>SPJY01033140.1:877980-1231850 GCA_005191435.1 Raddia distichophylla | reverse complement strand
CTCTCTCTCTCTCTCTCTCTCTCTCTCTCTCTCTCTCTCTCTCTCTCTCTCTTCCTCCCTCCCTCCTCCTAGCCGGGGCGACGAGCTGCCACCTCCTCCTCTCCTCGTTGGCACCAACGCTGCACGGCAACACGAGCCAAGTAAATAGTGGCGATGATGCGGAGGCGAGGACCACAACCATGTGGTGAATGTTGGCTGGTGTGGAGGGAGGTGGTCAACGCCGATGGAGGGTGGTGGCCGACGTCGGTGGGGTGAAGGGGGCGGTCGGTGCTGGGGAGAGTGAGAGGGAGGTGATGGGTGGTAGAGGGGAGGTGATGATAATGACGGGCCGGCGCTGCTGCAAACCCCGACCAATCTGCTCAAGTGCGTCCTCTAAAAGAGAGAGTTTAGAGAGAAAGACATGTTGGAATAATTAGCACTTTCAGGTTTATTTTAATCAAGATATAACATGCACAACTTCTGAGAGATAGATAAAACAGGTTAAAACCACAGAAGCACAACCTAGATACACTAGCCGGGGCGACGAGCTGCCACCTCCTCCTCTCCTCGTTGGCACCAACGCTGCACGGCAACACGAGCCAAGTAAATAGTGGCGATGATGCGGAGGCGAGGACCACAACCATGTGGTGAATGTTGGCTGGTGTGGAGGGAGGTGGTCAGCATCGATGGAGGGTGGTGGCCGGTGTCGATGGGGTGAAGGGGGTTGTCAGTGCTAGTGAGAGAGTGAGAGGGAAGTGATGGGTAGGGCTGGAAAAATAGCTCGCGGCTCGGTTTGGCTCGAAGATGCTACTGAGCTTGAGCCGAGCCCACTTCTGCGGCTCGGTAAAATAGCGAGCCGAGCCAGGCTCGGCTCATTTCTGACCGAGCCTAGTCTGGCTCGGCTCGGCTCGTTGGCATTTTTTGAACGCGAAAGCGCCTTTGACTCGTGGCTCGACTCGGCTCGGAGGTGTTACTGAGCTCGAGCAGAGCCCACTTTTGGGGCTCGACAAAATGGCGAGCCGAGCCTGGCCCGACTCATTTTTGACCGAGCAGGCCGAGCCAGGCTCGGCTCGTTTCCACCCCTAGTGATGGGTGGTAGAGGGGAGGTGATGGTAATGATGGCCGGCGTGCAAACCCCGACCAGTCTGCTCAAGTGCGCCCTCTAAAGAGAGAGAGAGTTTAGAGAGAAAGACAAAGATTAGAGAGGGGGGAGAGATTAGAGAGAGAGGGGGGAGATGGATGCCATGTGCTCGCCACATCAACGAAACCATACCACATGCGAAAGCCTCTTTGAAACCACCTCGTTGACCAGTCAAAAGATCGGTTAAGCCCAGTTTTAATACTTGGGGGACCGGTCAAAGGGCAGCTTTAGGTATAGGAATCAATTTGGTTTGGCGATAATAGCTGAGGGACCAATTAAGCACTTTTTCCAGAATTGACAATCACGGAACTAAAATTAACATAAAGCTCAGGCTAATTTTAGCGTTACTACTGTATTAGTGGATGGATACTGAAATCATTCTACATTTTTCTTTAAGTAGACGTATGAGCTAGCAATGTTTAGGCTTGGCAGCCACAGGGCCCCTCCAAACGCAGGTAGTCATACATGAGTCCCTGGAATGGGCTCTGGCTCCTGGCCTGCTTTAGGTAGATGGTGTTCAGCCCCTGAAGAAGCCAGGCCCCATCCACGTCGATGTTGAACAGCCAGTGCAGACCATGGATGCCATGCCTGGCAATGGCGTTGTCCTTGCCGATCAGCCCCGTGGTGAAGTGAGGAGCGCTCCTGTCCGGGTCGTTGAAACGAACCTGAAGAACAAGATCGATCGATCATTCAGAAGCTGTTTCAGTGATGAAATTTGATGGGAAACTGGAATGAAGGTTAGCAGATCAATCAAGAACCTGCAACTCGGCAAGCGCGGAGGATGCGAGCGCCACTCTGAACTTGTAGGTGATGTTAGGAGCGACCTCATCGAGACTGAACTTTATCTGCCATGTGGTTGGTTGGTAAGTGTTCTGATCAGTTCTTCTGCAATCCAAGACAGAACCGGTGTTAGCAGTACACCACTAGTTCATGTAGCTATGTGTAAGCAGATGTGCCGTATCAAACAACAAATTACCACCACCTGTTAACTTGAGCATAGAACCAATCGGTGCTATAGTCGCTTTCGCCAATTGTATAAACCAGGTCTCTGTCTGGGTACAGTTCAGCATATCTTTCCCAAAGTCCGTACTGCCTAAATCTGTAACAAACAACCAGAACACCGTATGATAAGCAATGATGATTACTTCACTAGTAGATGTTCTGCAAATTAGGAGGTAGCCAGTGTGTTTCTTTCACCTGTCAGGATGGTCGACGTACAATCTATTGATATAGTTGGGGTTAGGGTCTGGAACATAGAACTCAGCAGCAGAGCGATCAGGAATTCCAATCTCCCACATTGTTGGACCGTCTCTTGGTGGTTCATGCACAAGGTCTCCAAGATAAATATCATCCCCTGAATAGCAAAGCTGAATATCTCAGGACATCACATTAAAATCTGCATGTTGCAACTTGCAAGAGTTATATATATATCATTCAGGCTAAGATGCCTATTTGTTTTTCAGGTCAGGCTAAGACGCTGACCTGAAGATATGGTCAATGTAGCATCCAGTTTGTAATCCCCTATAAAACCTGGAACCCATGCATAAAGGTTGTAGTTTCCTGTTACAATGTTCCTAATGTAGAAGCTCCCGTCATCATCTGCTCTACACCAGAATTGGTATCCCTGAAGCATTGCAGTATGCGAGAATAAGCTTCATAGTGCAAATCGTTCTAAAGAAGAAAACATATGTAATATATAGCATGGATCACCTTGCACTCTCTTTGCCAGGATCCAGCTTCTCCTGGTAGAGCTAAGCCTACATAGGCTGCTGTGGCGTAAAGATCCTCATCATCTAAATACCTAATGGACATGATGAATTAATTACCAAGAAATAATTTGGAATTACGCTACCATAGTTGTAGGTACTTGCAAATGACATTTCTTAATTAATACCTGTCTCTAACCAGTAATCTACCAGAAACACAGCCTCTCTGTTCAGTCTTCTGGAAATCCTCTGAAAGTGCAAAAAAATATGGCCAGCTCTCTTTCTCAATCATCATCTGATTATCCAAGGTTGAAAAAACGAAAAAACATTAGTTAAACAAAGAAAAGCAAGCACGAAATTACTTCATTGTTTGTAACACTATTTTAGAGAGAGAGAGAGAGAGAGAGAGCTCATAACGTTTTTTATGAGAGGAAATGTTCATCGCTTTTTTTTCTGAGAAAATGTTCATGACTTTAGGCAAGACAGCAGTCAACAATATTTGAGAACTGAGAGTTACTAGTTTGATACATTGTGAGTGTCCTTAGGTTGTATGAAAACAGAGTTGCAGCATCCTTGAGCACCCAGAAAGTCTGAAATCACCTGAACTTTTGCATCCTCCCACAGCAGACTAGGGTCACTTCCGTCCCAACTGGAGTTAAGGTACATGAAGACTGGCCCGTGAACCTTTTTCCAATATTCTCCATTCGTGAACTTGGGAGAAAGGTCATCTCCAGCATAATGAGCACTAAGAAACATCTGAAATCACATTAAAAAAAACTATAATAAGAACTAGTTCTGCATTATCAAATAACCTGAGTAAGATTTCAGCCTATTTGTAGGTTCTAGATCACCGTGATTCCTAAACTTACAGCCAACATAGTGGGTCCAACATGAGAAGTCAAGTTCTGCTTGAGGGGTCCTCCGGTTCGGAACTCGTCACTCGGAGTGATCTGCCAGAAGCCAATTGGAGGATCCGATGATATCCATCCATGGACATTGTTATACTGGTCCTCACATGAGTACTGGTACTTGTCATCGACCTTGTCAAACATATCAGGAGAGTTCAGATTCTTCAGAATGTAGTCAGATTTCATCATGGATAAATTATCTTATATATATGTCAGCTTACCTCCCCTCTGAGATCAGGATTTACAGGGTCCACAAGGAGGACAGCTTCAGGGTATGCTAGTTGCTGGCCTCGGGGAGGCAATCTGTCTTCAGGCATTGGCATTACTCTCTGCTGTCGGCCAATGCCATGTAATGGAACCTGCACTTAATTGCACCAGCACATTGATTCAGTGGAGAGCAAATTTCAGTGAACAACAAAAAATCTTAAATTTGAAAACCACCGACTTGTCTTTCCGAAGCTTGAAAGCCACCCTGGTCTCTCCCAGGCCAAAATCAGGCCACCCTTCCTTGTGCTCATAGATTCCATAGGTGTAGAATCCCGAGCTGCCACGAAGAACAATGAACCTGTACAGACATGCTTCCTCTGTTAAATATAATTGCCTTGTCTGGAAGCATGAACCAGTGAGACAAGACAACTACATTCTTATGCTTGTGCATCAATCACCTCTTATCAATGTTTATGGGAGCAGCTTTGCCTTCCTGAGAAGGATCCCAAGTTCTGGTGAAGGAGACTTCAGCCTGGTTTTCATCCTGACATATGATCCGGAACTCCGTGCCTTTAATTCTGCGAGTGAAATGTTCAATGTAAAATACAACTAGGCTTTATTTTGCCAAAAAAAAAGCGGTATTCATAGGGGAGGCAATACTAATCTAAATCATGAATGAATAGCTCTTACACATCAAATTTGCCAGTTCTCTCAGGTGGATTCCAAACAATGTCCCAGTACCTGACAGAACAAGAACATGCAGTAACATTACTCTTACCGACCTCGGTTGCAGCATCCATTTGCATGACAAATAGAAGTGTTCTTAATCAGCAGATGCACAATAGTAGTTGTGGCAAAACCCAAGTAGCTCTCCTCAAAAAAAAGAAAAAAAATCCCAAGAATCTCCTATCTCCTGTACTTGTTAACATATAATAGGGAGAGGAAAATTTATAAGATAAAAATGATACCCTCTGTTGTCTTCTTTGTTAAGGATCTCCATCAGATTATCCAGACCATTATACCGCACGCCGGTCACGATCCCGTCGGGGTTTGACAGCGTCAGATCGAAGATGCCATTTTTTATCTCGACCTGCACATGCACGCAGCACACCACAGCCATCAACAATCCCATATTGTTCGCACAGATCAGTTCAATTCTGTAAACTGCGCAGAGGAAGGCAGGGCAGATTAGCACTTACATATCGGTCGCTGACCTTGACCTTGACGCCGGCGGTGACATCGGCGGCCGGCGAGGCCGGCCGTGGAGGGCACATGCAGCAAGGCACAAGGTTCTTGCAACTTGAGGAGGCAGATGGAGGCAATGAGGCATGCATGAGAGCCAAGAAAGCCGCACAATGTGTGTGTATATATAGAAAATGGATGACTGAAAATCTGAACTCTGAGGCACAACAATGGCAATGCCATGTGTACAGGCATGGGCATGGACATGAATCTGCAGCAGTAACAGAGTAGTACCTAAGTTTCCTCATGAAGACGTGGTGATGGATGAATGGATCAATCAATCACTTGCTCCACTGCTTGCTGGAGAGCTTGGTGGTGCTTAAATGGGCGGTTATCCCTTGGTTTGGAAAGCAAGCATGCGTAGAGTTGAAGCCAAGGAGCACAGCAGGACGAGGAGGAAGAAGATATATGGCAGTGGCACCGTCTGCCTCTTCGGTTGGTCGGTACACTTGTTGCGAGCTGCGAGATGGATGATGCCTTGAGGATTGAGAAATGTGACCTGCAGCCTGCACATTCATCAAAAGAAAGATGGTAGAAGGGAACAGGAGAGTTCAATTAAGCTAGTGAGTAACACTACTGATTATGATTAGACCCAAGGGGTCGTTCGCAGTATGGGGTAATCAAGCATATGCTTTGCAGGCATCTAGCAACTAAGGAATGTCGCTAGCTGCTACTACAACAAAAAAATTTTGAACACTATATATGTAAATTCGTCTTAGAGAGTACTCTTGTAGTATTAGAGTTTAAGTAAATTTTAAAAATTAATTGTACTAATAATCAATGATCAAAAGAGTAACTTTAAGATCTTTCAATGTCCAAACGATACTAACGCTGGAATCTCGGTGGCTGCAGTAATACTAATATCCCAATGGCAAAGGTGGTTGCGGTTTTTTTTCTTTTCTTTTAGTTTCTAGGACTGACTATTGCTCCCTCGGAGGCACCATCTGGAAGGCACAGACAGAAAACAAATGCAAATTCTTTGCCTGATCTCTCGCCCATGGACGCATTCATACGGCTGACGTCCTGGCTCGAAAAGGATGGCCGCACCAGCCCATCTGTCCTTTATGCCAAAATAGTCCGGAAATCATTAACCATCTGACTCTCCATTGTTCGTACTCTAAAGAAGTTTGGAATGAGGTTCTCAATCAATACCCTCAAACGCCTAGATGGACTAACAACATGAGCTTCTGTGACTGGTGGATTGCGGCCTCTTTCCAGACAGCCAACAAAGCGGTCAAGAGGGTCCTGAATGGTCTCATAATCTACACTATTTGAAATCTTTGGAAGGAAAGAAATAGACGCATCTTTCAGCATAAGAATCTTCCCTTTAGAACGCTGGTTGATAGAATTTTGAAGGATGTGAGGGGATGGAGCATGGCGCTTCTTGCTGCCCCAATGTAATTCTTTTTTGTTTTTCTAGCCGTGGCTAGGTCCTTGTACAATGTACAGTTCTCTTCTTTTTAATGAAATGGCAGAGCGCCTGTCCTGTTTTGTTAAAAAAAAAATTGTACTAATAATCAATGATCAAAGGAGTAACTTTAAGATCTTTTAATGTCCAAAACGATACTAACACTGGAATCTCGGTGGCTGCAGTAATACTAATATCCCCATGGCAAAGGTGGTTGCGGTTTTTTTCTTTTCTTTTAATATGGTTCATGCCAGTTCGTCCAGATAAGCTCTGCACCTTTTTTAAAACAGTAACCCAAATACCCAATGGTAATCAAACGGCGGAAAAACTTAGGCACATAATTAATAATTAATTTCCGAGTGGCGAAGACAGAGTTGGGTCTGAGCAGCAGTTGACATGTGGATTGATCGAGACGTTGGACGTGTCGCCGTCTGCGGGCTTGACATTGCAACAGGAAGACGACATGCACTGGGGGAAAGTGCTTGGCCTCATCTTCCTCCTGGAGCATTGCGAGGAAAACCAAGGAGCACGAGCAGCAACCGTCCTCCATGGATGGAGCCATGGAGGATGGAGCTCAGCTCCAGCACGGGGGAACAGTGATCATGTGATGTACTGCTACTGCTACTCCTACCTAGTTCCTCCTGCTTCTATAGGAGAGGGGTCAAACGCCAAAAGGAGGAAGTGCAGGCGTGCTGCAACCTGCCCAATCCGTGAGAAAAAAGCTGATTTGTTCTACCTATGCCAAAGATCAGGAGTACCATATGGCAGTTGAGAAAGAACACAACAAGATCTTTTCAATGAAACCTCGACCATATTGCGTTCCATTGCATCCATCGTTATCAGGACAGGAGGACATGTAGGTTGAGCGAAAAATAGATTCTTGCAAGCACAGGAAATAGCATCCAAGGACATGCGTATACGTGCATGATCATGCAACATGAGGTACAGCCTATATGTGTCACAAACACAAGTACACTAGTACAGCCTAGGGAGATAGAATGAATTACCTTGGGGTTTTGTGGTTTGCAGAGGCTGAACAGGGGAAGCAAAGGCCAAGCAAGAAACTCCAGAGGCTCGCTTGCCTTTCTGAATCTGAAGGACAACTTCTTCTGTTTATGCAACCTGCTGTAACAGAATCAAGGGGACAGAAAAATATATATACCAGAGTTTGATAAATTCTTGAGGAAAGAAGAAGGATTATTCAATGCCATTGCTTCAAAAAACAATAATGCCAAGGACAAGTCTCCAAACAACCTGCAAATAGTATATTACTGTCACGAAAAGGAGGCCGCAGTTTGGCATTTTGGTGGTTGGCAAACGTTCAACAGTTCAAGAGCCCACAATATGTATATTTTTTTTTTGTCAAAGTTCATCAGCTTGCAATTTGCAGATTAGATTAATTTCCATGTTCTTGATTTTTATCCAATAGGATGATTATAATTTGAAAAAAAGGATGATGCTTAACTAATCTGTTCCGAGTTTGGTCATGCCACAAAACCACTTGGCTTTGCCTACTTGTTCTACCCTAGTTGATTTGAGATTAATCTCCTCCTCCTTGATGAACTTGTTCTACCCTAGTTGATTTGAGATTAATCTCCTCCTCCTTGATGAACAACACCATCTTCTCCAGCATCTCTCCAAGCTCAATGGCCTCCTCCCTCTTCAGTGTGCCCCGTGCCCTCCTCGCCCACTGCGCCTTCCATTGCGGCGGCGCCGCGGCGGCCGTCTCCCCAGCGTCCTCCTCCATCCTCGCCGGTTGCGAGGGCACGGCGGCCGTCATCTCCTCCGCGCTCTTCCGCCGCGGGGACACGGTGGGGACCTCCCCGATGACATGGAGCCTCCACTTCCCCCATCTGACCTTCCGCGGAGGCGCGTCGGCTGTGGAGGCGGGGCGATCGCCCGTCGTCGTCGTCATCGCCTCGACGGCCTGCTCGGCGCGCTCGGTCTTCCGGACCTGGGAGAAGCACAGGCAGGGCAGGTGTCGCCGGCGCTGCCGGGGTAGCATGTGGTCGCCGAGGATCACCTTGGTGATGGGCCGACGGCGGGATGCTGCAACTTGGAATGTGATGATTGGTTTGGCTCCAGAGATCAAGGTTATGATGGACAGTAGAGAAAGACCAAACCAAACTTCGGCCATGATATAATATAATCTATATATAGAAATATGGATATAATGGGATAAATGACATGTTTGCGATCTAACAATTCAAATAGAATAAACTTATTTGGGTCCTCAACTGGGTCCCGCGGGAAAAATTTCCCCGTCCCCGTCCCCACCATCCCCGACGGGGAATAATTTTTCCCCATTTATATCCCCGCGGGGTTAACTTCTCCTTATATCCATCCCCTAATAGAGGAATTCCCCACCGAGGATCGGGGAACGGGTCCCCATTGTCACCCTTTATGATGATATTGTTTTTAAGTTGGATCATTTGTGCCACCAAAATCGATAATTTTCTGCATACGGAAAAGGCTCAAAATCAACACTGAAGAGTGGAGGCCGCAACGCAACGCATGCGTTCTTCCTTTAGCTTGAGATGCTGAGAGACAGGCCTGAACATGCCGGTTCTTTGTACTGCGCAGGGTGTTGCTGGGGACCCACCTCGTGTTGCTTGTTCTTTTGGCGTGAGTGATGGGCCTATATGCAATTCTGCGTCGATTGAGCAGGGTGTGTGCATTCACCACATCCCGCTATGGTTGTACACTTGTACTTTGGGGCTGCTATGATTCTGTTTACCAGACAATCCATTCAAAAAAAAAAGTTTGCCAGACAATATTCATGGATCACAATATCGATAGGGCTGCAAACGAGCCTTCCTATCGTACTCCAGCTCGATACGATAAGGCTTTAGTCGAGCCTTGTTTTCCCCTTTTAAATTTTTTTTTTACATGAGTTCTGTCAAAATTTCATCAAAAGAAAGAAACACGTGTCAGAGAACCGCCGGGTGGGACCTCCTGTCCGGCTGGCGCCTAGCGCGGTTCTTCAACACGTTTATCTAAATGACAACATGCTTTTGGTAAGAAAGGGCGTGATAATGTTTCTTTTGTATTTCTAAACTGCAGCGATATAAATTTTTTTTCCATGCTTAACAATGACAGCATCATCGAAATGTTCTTTGCTTGGTCCGAGCAAAAGAAAGGAGATATGTTTGGTACTGGTTCCACATTCATTGCCATGAAAAATTATGGAAGGTACTCAGTGGCGGAGCTTGAACGAAATCTTAGGGGGGGCAATTTTTGCTGATCACCACTACTCAATACGTGGGTTGATTCTGAGCTAGGAAAGGGGGTCATAGAGGCATGATCTGACTAATTGCTACTAAACATAAGTAGTGGACCAAAACATTTCTCATTTGTTGGGGGGCCACAGCCCACTTTGGCCTACATGAAGCTCCGCCCTTGAAGGTACTGCCCCTTAATTCCCAGGAAATTTCTTGCACTGTATGGCTAAAATATGTTCAAAACTTTGCTAGATTGTTGAAGCGGTACCTCAATGCAAATGGAGAATTCAACTTAGAGAACAAAAAGTTTATCTTCACACAAAACATGAAAGGATTGAGCTTCATGCACCAGCTTGGTGTTACTCACAGAGATATTAAGCCAATAAACATATTAATTGGAGATAATCTCTTGGTAAAAATTGTCGACTTTGTTATTGGTAAGATGTTGACTTGACTTTCTGGTTTTATATTTATAGCATGCAAGTTAGTGACACGACCATGATCATTCGCGTATCTTGAGGCTTATGCCGTCATTAGTTTGTGCGTTGTACAATAATGTTGACACCGCCATTTTCTTTCCAGCAAAAAGAAAGCAGCCGACATAGTTCCTTAAATTCCCTGGTGGCAATTATGGTAGTACACCATATCGTGCACCAGAGATCATTAGTGCTTATGAGCGCCATGATGAGAAGGTCAGTAAAAGCACATCAATTAGATCTGGTTAAGATAACAGTTATAACAAAAGAACATGTGTTTTTTTTGGTTTTAGGCTGACATATTTTCCGCTGGCATTATCTTCTATGAGCTTTTCGTGGCCCAAGCCAATGAAAGAAAGGCAAAAGTGAATCAACTCAGCAAATTGATTAGAAAAGGACAGTAAGAGTTTGATCAACTGGGACAGAAATTTGATCTTGAAGTTCTGTTGTATAGGACTAATCTGCTTGATGATTGAAGAGCCAGCCTTTGTTGAAGGAGATGACAAAACCACAGGCCAATGAATGGCCATCAGCTTCACGGACTAAATTTGAGTCACTAAAAAATTTATCCAGATATCTTATTCAGATGTTCTATTTGATGAATTCTGCAGCATTCCTTTCATCTTTGCGAGAGTGAATCTGTCCCATCAGCTTGTGAGACATAGGTATGGTTGTAATCAGCATGGTAACCTAGGTACTATATAACCAATACATTCCATTCTGTTGTGTTTTTTTGGTTCAATTGTTAGTTGAAACACTTCTTCTTTGACATACCAAGCAATTTGTTTAAGAGGAAATATTAGATAAGATTTTCTTGATTAGTACCTAAATCAGTACCTAACTGTCCTGAGACATGATAAATTTGATGTTAAGGCTGTAGGTATTGTTGGCCCAAAGAGCTCTCACAAACAGCAAGCAAAACTCTCACAAGATCTCACACTAATGTTCACTTAGAAAGCAATTGAAGCTCACTATATTGTAGCTGTAGTATTCATTGAACTAATCCTTAAGCTTGGCTTACAAGTGCTCATACATGTTCTATTTATAGGCTAAGTTAAATTAACCTTAGCTCAACCAATATATCTAGAACATTCTACATCTAGCTATTAATATTTTAGTCCTAGTAATAGCTAGATGTTTCTAGTATTTAGTTCATCTACGAACTAGTAGTAGAACTGAATATTCTAGATGCTTCTAGCATCTCCATATAACTACCAACTAACTACTGTTTCTACAATCTTCTAGTAGATATCAAGATTATATCTAACAGGTATGTGGCATTTTGTTTTGTTGAACAGCAGGCCCTAGTACACATACTTCATCATCAAATTTAGTGCATTGGTTTCTCATATTGTTCTTTCTGTTTTTTGGAATGGTATTTTCTGCAGTTCAACTTTCTGGAGCTTGAGAAACCAGTCTACTTCTGACCTCGTGCAAACGGAATTATTTTTTATGGATATCAGCAGCTTCTCTACAGCTTACATTGTTCATATATGACCATTCATCCTTTTCTACAGCTGGAACTGTTGAGTACTGCTTGTGCTTGACAATTCAGTGGAATGATTGACCTGGTGAGCTTGTGAAAATATGAATGCGGTTCTTGCTCTTCCCTTCCTGTTGCCTCCCGACATTTGCGCTTGCAGCATGCACCTTGCGTTCTTGCCTTCAGAATTCGATCTGATGCTGCCTTTTTCTTTTGCCCAACTGATGCTGTCTTCGTCGATGCCTCGTTCGTTCTGACTCTTCTCAGCGTATTGTGGGGCAATTGGACGTAGCATACTAGTTGCACGTAGCATAACGGAAATAGTAGTTTAGATAGAGAATAAACAATACCTCAATTAAACACAACTGAGCAATTAATGCCTTATTGCTGCGGATGATTGATTGCCGATGCACGACGATGTGCAGTTCGTTATTGAGTCAATGTCGACTTGGTCGGCAAAACAAGATCATAGTTGGAAGACGTAGATCAGTGACTTGGCCTCTTAGCGCCATCGGTGCCGGGGACTCGGGGTGTGACATCCCCAAATTAGGATTAAGTTAAAATCGTACTTAATTAAATAGTTAGGCCAAATAAATTTGAATCTTCTAAAAAAGCTTGTAAACAAAAATTCATTAAAAGCTCCAATTAAGTAAAACCCTATAAAGGAATTTTTGGACAATTTAAAACTTTTAGCCGTTGGCTCTAAGATCAATGATGGTCATACAAATGAATTCAAGATCACAAATATATGATTTCTACACAATTGGATATGAAGCTTGGCCATGAATAGGTATTGCTATTCATCATTAAGCTATTATTGAAAACAACCTTATAATTTTTAGAGGACCAAATAAACTTATGTATACATGATTTGCAAATGCAAATATTGAACTCTTAATAATCCCAAGAATGCAATTAAAATTTAATTATATCAAATAAGAAAACACACTGAGCTCAAATTTGAAACCTAGTTCCAAAACTAAAATTCAAACTAAACTCAAATCAATTTAGCTTCATGTTTTCAGCTTTGGGTCATCAACCTCACTCTGTCCTTGCGCTCAGCCCCACCTCTTCTTGGCCCATCTTGGTCCAGATGGCCCAGCAAGCCCATCTTCCCTCTCCCTCCCTCTCCCCTCTCTCTCTCTCTGTGTGTGTGTTTTGAACTGTCCAGGGCACCGCCGCCGGTTTCGCTCTCATCCTATCTAAGATTACTATCTAGTAACTTTAGCAAGGATGATGCTTAATTTGTTCGTATTCTGAGTTCATAATGCCAAAACCACTTGTCTTTGAGGTGACTATTGATTAGCAAACTCGAATTAAAAAATGTGATTTCAGGCACTACAAAAAGACCAAGGAAGCTGTGGAGTCATGGACAAGGTTCAACTTACCTTTTTAGTATGCATTATCACACCCTGTCGATACCGAAAATTGCTTAAAACAGACAAAAAAAATAACATCGCGAAATTTATTTATTTTGAAATGTTAATGCAAATTGATTATGCTATCGACAAACGAGTGATAAGCAGATATGTAAATATGCAAAAATATGTGTCATATTTAAAGTAACTTTAATAATAAAACAAAATATAACAGAATGAATGTTATTTACATAGTTTTTTGAATAAAACGAATGGTCAAAGGACATATGTAAAACTCAACGGTGATAAATAAAAAAGAATGGAGGGAGCAGTATACGGGCAGATCAACTGACTAGTAGGAAATAGAAATCTAATGCACATCGTGATTACAAGAGCCAAGGTGATGTACATGTCTGTCGCTTGGTTCCATACCGAACGACCAATAGCATACAGTAGCTTAATTACTTTACGAGTGATCCATCCGTTACAATAGCAATCAACCCCTTGTGTATATATAACCAAAAGACTCCGATAAGAGACATACTGACACATCTCTTGATACCATCCTTTGGTATTTGACCACATGTTAATATATGTCATCTTCCCTCTGAATATTCACTGCACATGTGTACATTCTATCAATTTTTTCCCCTTGATCCAGACGAATGAAAGTAGAGGGCACTCATTTTCCATTGCGACCATATGTCCATATGTGTTCCATGCATATTCATTAGGACATGCAGCTTGAGCGAGGAGAACATGGTAGGCAGATCCTTGGGAAGTTGGAATTTGGATGAAACGGTACCCAAGTGCGTGCATGCATGCAACAAGAGGCAAGGACAAAATACAGTCCTTGAGGATTGAGAAATGTGACCTGCAGCCTGCAGGACAGTAGAGGGGACAGAATACAGTGGCCTTCAGCAAAAGATGCTACTGTTTCAAGGCTCTTCTTGACAAGGGGATAGGCAAGTTCAGTTAGGTTTGTGAGTAGTAAAATATTAGTCAAGCTCAGTTAAGTCTGTTAGTTCGACAGGCACTGATTAGATCATGACGTTGTTGGCATTAGGGGGGTAACTTAATCATATGTTTTGCAGACATATAGCAATCAAGGAATGTAGGCTGCTACTGCAGGGGAAAAAGAAGACATGAAGCTGAAGTTTTATCTCAATCTCAACCTCAATCTTCCATGGTTCCAAATAAAACAGAATTTAAAAAAGAATGAGAACAAAAGCACCAGTCTCAGTGGCTTTATAGTAAACCAATGGTAATCAGACGGACGAAAAACCTAGGTACGTAATCAATAACTGAGACATGTCCTTATTTATCCTTTGCTATCTTACACATGTTAATATATGTCATCTTCCCTCTAAATATCCACCGCGAATGGGGTACATTCTGTCTGTTGATTAGAGAATTAATTTGTTGTATTGCCATTTGGGTAAACTATATGGAGTACAAGAAGTGGGCCTGCCTGAGGCCCAACATATTCTAACACTCCCTCGCAGTCTGAATGGCACACAGTGCGTTGAGACTGGTATAAGACAAACACAGAACACTCTATGGTCAAAACAGAGTGACCAAAGAAATAAAGCACAAAACACAATCACTCCCCCACAGTCTGAACGGTTGCTGCGCAGACATTCAGACTGGACCTGAACTCGAGGAAGATCGTGCTGGGAAGGCCCTTGGTAAAGATATCAACGTACTGGGACGACGTCGGGACATGCATCACGCACACATGTCCGATAGCAACCAGTTCACGAACGAAGTGAAGATCGATCTCGACGTGTTTGGTGCGCTGATGCTGCACCGGGTTGGTGGAGAGGTAGACCGCGCTGACGTTGTCGCAGTAGACTATGGTGGCCTTCTGCAGCGGACTGTGGAGCTCCTGGAGCAGCTGGCGAAGCCAACAAGCCTCAGCGACGCCATTGGCAACCGCGCGGTACTCAGCCTCTGCGCTGGAACGGGAGACCGTGTGCTGGCGTTTGGATGACCAGAACACGAGGTTGTTGCCGAGGAAGACGCCGTAGCCCGACGTGGACCTCCTGGTGTCTGGGCAGCCGGCCCAGTCAGCATCGGTGTAGACAGTGAGGCTCGTGGCGGCGGAGCGACGAAGAAGCAGACCATGCTCCAGAGTGCCACGAAGGTACCGCAATATACGCTTGAGAGCAGCGAAGTGCGGTTCTCGTGGATCATGCATGAACAAACAAACCTGCTGGACGACGTAGGTGATGTTCGGCCGTGTCAGTGTCAAGTATTGTAGGGCACCTGCTAGGCTGCGATACAGAGTCGCACCAGAAACTGAAGGGCCGTCTGCCGAGAGCTTGGTGTTGGTGTCCGCTGGTGTGGAGCAGGCTTTGCAGTCACTCATGCCTGCACGGTCCAGAATGTCCATGATGTACTGCCGCTGGGAGAAAAGAAGACCTCCAGGGTGTGGGATCGCCGAGACGCCAAGGAAATGGTGCAAGGGCCCGAGATCCTTGAGTGAGAATGCTTGCTCCAAAGCTGAAACTAAGCGCCTGAGAAGATCATCAGAGGAGGCGGTCAACACAATGTCATCCACATAGAGCAGAAGATATGCCGTGGCTGAGCCCTGTCTGTAGATAAACAGTGAGGTGTCTGATTTGGCCTCGACGAACCCCAATGCTCGAAGATGTGAAGCAATAGTGTTGTACCACGCCCTTGGTGCCTGCTTAAGGCCATATAGAGACTTGCGGAGAAGGCAGACATGATTGGGATAAGATGGATCCACGAACCCTGATGGCTGAGCGCAGTAGACTGTCTCCTCAAGTAGGCCATGTAAGAAGGCATTGTTCACATCGAGCTTACGAATGGACCAACCATGAGAGATAGCCAATGAGAGAACCGTCCGAATGGTGGCTGGCTTGACGACGGGGCTGAACGTCTCATCAAAGTCAACACCGGGACGCTGTGTGAAACCGCGAAGGACCCAACGAGCCTTATAGCGGTCAAGGGAGCCGTCGGTGTTGAGTTTGTATTTGAAAATCCACTTTCCGGTTACCACATTGGCCCTAGCTGGCCGTGGTACGAGGTCCCACGTGTTGTTGGCGTGGAGGGCCTCGAACTCCCACTCCATGGCAGCCCGCCAATTAGGATCGGCGAGGGCTGCGCGCACTGACGTGGGCGGAGGCTGGAGCGCCGAGACATGCAGTAGGAGACGGTCCGGAGGCTTGATCTGTTTGCCAGCCTTGCGACGAGTGACCATAGGGTGATCATTGGTCGTGACAGTAGCAGCCCGGCTGGCAGCAACCTTTGGAGGAGGTCCGACAGGGGGAGCGGGAGCCAGTAGAGGAGCAGCAGGCGGTGGAGGGCCCCCGTATGCAACAGCCTGCGGGACAGGGCCGGCAGGGGCAGTGGGGACGGTGGTGCGTGACGAGGAGCCGCGGCTATGGTAGACCATCAGAGGTACCGCGTGCGGTGGCCGGCTGTCCCGGAAAGCCCCGCTGACAACAACCTGTGGAGTGGTACCCACAGGGGCAGCGGGAGCTGAGTGGCCTGCAGAGCGGACACCACTGGCAACTACCTGCGGAGAGAGATCAATAGGGGCAGTGGTGACCGCCGTCGGGGCAGAGACGATCGTCGTCGGTGCAGGGGCGGCCGATGTGATTGCCTTCGGGGCAGGGGTAGCCGTCAAAGTACCTGTGGAGGAAGAAGAGGCGCGGACCCCTATAGGGAGAGGAGGACCGGCGTAGTCGGTGAGGAAGTTGAGATCGTCCGGGGAGGACGAGTCGGATGTACTGGAGGTATACGGGAAGGAGGATGTACTAGAGGAATACGGGAAGGAGGACTCATCAAAAGTGACGTGACGGGATATGATGACGCGGTTGGAAGCAAGATTCATACACCGGTACCCCTTGTGATCTGGGGAGTACCCGAGGAAGACACAAAGGGAGGAGCGCGGCGCGAGTTTGTGTGAGGCTGTGCTAGAGAGGTTAGGATAGCATGCACCACCAAACACGTGAAGGTGGGTGTATGGGGGATGGAATCCGTGAAGGGCATAGAAAGGGGTAGGCTCAGTGAGAGTGGAAGAGGGGCGTCGATTTATGAGGTAGGTGGCAGTGAGGAGAGCTTCCACCCAGAGCGAGGAGGGAAGACTGGCCTGGAACAGAAGGGAGCGCATCACGTCGTTGGTGGTACGTATGGCGCGCTCAGCCCTACCATTCTGGGGTGAGGTGTAAGGACAGGACATGCGAAAAATGACACCGTGAGTGAGAAAAAAGGAACGAGAAGAGGAGTTGTCAAACTCACGGCCGTTGTCAGCTTGGACACACTTGACAGTGGTACCGAACTGAGTACGGATGTATGCAAAGAAGTGAAAAATGGTGGGAGAGGCGTCGGATTTGACACGAAGAGGAAATGTCCACATGAAATGGGAGCGATCGTCAACAACAATGAGATGGTATTTGTAACCTGAGACGCTAGCAACAGGGGACGTCCACAAGTCACAATGTATTAACTCAAAGTTGTGAGTGGCGCGGGAGGTGGAGGACTCAAAAGGAAGTTTAACATGTCGACCCAACTGATAGGCATGGCAAAGATGGTCGGGCTTGGAAGGACTGCAAGGAATAGCAGATAAGCTAGCTAGACGAGAGAGAGTCGCATGACCAGGGTGGCCAAGGCGATGGTGCCAAAGTTCCGTTGTGGTGGCGGCGGTGACCAGTGCCTGGGAAGGTGGGTTGGAGGTGTGAAACGGGTAAAGATCTCCGGAGCTTTTGCACCTAGCAATTATGCTCCCGGTCCGTAGATCCTTGATAGAAAGACCAAACGGGTCAAACTCGACGGAGCATTGGTTATCAATTGTGAACTGACGAACAGAAATTAGGTTCTTAATTATTTTAGGTATGACAAGTACATTCCGGAGAGCAAGATCTCCGTGGGTGGTGGGAAGAGTGACACTACCAACGGAGGTGACTGGCAGACGTGTTCCGTCCCCAACAATGATGTTGGTTGGTGAGTGAAAGGGAGGTGGACGGGAAGAGGAGAGGCTACCGGCACGAGAAGTCATGTGAGAGGAAGCCCCGCAGTCCATATACCACTCTGCACGGTCGGGAGTCATCGCAGGCGCAGCTCATGTGAGAGGAAGCCCCGGAGTCCATATACCACTCTGCACGACCGGGAGTCATCGCAGGCGCAGCAGTGGATGCCGCGAGGAGAGCTATGGCCGCCGGCGGTGCCGAGAGTCGCGGCTGCAACATGCTGGGCGCCGGGCCAGCGAGGCCAGGAGCTGAGTGGCTGGCCATGGTGCTGCCTGGGCCAGCGAGGTCAGCGCCACCGGTGGAGAGGAGCACGGGGGCGCCGCCTGGGCCGGCCGTGTAGAGGGGCCACGGGGCCCCGCCCTGGCCGGCGGTGGGGCCAGCGAGGCCAGCGCCACCGGTGGAGAGGAGCACGGGGGCGCCGCCCTGGCCTGGCGCCGAGGCCAGAGCGGCGGCCCCAACCGCCGTCGAAGGAGCCGTGGCCGGTAGTGTAGAAGAAGGGGGTGCGGTCGTCGGGGCCGGCGGTCTGGAGGTGAACGGGAGGGCCAGGGACGCCGCCCTGGCCGGCGTTGGAGAAGAGGCTGGGCGGGACTGGGGCGGTCGTGCCTAAGCCGGCGATGGCGGCGCCCGGCGCGGTGGGCACGCTCGGGAGGACAACAGGGCCGGTATGGCCGTGTTGGACAGCCGTTGGACCCGGTCCGAAGGGCGTCGGACCCAGTCCGACAGAGGCGATTTTTGTTGGACAGCCGTCGGACCCGGTCCGAAGGGCGTCGGATCCAGTTCGACAGAGGCTACCCGGCGTGGTCGCGGCGGCCTGGTGCTCAGGGAGGACTAGGGCGGCGCGGATCTCGGTGGAGAGGGGCCGTGGAGAGGGGCGCCCAGCACGGGGCGCCGCCCTGGCCGGCCGTGGAGAGAGGCCGTGGAGAGGCCCTGGCCGGCGGTGGAGAAGGAGCTGGGCGGGGGACCCGAGCCCACCCCGGGACACGGCCGTGGGTGCCCGACCCGAGCGTGGCGGCGCCCGAGCCCGACACGGCCACGGCGCAGGGGAAGGAGACGGGGGCGCCGCTGGAGCCTGCGTGGAAGAGGGCACCCGAGCCCGTCATGGCGGCACCCGACACGACCGCGGCGGCCTGGATCTCGGGAAGAACCAAGGCGGCCCGGATTGAGGGCGGGAGCTGGGCGAGGGCGGCGGCCACGGCGTCTCATGTGGCGGCGGTCACCAGGGCGTGGGCGGCCGTGAGGACGTCGTCGGGGAGGGTGCCGCCGTCGGGGAGGTTGCCGGAGGGGAGCGCGGTGGGCGCGGCGGAGGAAGGAGCCGCGAGGGAGGAGGTGTTCAACGAGGCGGTTGGCATGGCGGAGGAGGAGGTGGGCGCCATGGCGTGGAGCCACCGGCGGCGCAGCGGAGGGGAGAGGGAAGCCCAGAAGCTAACCCTCTGATACCATGTTGATTGGAGAATTGATTAATTGTATTGCCATTTGGGTATACAAAATGGAGTACAAGAAGTGGGCCTGCCCGAGGCCCAACATAACAGGATGTACTATGTATGAATCAATAAAATTTTATATGTTTGGAGCAAGGTTCTAACTAAATTCATATATGTAATGGCTCATATTTCAGGTTTTGGATCATGCTAATAACATACCGAATCCGTGCACCACAACTGTTATGTAAGCATCACAATACAATAGTTTTAGCATCTTGTTGTCTTAAGAAACATACCGACACCCTCCCTAAATAGTGGTAGAAGTAGTGGATATGAACAGGGGCACTTTCTTAAGCAAAAATGCCCCCAAAAAAAAAACAGTTTAATTGAGGGCTACCAGCAAGGGAAAGCACAGGCAGGAAGCTAGACCATAGATTTAAAACTGGGAAGGGAGCCAGTACAGCTCGGGAAAGGGGGCTAGATCCCTTAACTCACTTGATCTTAGTCGATATTTTTTATATTAATTAATAACTGAATTTATATATAGTTTGATGTTGTAAAAATGTTATAAAATGAATTAGATGTTATTTTTTATTCGGAAACGCTACTTTGCGGACATCCGGCGCGAGCGCGCGCGGCCGGACGCCCGCACAGTCAGCAACGCGCGCGGAAAACCGGGGAGTAGCCAACAGTACACATGCAAGGTGGGTCCCACTCGCATATTTTCTTTTTGAATGGCCATATTTTTTCACTGGGTGCTCCAATCCACAAACCGTTTGCGCCAACGTATTCCTCGTATTTTTTCGAACAAAACAAGATATATGTTGTCATATAACTCCTCAAACTTATCTGGTGAAACTTGGGGTTCGCCTACTGAAACTTGGGTTTCGCCTAGTAAAACTTGGGTTTCATACTCGTAAAACTTTGCCGAACTGTCAAGTTTCATCAGGTTTCATCCAAGTTTTTTCAAGTTTCACCAAGTTTCATCAGGTCAATTCAAGTTTCATCAAGTTTCAATAGGTTTCACCCAAGTTTCATCAGGTTACATCGAAGTTTCATGCGGCGGCCTGGATCTCGGGGAGAACCAGGGCGGCCCGGATCGAGGGCGGGAACTGGGCGAGGGTGGCGGCCACGGCGTCTCGTGCAGCGGCCGCCACCAGGGCGTAGGCGGCCGTGAGGACGTCGCCGGGGAGGGTGCCGCCGTCGGGGAGGTTGCCGGAGGGGGAAACGGCGGGCTAAGGTGAGGGCACGACGGGGCCCGACCCGAGCGCGGCTGGTGCGGCGGAGGAAGGAGCCGCGAGGGAGTAGGTGGCATGGCGGAGGAGGAGGTGGGCGCCATGGCGTGGAGCCACCGGCGGCGCAGCGGAGGGGAGAGGGAAGCCCGGGAGCTAACCCTCTGATACCATGTTGATTAGAGAATTATTTTGTTGTATTGCCATTTGGGTAAACTATATGGAGTACAAGAAGTGGGCCTGCCTAAGGCCCAACATATTCTAACACTGTCCATCCTCCCCCCCCCCTGATCCAGATGAATGAACAACCGATACAAGGGCATGCGTCTTCAATTGCGACCATATGTGTTGGCACGCATCTTCATTCAGAGGACATGCACTTGAGCGAGAACATAGACATACCATTGGAATTCGGAAGAATCAGCATCCAAGTGCATGGATGCATGGAACAAGAGGTAGGACAAAATGAGCAAGAACATGAACACGGAACAGCCTAGGAAATTACCTTGGTCTTGGAGTTTGCAGAAGCTAAACAGGGGAAGCCAAAAACTCCCAAGTCCCAAGGCTGCTGAGATCAAAAAGGCCCCTCCTAGCTCACCTGCCTTTCTCGAAGAGAACGTTCTGTGTCTAAATATGCAACCTGTTGTAGCTGGATTGGGGATAAACACGCACTAGAGTTCGGTATACGGAGCTCAAGTTCTAGATGAAAGAAGGATTATTCAACAGGAGATGCATGAAAATTATTCATTGTTAGGAGAAGTTTCTGTTAAATTTCATTGATGCTGACAGCAATCCATGAAAAGACAGTCAGTTCAAGAGCAATTTAAACGCCGAAAGTCGTATCAGGATAAATGTGGTTCTATTTGGAATGACTTAATTTCAACCGCTTCCAAATTCTACATAGTAAAATGTTACAAAACCAAACCAACCACCCTTAACCTTTTGAAGTTTCTTTAAGGCTAGCAATGCACCGATTTCTCAAAACGAGAACAGATGATAAACTTTACCAAGGATGATGCTTAATTTGTTCATATTCCGAGTTCATAATGCCAGAAAACCACTTGTCTTTGAGGCGACTGACTGATGATTAGCAAACTCGAGTTCAAAAATGTGATTTCAGGCACTACAAAAAGAGTGAGAACGAATAGCATGGTAAAAGTTACATCCTACAAGGGAACAATCACGCAAACCACAGCCATTACGAACTCGAGATCAATTGCTACCCTACATTGGACTACATGACTTATCAGCTAAAGCGGACCGGAGCATGTACATTTTCATTTACGCTACAAAAAATATATACAATTTAGCGGGTCAAAATTCAAACATTGCTCACAAAAATGGTTTGCAGAACATATAAGGCCTTAATGGCTTATCTAATCTGAAAGAACCTCTTCAAGCTCAGGATCCTCTTGGCTGACCAACGCATCATCCTCCGGTTCAGTGTCAACTATCTCCTCTTTCTCTGCAGGAGCATCATCTTCTTCCGCATCAAACCCCCCTACCACTTCGTCAGTATAAATTGGAACTTTGTGCTCACCAATGGTTATACCTCTCTCGGTACCATTACCTGAGCCTTCCTCATTTTGAGGGTTAGATTTTGATGCTGCTCTTTTATCTGTCTTTTCACATATACAGGTCGAGGGGTTCTCGTGAAATTCCCCCTTTCCTGGCCTGAGTTCTTTGGGCTCTCCCATAAATCCTTTCTGGAACAAGTGCACTTTTGAGGAGAATGCATTCCATGACATGTTTCCTCTGTTCAAAAATAAGGAAAAGAGCCTTTTAGCATTTGGTCTGATTGTTCTCTTATGTCCAAAATATCTCCTGCCAAGAGCACCAATAGATGGTCAGAACTCAGAACTAATAACAGAGAAATGGAAGCAGAGCAAGGGGAAAGAATACCTTCGCCCAGCCAGAATTTTAGCCATGTTACCATTGTTGTTAGTCACGAAAGCATCACTTTCATCACAGACGATGAAATCAAGCGCAGCCATGCGAGACGAGTATTTAGAGAATGGAGCCAGCTCCTCTTTGCTTGATATTGTTTCTTTTGTGTGGAGATTGGGGAAGAGCGCTTTGAGCGGTGCTATAGTCCTTGCACCCCCATATATCTCCCCAGAAGCCACATATATGTGAGTATCTTTTCTGTAGCCCAGTGCCCTCAACATCAGCCCTACCTCTTCAGGAGTTAGTGGGCATCTACCGTGCCTTCTTTCTTTTTCTGGGTTGCTAGCCTGAAATATGAAAGCAGAAGAGGTTTCATCAGGAAGTTAAATTGCGACTACTTAGGTACCTTTATATGATACCATACATACATGCAAGGTTTTCCATCTCTTCCGTATAGCACCAAGTTCTTTTCGTTCCTTTTCTCCACCACCGTAATAGCACCCCGAAAAGGCAAGCATATCAGGTTCAAATCTACCATGAAAAGGAAAAGAATTCAGGTAAAAGGAAAAAATAACACCACTAGAGAACTAGAGAAGCAATGTATAGGAATTGAGGTAAATAATTGTATCTTTGATACAAGAATTTAGAAAACTAGTATAAACTTCATAGTTCATAGTTCATGCATGTGCCCTTCTACACTAGTATAGATTGAAGTGTCTAGATATGTTTCATACTAGCATGTGCATGAAGTGACCTAAAGGTCAAATATACAGGATCCAGTTTTCAGCTTTAATGCCTTTCATTCACCATTTTAAACAGTTTGGCCAACATCATGTATACATACACCTTTACTCCTTTTGTGCATCTATCCTCTGGTTTTTGCTTAATGAGGATCTTGTTGATATAGGGAAAACATTCTCACTCTAGCAATTAAATACTTTCTAGGGAGCACAATATACTCATACTCATACTCATCCTAGTAACGGTGGTGATAGTGCTCCATAAGCTCTAAAATGGGTTTCAAGTCTAATCCCCTGGCTTAAAAAGGCATTGTCCTTTGCCAACATAAAATGTGTGTATGGACATAGCACTAATGTTCATAGCATTTTGCATTAAGAGAAACCCTGAAATATGCAACATTAATCATGGAAGCTTCCAATGTGAGTACCTTAAATGAAGAGCAATAAAATGCTTGCTCCTGTCCCTCATCCTTTGTGTTAGCTTTTCACCCATTTCTTGTATGGGGGCAGTAAATCTCAATGCACCATAGTTAACTCTGCATCTCAGCTTTTGCAGGTCAGTGTCCAGCCTGTTCGCTAATCTATAATCAAATTTCGTCAGTCGAACAACCTGCATGAGGTGAAAGAAGTGATATAGATATTTTCGTAATTGAATGATTAAACTAAGTCAAATCTTTCACATAGCCACAATTTTTTTTTCAAATATATGGTGTATTTTAATGAGTAAAAATTAATAGTTTGTAAAGTGTTTACAGAACCGAATATCATTTTTTTAAACCAACAGCTTTCTCAATAATCTCCCAGTAGTAGAAGTAAATTTGGCAGAAGTAAACAAGCTGGTAAATGGTCATTCATTAGAATTTAAGAACAAGCAAATAACTACACAAAATATGGAATAACTCTATTCTTGAGTTCACACCATCTAAATGAGGATGAAATATGTTGAGGCAAATGATGAAAGCACATACAACTAAAGCATCTTAGTAACAAACAATGCTACGGTACAATGACTTACATGCTTCTTAAGAAGTGCAGGCAACACACGGTTCAAGTAACATCGCTGAGTACATTTGCGGGGAACACGCATTCTATGAGGAGTCCGCAGTTTACCTCCTATCTCTGGAAGCTCTTTCACAATTTTAACATCCTTTGATAGAAATGAGATGAACCAGTCGGCATCAAAAATTTCAGTAAAGTTGCTGCAGCAGAAATGGTACTAAATATAAACCAAATGCACGTAGATCATCTTGGAAACATGAACAGCCTTAGATATTAGGGGTTTGGAGTGTTTGCTGCTCGAAATAAACCTTGTGTCTTTCCAGAAAGATGTCTGATCCAGTTTGGGAATAACAAGTGTGGCATTCAGAATACGTGAAGCAACTACAGCATCAATTATCTGAAAAACATCACACAAATTAATCAAATAAAGGACATGGTATGAATATATAAGCACACGAGTTTTAAAGAGGTTGCTCTGGGACATAGTGGATTACTCCTGCAGATTCTTATTTGATGTCAGAGCAAAAATGATGAGGCAGACATCAAACTAAGGGAATTTTGCCACATTCTCATACACTAAGCAGGAGGTGCCTCACTGTCATCACCGATGACTCAATGACTTGTAAGTTGTAAGCAATAAAAGACTGTTACAAGTGTCAACCAATGATTACTAAATGCTTTATATACTGTGCAAGAAAATAGAATCTTAAGTTCAATTTTATATCAAGTACTAAAAGGGTTTGAGAAGATATTGTGCACGTTTAAACATTTAGTTCTTAACTCATGGGCTAAGTGCTACCCATCAATATTTGGATGATGCTTTGCTTGGAAGACCTCACTCTTCTATTTATGGAAACAAAAGAAAATTGGCACCTAGCATACATGTGTATCAATAAGTTAGAATAAGCTGATATTCATTTGCATTCCTACATCAGAAGACTTCAGATCGATTCTAATAATGCTCTGATCTCAAATCAAGATATCTCACATGGAAGCTTAAGGATCCTCAGAATTTTGGAGAAGATTCTAGTAAATGACAATGTTCATCACAAATTCAATCACTCGAAGACTAGTGCAGGTAGAGAACAATAAGACCATAAAGCTGCCCATATACATGTGCAAACTGATTTCTTATCTATGTACTTTTTCTCTGTATCTACGTGCATCATAATATTTGAATGACAACAGTGTGTCAGTGTGGC
This sequence comes from Raddia distichophylla, assembly GCA_005191435.1. Lineage (NCBI taxonomy): Eukaryota > Viridiplantae > Streptophyta > Magnoliopsida > Poales > Poaceae > Raddia > Raddia distichophylla. The sequence goes on along the minus strand of SPJY01033140.1, from coordinate 1,206,243 downwards.
GTACATCTTACCCCTGTTCTCTGTTGATTCAAGCCTCCACTCGTAACAATCATCAGATAACGGTCTGGTTGTGTAATAACACTGGAATCTGCTAATTTTGATAAATTAAATACTTCAGGTACAAAGATAGTTATGGCAGAATGAAACTTTCAGAATGTAGAACACCTTGGTGAAACCATAAAACATTCAAAATTAAAAAAACATTCCTAAACAACACCATAGCAGAGCAAATACAAGATCTACAACACACTATATGGCCAACAGTCAATGGCAAAAACACTGCGCACCAAGGAACTTGCTGCTTGAGTTGCTGCATCCAGAGAATTTGCTAGCAAGCTTTGAACCCCATAGGTCATCTACCGCAGTCCAACCACCTCTCTACATTTTAAGAAAATGCAACGAATCAATCAATTGTAAAACAGACGTGTTAGTTTAACATACTGACAGCCAAATTGTTTACTCAGAAAGGAAATATCTGCAATTTAAAAAACAAAATTGCTGTGGCACAGTAAATAATGCTAACTGACACTTCCATAGCCATACCCATCAGAAATGCGCTAAAGCGCGTGGTTTTAGCTCCTCAACAAATGAAAATAAAAGGAGCTCAATCTAATAGCTTGCCTCCATCTTATTTGCTTAAAAAATGGAGCATGAAATGGAGCCTAATTCAATCTCCTACCAAGTAGAGCAGCTATCTCCCAATCTGATCAATTACTCGCTGAGACTTTAGATTTCAAAAAAACGAACAAAGCAATGAACTAACCAAATTGGCTCGGTCAACAATATGGCGAACTAGCGCGCTTAATCCAACCAGAGAAGCGCATGCTTACCGGAACGAGGGGAATCTCTCGGCGCTCGGACTCTGCCACGCCTCCGTCGCCAGAGCTGTTCAGCTGCGCGCACGCGGCGCGCCCATACGCATAGAGGTAGGCGGGTTAGATCGGGCGGCGAGGGGGGAAGCGGGAGAAGCTACGGGGTTAGCGCGATACCAGGGCGTGGGTGGAGCGGCGGCGGGAGGAGGCGAGGGCCGGGTGGTCGGAGAGCGGTGGAGGGGAGACGTAGAGCAGCGCGACGGCGGCGAGGAGGAAGAGCAGCAGGAGCGCCGCCGCCGGCAGGGCGGCGCGGCGCGGGCACGGGTGGTGGCCGGCGCGCCGTCGAGGCTGGGCCATCTCCGGCCACCGGAGATCTCAGGGCTGGGAGTGTGAGGGAATGCCGCAGCGGCGGCGGCGGCGAGGTGATCGCCGAGACGGCAGCGACATAGGAGGCCCTCTCAACCTTCGATATGGCGGGCAGCGTGTGCATTTATAGGGTAAAAAAAGATTTAGTCTACATTTTAAATTTATATAATCATTTATTTAATATAATCATCTGTCAATATAGTCTGTAGAAAAGTCCATTACATCACTCGCTCGTAGAAAAGCTTCAATCTGCTTTCCAAATCATAAAGCCGGTTGTTTAATATAAACTTTTAACAATATCAGGTCTTTTAACACTAAAGTATAATAATATTTTTAAAAAATGTCTTATAGCGATGTATTTGCAGGGTAAATATTTTCCTTTACCAAAATATATAATATTTAGGAGAAGACACAAAATGCAATGAAATTCACAAGAGTGATGCAAAAACGACAAAAATTCGCCAAATCAACGAGTTTCTGATAAGATAATTACCAAGATGGCGTGCCAACATCTATGTGTAGTTTCAAGATTGGGTGCGACCGTGCAAAATAAAAAAAATAACAACCAAACTTGGTGGAAATGTTTTTCATACAGTACTTTTTAAAGTAAAAGCACACATTTGATGATGAAAGAGATTACAACTTATCCTCCCATATATAATTCATAGCTACTTTTAGAATTTATGAAAACTATTATGCTTGACTTTTATGTATTACTCGTCTATTCACAATACCACCAGACATGTAGTCATGTTAAAGATGCAAGAATATAGATTGATTTGTGAGCAGCATTACAGATTTCATGGTTTTGTTATACACTACTCCACCGGTTACTAAAACACATGACACTTGGAATATTGATATGATTTTTAAAGTGCATCTTCGACTATTAATTATCATTGAAATTTATTTATAATGTTCATAAAAATTACCATACCGTGGAAGTGCTTTTTGATAAGAGTGTAACATATGTTCATTTCAGTTTAAGATTATACCTAACGATTAAGTCTACGCCAACTGAAAAGCTAAGCGCATTTGAAGTTTAGATTTTATTTATTACTCCCTCCGGTCACAAAAAAGTTGCCGTTGACTTTTGGACACGCCTTTAACCATTCGTCTTATTCAAAAAAGTTATATGAATATTATTTATTTTGTTATGATTTAGTTTATTATTAAATATATTTTAATTTGGCTTATATTTTTACATATTTGGACTAAATGTTTGAATAAGACAAATGGTTAAAGGCGTGTCTAAAAGTCAACGGCGGTTTCTTTTTTTGACCGGAGGTAGTATTATGTAGTCACCTTTAGAAGCTTTTATAATTATATAAAGAGTAAATTACACTGTTGCCCCTTAAAGTTGGTCGAAAATCTCACTTAGCCCCCTAAACTTTGTTTTGTCCGCTGCGGCCCCTTAAAGTTGTTTTCGGGTGTCACGTAGGCTAATTTTTCAGCACCCAAAGCCAACTTCCGGGGGTTGTGGTGCAACAAAATCCAACTTTCTGGGGTTTTGTGACACCCGGAAACAACTTTAAGGGGCCGCAGCGGACAAAACAAAGTTTAGGGGGCTAAGTGAGATTTTCGACCAACTTTAAGGGGCAACAGTGTAATTTACTCTTATATAATGAAGTCGACTAACTTTAGAAAGTATATTAAATTTTTTTTGAAGTACAGATTAAAACTTTAACTCGGTCATTCTAAATATATTATAAATGCATATTTTTTATGCGACCAATCGAAATAGTTCAGAATATTTTTATAGATAAGTTTTAAAACTATAATTTTTTGAGAAATCTAAAACGTCAAGTTTTTGCAAGCGGAGACGGTGATTCCAATCAGCAATTATGTGTCACGGCTACATGGGCTATTGGGTCACATGTCGGTGAAATTGGTGATTTCACGAGCGAAGTTATGCAATTTCCTGTCATGCATAGTGTTCCCCAAAAAAATTTGGAAGCACTGTGTGATATACTCAAGAACAAACCAAAATTAATGGCAAATTTAGCTAGTGAAACCGTTGGAAATAATTTAAACTAAACCAACCAATTTGAGATCCCAATTGCTCTATTCATAGTTTGAGCAAGAATTTTGATCAGTGCGGTAACATAAATTTGAGCCAATATATCTGATCTTTTAGAAAAATAATATGTTAAGAGTTACTAGGTGTCCTAAAAAAAGAGCTACGAATTTTCCTTTTTCCAATAGTCAGGACCTAATAAGTAGTTAGATCGTATTGAAAGGAAGTAATCACAAGCAGTTTTGTGGCCGCGTGACATGTTCGCACTAGGTTCACGCCGAAAGTACGCTCAAGGAGTGATCGGTCTGGAAAGAACTTAACAATTATGGTTGATTCTTCATGTGCTCACGCAAGCATATCCTACTCATTTTTTTTCTTAATTACGATATTATCATCGTAAATTTATCATTTTAAACGTTTTTAACTTATTGATTGTTTCTTGGAAAACTCAAAAGTCACAACATAGTTTAGAAGTTCACCACGGCTCTACTTCATCACATAATGCAACATCTGTCAATCAAATTTTCCTGATTTTCATGAACCTGAATAGAGACGCAGTACTTATTATTTAACGAACATTACTGATCGCAAATTTTTCCCAGCAGTTGAAAATAAAAAAAAAATTATCACAAAATTTCAAGATACAGAAAAACTGTTGGTTATTTTAAGGCTATACATATTTTGTAGCAAGAAAACACAGTTGTCCTGAATCACATGGGTGGCATATCAATTGAAACACTGGCCTTCAGCCAAGATTACTGAAACATTAATGGCTTGGGCTTGCTATCGTCAAGCAATAAAGAATAAGATCATCACGTCAACTCCTTGTAACAGAATACGGAGTGTATGGAGTGGCATAGCGAAGCTCTACAACACCAATTGTTATGCACAAAAAACAAGTCTGCTGGAGGGGGGAAAGGGAGGGCTCATTAGAATTAAGAGGCATCATTGGTAATCGGTCAGTACATTCAGCAAAGAGGTGAAGTATTGCATGCCCTTACAATGGAGAAAATAGACCTACAAGCTTCATTTTCTCTGCAAGTAGGGCTTGACTGATTCTAAAACAACCTGAGCATCGGATATGATCGTAGAAGATTAAAGTCAAGGTTCAGCTCATGTTTACATTAGAAAGCACAAGTAAAAAACAAACAATAAATGTTGCAGGTACTTACCCTTCCATCGTAAGATAAAGAAGCAAATAATGATGGGTCATGGGAGCTCCATGCGATACCTACAAAGTCAATTGCCTCGGTGATTCCTTGCAAAAACAAATCTTATGTCTAAAGGAAAGAAGTAGGGGCTTTGAGGGTACCATATATGCTATCTTCATAGTCGGTAAACGAGTTGAGTAATGGTTCTTCTAGCCTTTTGGGTGAGCTAGAAGGGCTGAGAACAAGATTGGGCATCAAAATCACAACTCAAAACAAAGTAATCTAACCATAAAACCCATAACGACATTTAACCTTTCAGGTCCAGAATCATCAGTGCGAACTTTAGCCAACCATAAATTGACAGTGGAATCTGTTCCAGCACTCTACAGAAGTTTCAATATAGTCAGTATACAGTACAAGATCACAAGATATACAGTAGTAATGTACACAACAACAACAACACACACGGGGGAGGGGGGGAGGGGGGAGGGACAGACCAGAATTAACTCATCGTACTCTGGGTTGTGCCGAACAGCCCATGTCCTGTAAAAAGCACAAATGGAGGTCAAGTATCTATATGCTGGACAGATAAAGTGGGCAAGCAAATTGGAATAATCAAACAAGTCAAATTGGTCACTGAACGCTTGCTAAAAACATGATTAATGAGTGAATGTTTTTTAAAAAAGGTAACTGAATGCTATCATCTTATATAGGCGGATAGAGAGCCACACTGCTAGAACAAGAAAAAGGAAAAACCATTTTGCAATGGATGGAAATGTGCACATTTGAAGGAAGTTGCATATCAAGCAGTACACATTAACATTATAAAATAAATTGAGCAACTTAACAATATTTCACCAACCAAACACTGCAACCAAGATTCTTACAAGGGCCTAGGGGTATGCTGTATTTTCTCGTATACCCACCTAATAGCAGCTACATGGCTTAAAGCCTGGTTACACGCCCTAATGGTGGTTATGTACTTAGAGCATGCCCATCAGGCCCCTTATCAAGACCTGGTAAAAAACTGTGCTGCCGTCTGTGCAGAGCTGGCTCAGGCTGCTGCAGTCTGTTGAATTTGAAATTTTTCGCGCGCTACAGTGATGGCGAGCAGGATGGAGAGCCTGATGGGCATGCTCTTATGTGTTAAAAGGTAGGCTGTTAGGGGTTCACATTTCTTATACATGCATACTAGATCCTTTCTTTTAGATAAGTAGATCCCTTTATAATGAACACTATGAAACAGAAGAATGTTAGTTTAAGCTTACTATAGAATACATCAATAATTCAATATACCAATGTGAATGTCCAGGAAGGTCCTTCAGGGGATGCTTAAGCATTCTGAGATCCCACAAACGAATTCCAAATTCATCTTCAGCTGTTGCCTACAATTTATAAGGGAATTTTGCCAGTTAGCAGAATAATTAAATGAAGCTGAATAAGAAAAAGCAATAGCTATCAGTATATAGTTATTACTAGGACACAGACATTGACAAAGGTGTTTGATTTGGCAAACTCTAAAAAATAGGTTTGGGGGGTTCGGTTAGCAAAAATTAATTTCACTTTGAAAATAACAATATTAATCAAATTTGTTAGTAAAACACAATCGAGACTGAAAATTTGATTGAACAAGAATTAAGGACTATCCTGAGTGAATATTAACCATGGTACTTATTACTAATGCAAGACATATAAACAATATAGTTCGCAAAACATTTACCAAAACGAAGGCAAAACAATTTACAAAGATAACAGAAAAGGAAGCAACACAAAATATCCATAATCCATGTTCAGTAATACTACAGGAAGGTGAATCATAAGTATGCCGCTGTTCTGACCAATTAAAATGAACTGTCGTTTGATCTGAAAGAAATAAGAGCAAGTATCATACTAACAATTATGTTTTGCCTCTTGGGGTTATAATCAACATCCCGAACATGTGCATGTTCAATTGCATGTGATTTCCTGAGAATAATATGTTCACAAACAAAGGCATAAGCACAATTTATCAACATCTAAAATGTAGATACGATCTCAGAAAATCTAGTAGGGGCAGGATTCGCAAAATACTAACTTCATAGAACGGAGATCCCAGCAGAGAAGTGATGAATCAGTTATTGCAGCAATTGAATTGTGATTGTGTGGATCCCAAGCTCCACCACGGAAATTGGGAAGCATGTCCGCAGATCCCTGTGATATCACCTGTAAATTCGAAAAAAATGTAAAGGCCATGATGAAGGACCTAAACTGATTGTACTAGGGATATTTATCTTTCAATTTTCATAACCTGATACTAAACTTAATGCTTAGAAACAATGAAAAGACATAACTATATGATTCTGGTAAACAAAAGGATAATGGCCACACCTTGGCTGACTTATTTGATGTGTCTATGTTCCAAAGGAAAATATTTCTGTCATCAATGCTAATTAGCTTGTCATGCTTCCCTAGTGGCCACCAGAGGACGCTGCAAAAATAAAGTAACTTAGAAGTACTGTCTGAGGCTCTGAGCATATTGTCCCCCTAGAAAAGTCGACATACGTAAAGAGCTAATGAAGATTATATGCATAGCATAATATGATCAACTTATAATATTATGAAGAGAGATCAATAGTTGTTAAATAATTTAGATCAAAAGGACCACAGTAGTGAGAAATAAATGTCATTAATTGCAAGAACCACAAACAATGAGCCACACAACTTGTATTGCATTGCTGCAATGGTCGTTATGTGATTTGAAACTACTGAGGTATGCTATACTGAATTGAAATGTTCAATGCAGCCCTATCAATATGGCCCTTTCGTGTTGCATAGTCACATCACTGCATTCTTCATCAGAGGTTTACAGTTATTTCCGATTAAGGAGCTGTATGGTTTGATGAATGAGATGGTGAATTGACCAATTACTTGTTTGGTTTGAGGAATGGAATGAATACATCCGTTATCACCTTATCTAGCGTCTAGTTGAAAATGAGAAATGGTGTCATCCCACCAAATTCATGGAATGATCCCATTCCATTAGGATGTGGTGGTTCCTCAATCCAAACAAGCCATAACTTAATTGACCTCACAAAACAATTAAGCAGCACACGGCTTGAGCATGCTAAACTAGCAGCATTCGACAACTAAAATTTGATTGCATCCACGTCTAAAATTCAAATAAGTACAAAGAAAACTTCTTGTCTCGAAAAAAAGAGAAATAAATCTTCTATGGAAACAAGATTAAACAGCCCTAGAAAAAGAATATAACTTTAACAGAAAACAACGCACCATCTTATCTTGGCTGTGTGTTCACCAAGCGTGAAGAGCTGCTCAAGCTGTGGCGAGTTTGATTGCCCATACAGCTCAGGGATCTTCCAGACAGAGGCACCATAACTATCACCTGCCATCCACACAGTAACACACAAAATGCTTCTCATTTGCATCTTGCAGTGCCCAATTCTCTACAGAGGATTTTTTTTTTTGTTTTTACCAGACGTGTAGACTGTGGAGAAGACCCTGTGATCGAAGGGGCAGGACTTGAGGTCCCAGATCTCGTTAGGGTGGTAGAACAGCCCGTCGCACACGAGCTCGCCCTCTGCCGGCGACAGCCGGATCAGGTGCACCTACTTGGAAACAAACAATTAGAGATCCAACCACAACCACGAGCGAACGCAGGATGAGCTGCAGGAGAGACCGCTCGTACAAGAAACCAACCTCGTTCTCTTCCTTGAGGCTGAGCGTGCCGGCGAGGAAGGTGGTGGAACCGGCGTCCGCGCGCACGTCGGCGATGCACCGCGCCTGGAAGAGGGGAGATGATGATGAGTAGGGAGGAGTCACGGGAGGTTGCTCTAGAGGGCGCCATAGCTTGCCTGGTACTTGAGGCCGCCGTAGACGACGCCGCTGGACCCGCCCTGCATTCTGCGGCGGCCGGCGGCGAGGAGGAGTCGGAGATCGGCGAGAGTGGAGACCGAGAAGGCGACGAGACGTCGAGACACCAGCCAGGTCGCCTTCCCTCCGCAGCCACTTAGAATGCACAAAGCCGCTTCGCAGGACCGAAAGCGTATTTCGTTCTAACCACGTGTCTCGTATAACTTCGTATAATGTATGCTATACGAAGTTATTACGGTTTCCCCGCGGGCCCCCGTCAAATAGTGCATCCAGCCCAAATGTGCAAGCCCTGTATATTACAGCCCGAGGCCCATTACTCTTGCCCTCCTCCTGCTGCCCTACTCACAGCTCACTCGCCCCCTCCCCTCCTGCTCGCAGCGACGGCGCCGCCGCCCCATGCCCGCCCTGCGCCGCCGACGCCCAGTGGCCCCAGCCCCAGCCCTACCGCCCTGCGCCGACGCCCCAGGGCCAGGCCTGCGCCGACGCCGCCCCGCGCAGTCCAGCCTCCTCCTGCTCGCAGCTCACTCGCCCCCGGCCGCCTCCTGTCCTGTCCTTGGGTGGCCGCCGGCCCGCCGGGCTCCAGCCCCTCCTCGGCTCCTCCTGCACCGAGCCGCCGACGCCACCCCGCGCCAGCCCTGCGCGGCTACGCCTACGCCGCCCCGCGCTAGCCGCTGCCCGCTGCCGACGCGCAGCCCTGTGCGGCTGTGCCGACGCCGCCCCGCGCCGGCCCCGCGCCGCCCCTGCTCCAGCCCTGCGCCGACGCCCGCAGGCCTGCGCCGACGCCGACGCCGTGCGCCCTCGTCTCCTTTGGGTCAGAGCGGGGACGGGGACCCGCGGGGATTAATTCCCCGCGCGGGGACGGGGATGGGTCAATTGTTTGCCCCGTTGCATTTCGCGGGGACGGGGACGGGGATTTTTCTCCCCCGCGGGGACGGGGATGGCGGGGCATTCCCCGACGGTGAATTCCCCGTTGCCATCTCTAATTCCAATAAACCATGTTTGCACAAAGAACATCAATAAAGCGCGTAGCCATCAATAACCATGGCTGCTTCCCCACCGACGCTCACTAGCCCGGGCCCCCCTGGCTCCGGCGATGGCGACTCCGCCTAGGCCCGGATCCGGCGACAGCGGCCTTCCCCGTCGGCAGCTCCGCCCGCCTCCACCTACCTCCAGGCTCGCGCCCTCACCCTCGCGCTCCCCCTCCCCCACGACATCTCCTCCTCTCAGCGTGGTGACCCGACCGCACCGCCTTCGGCTTCCCGTCTGCCACCACTAGATCCGCCTTCCCACCACTAGATCCGCCTTCCCCCAGCCCAAGGCCCATTACTCTTGCCCTCCTCCTGCTGCCCTACTCACAGCTCACTCGCCCCCTCCCCTCCTGCTCGCAGCGACGGCGCCGCCGCCCCATGCCCGCCCTGCGCCGCCGACGCCCAGTGGCCCCAGCCCCAGCCCTACCGCCCTGCGCCGACGCCCCAGGGCCAGGCCTGCGCCGACGCCGCCCCGCGCAGTCCAGCCTCCTCCTGCTCGCAGCTCACTCGCCCCCGGCCGCCTCCTGTCCTGTCCTTGGGTGGCCGCCGGCCCGCCGGGCTCCAGCCCCTCCTCGGCTCCTCCTGCACCGAGCCGCCGACGCCACCCCGCGCCAGCCCTGCGCGGCTACGCCTACGCCGCCCCGCGCTAGCCGCTGCCCGCTGCCGACGCGCAGCCCTGTGCGGCTGTGCCGACGCCGCCCCGCGCCGGCCCCGCGCCGCCCCTGCTCCAGCCCTGCGCCGACGCCCGCAGGCCTGCGCCGACGCCGACGCCGCGCGCCCTCGTCTCCTTTGGGTCAGAGCGGGGACGGGGACCCCGCGGGGATTAATTCCCCGCGCGGGGACGGGAATGGGTCAATTGTTTGCCCCGTTGCATTTCGCGGGGACGGGGACGGGGATTTTTCTCTCCCGCGGGGACGGGGATGGCGGGGCATTCCCCGACGGTGAATTCCCCGTTGCCATCTCTAGACGAGACTCCAGCCAGGTCGCCTTTCCTCCGCAGCCACTTAGGATGCACAAACCCGCTTCGCAGGACCGAAAGCGTATTTCGTTCTAACCACGTGTCCTGTAAACCCATTACGTAATCTTTGGAGAATACGTGTTTATTCACAGCGTGACGTGGAGGGAGCTGATACGTGATGGCCGCGGTTGACGTGGCGCGAGGGGCATCGGCTACTACGCATCCTCTCTCCCCCACTCCTCGCCGCAAGTTCAAAACCCCGACGAGTCGACGACTCGCCGTCGAGCCACCACGGAAACGACCACCACCGCCACCCACGAGCCGATGGCGTCGACGAGCCTCGCGCTGCCCTCGCAGCTCGCCTCCCCCAGCCGCCGCGCCGCCTCCTGGGCCGCCCGCGCGCGGCCGCGCCCTCACCTCGGCCGCCTCCATCCACCCAAAGGTAGCCCTCCTCGATGCCCCCCGGGGAGAGAGCCGGAAGGTTATATCTGCGAGGTAACACGGCGTGTGTTGGCGCTTCAGGTGGATCCTGCCGCAGGCTGGCGGTGGCCTGCAACGCGCAGGCGGTGGCTCCGACCAGCATTGCGCAGGGGACGCCCGTCAGGCCGACCAGCGTGCTGGTGGTCGGCGCCACCGGGACGCTGGGCCGGCAGGTGGTCAGGAGGGCGCTGGACGAGGGCTACGACGTGAGGTGCCTCGTCAGGCCCCGGCCGGCGCCCGCCGATTTCCTCCGGGACTGGGGTGCCACTGTGGTCAATGTAGGTTTGCCCTCTGATTGTTCATGTTACAAGGCCACCAACTTCGATGCTCAATTTTTCCTCATTTATGTAATTTTTCGCCTTCAACATTGTGAATTGGTAACTGATTTAGGCTGACCTCAGCAAGCCGGAAACCATACCCGCGACGCTTGTTGGTATTCATACTGTCATTGACTGCGCAACAGGACGGCCGGAAGAACCCATTCGGACGGTATGTTACCAGTAAATACTCTAGAATATATAGATGGGAGCTCATTCTTGTCATGAATCATGATAGTGACCTTCACTTGTACCGACATACATGCCAGTGATGCCACATTGCCACTAAATCACCAATTGACTTAGATTTAAGTTGTGCTGATGGTTGCTCCATTTAGGTAGATTGGGAAGGAAAGGTTGCTCTAATACAGTGTGCTAAGGCTATGGGGATTCAAAAGTATGTGTTCTACTCCATCCACAATTGCGACAAGCATCCTGAAGTTCCCTTAATGGAAATCAAGTATTGCACAGAGAAGTTTATCCAGGATGCTGGTCTGGATTACATAATCATCCGTTTGTGTGGTTTCATGCAGGTAAATGAGTTTCTTTCTGTGTGGTTCTATATATTGGTCAGGAAATTGCTTTCTCAGAATATAAATGATCCTAGTGAAATACGCTAATTTATCTGTTCAAAAAAATGCTGATTTGGACTGCAAAAGGCAGTTCACAGTGAAAATTAACTGTATTTTTCATAAATCACAATAAAACTAAACATTTGTGAACAGGTAAAAGTGAAAGCCAATGATGTGACTTAGTGTTGACAGCTGTTACACCTACTAGTCATTTTTGCTTGTATGTCTAGAAATGAATTTCTGTCAAATTATGGTCATAACAGGGTCTTATTGGACAATATGCTGTGCCTATACTGGAAGAGAAGTCGGTTTGGGGGACTGATGCTCCCACTCGGATAGCGTACATGGATACCCAGGTTACCTTCCATCCTCCACTGAAATATGAAATCGTGAATCTCCTTGTACTGGTTTCTCTCCAAAGTAACTTTGCTTTGACAAAACTTCTCTGGTTTGATTATAGGATGTAGCTCGGCTGACATTTATTGCTATGCGGAACGAGAAGGCTTGCAAGAAACTCTTAACTTTTGCTGGACCACGCGCTTGGACTACTCAAGAGGTAATGAGTTGTATATCTTTCCATGGAAATGAAATGTATATTATCTTCAGGAAAATTTGGTGAATCAATTTCGGTTGTCTTCACATGAATGGATAATTAATACAGCATGTCTATTTTCATAGGGCATGCTATCTTGTGTTTCATGTGTTCCAATTTGTTTTCTAAAATGCAACAAATGCTTGCTTCTATGAATTGGAACAGTACATTGTTTTTCGCCAGTCCTTTTATTTTATTATTTTCTTTTCAGGTGATTACATTGTGCGAGAGGTTGGCTGGGCAAGATGCCAATGTTACTACTGTCCCTGTTGCAGTCTTAAGATTTACTCGTCAATTGACACGGTTCTTCCAGTGGACAAATGATGTGGCTGACAGGCTGGCATTTTCAGAGGTTAGCTTCAAGGCCATATGCAGTGTCAATGTAATTCAGTAACAGTAACTTATATGTGAAAGCATGTGAAGCTAACAAGAAGGATTTACATTTTATAATTCAGGTGCTCTCCAGTGACACAGTTTTCTCAGTTCCAATGAATGAGACATACCAGCTTCTTGGGGTGGATGCGAAGGATATCCTCACCTTAGAGAAGTACTTGCAAGATTATTTCACAAACATCTTAAAGAAATTGAAAGATCTCAAGGCACAGTCCAAGCAAACTGACATATTCTTTTGAGAAGAGGGATATGAAGGGACCAATGGAAAATTTTCTGATGCAGATCTGTGCGTCAAAACACAGATGAGTGACTACAATTTTTCTGTATATTTGCATTGTGGTGTGTGTGCAGAAAACTGCAATGCTATTAGCTGGTGTCTATAGAATCTAAAAAAATTGGGCTATTAAAGGCCCAACGTTTGTGCAAACGAGCCTAATTTTTTTTATAAAAAAATCAGTCAACTTGTACTATTCTCGAAATATGAGTTATAGCATGAATAATCCAAAAAAATGTTAACTTAGAATTGACTGAAACATGAATGAATTGTAATATGTCTTGTTAGAAATTAAAAAGCAACTAAATTAACCATAACAATGAAAGAAAGTGGTGGATTGCCTTGACCATTTGGAGAATGCCTCCCTATGAACATGAAAAAAATGAGGCCGTGGCAAGTTTTCTATGGTAAAACACATAACTTTGATACTTGATCTCCTAGATTTTGTGTATTAAGGTCCAAGGCCCAGATTTGTATGACAACTTGTAGCAGATCTTGAAAGTTAAAAAAGAAACTCTTCAGGTAAACCATGAGCAATCCACATTTCTTCTCTCCGAGTCTGGAGTGTGTTTCTCACTTCTCATGGTCCAATTAGCACAAAAATTGAGCTTCTCTTTTCCTTTGTAATACATGTGGTTTAACATGTTTCCACCTCCTAGGTAATTGCGATACAGATGAGGTCTCTGCCTATATAGGGCCAGATCCACCAAACACGGAGTGTATCAGTGTGCAAATTACATGGCTATTTGGAAAATTAGTCAACTGCAGTTGAGCTGTATTTCTGGAAAGAATATTTATGTGCTAACAATACACCATCATCATCATACCCCCAATGCTTCCAAGGAAACTTCCGCAAAAGCAGGTTAAGGGGGAGGGGGGAAGGTCGGTGTACTCAACCTTATCCCTGAGATTAAAAATCACAAAGAGGTTGTTTCCGTTTGACATTTGGTGATACTAGAGAACTCTCTCTAACGTCATGACAAAAAGAAGTATAGATAGTTTGATATGTCATTTTGCTTTAGCCCATAATTATATAAAGCCAAAGAATAAAAGATCATTTGGCTCAATTTGATTAACAATACACACTACACAAAAACAAATATTTTCCAATAGATGACGACTTCACTCTGTGACTGAAATATGAGCAGCCTTTTTTATTTGTGTACCTTTATCTGGTGAAATATTCTGTCTGTTCGTTGTATAGTATGTAACTTCTAGCCATGGAGCAAGTAAAACAATATTGTTGTGGTATTGGAAGCATGACTAAAGTAGTTAACTGACAACATGGACTAGATCAAAACTTTGCCTTTTTTTCTCTCTGGCATTATGCACAGGTTTACAAGAGAAAAAAAAACTATATAATGATCGACAGATCCTGTAAAATGTGGATGCCAATCGCATGGTGTCAAGAGTGACAAATCATGTGGAGTATCTATGAGTTCATAATGTTTAAGAGAGTAACCCTGCTCTGGACCAATCTCCTAAACAGAAGTCCAGCTTCAGCCTCAAGATCTCCGATGCTGCACCCCAGCACCTGCAACGGCTCCTCGTTGCAAAGAACTGAGTTCTTCTTCAGGAACGCCTTGGCAACGACAGACCATTTTGGCATAGGAATCTGCTTGGACAAGATGTCAAGTGCTGACTCAAGTAGAGAGAGGGTGATCTCTCTAGCCTCACTTAGCAGCCTGACCATCTTGGAATCCTTCTTGTCAGAAGTAACCTTCTTCGCAGTTTTCTTGAAATGTTTCTTTGCCTTCTTCACCAAGCGGGTGTAAGACTGGATCTTGAGTTGAGCGCTTGCATCATCTCCTTTTCTGATAGACATTTGCAGATCCTGGATGATGGCCTTCAACTCTGTGAAGTCCTCATGCATATAATTGCAGAGATCCAGAAGCTCAAGTGAGCATTCCATCTCTCCATCCAACATTTTCCTTTGCTGGGAGGAGAAAACTTGGTTGCTTGGCAGGCACATGAGCTCCTCAATAGTGCCGTAGATGTCCCCTATCCTCCTTAGACCATAAGAGATTATCTCAATGCTCATGGAAGGTGAAGAGATGCATGCCTCTAGGCTGTGCAGCTCCTCTTCAACTTTGGAGTGAGGCCTAGAAGGCAAGCTAATTGACCTTAGGTGGCAAGCCATATTTGTTGCTGAAAATCTTTTCTCGGAGTTGGGTTTGATCTGATGACAGATGAGAAGGAGACTAGGAGAGAGCAATGTTTGGTTTGATGTGTCTAGCCTTCTGATAAGGTCTATTTATACCAAGTAAGTATATGCGAACATCATTTGGATGGTGGACAAATGGAATCTTGCCAGTTCATCATAGAGGGTGTCTATCAAGGCTCGATCTGGCCGCAGCATATGCCATCTGTTTCATCACTCATGTATAGCTCATTTTGTTAGTGCTCTAGCTAGTAGCTATCCTCCCAATGAAGTATCACATTGTCATGTTCCAACTATTGACAGCAAGAACTGGCAGGCTAGTTCACTCTACGTTTCTGCTTGTGGATCATGGCACGATTGCATGCTTTAGAGATTATTTTAATACAGTGCTCAACTAATATTGTGTTTCTGGTTACATGTGTGCTATCTAGTTTTTCATCAATTATTAATTTCAGTAGGTGGTTCATCATGCACAATTCACGCTGCTTACACGCTCAACCTCATGTGTTGGAGCTGGCTTGTTTTAGTTATGGTAGCAAGATCCGCTGGAGAAGGATCCTTTGCCTGTAGCTGAGTCAACATATGGCATCTGAATAAAATGGCCATCTCATAGTAAAGCATTTCAAATATCAACTTGAACAGTAACTGTTTCTATAATACTTCCTCCGTCCCAATATATAGGGCGCATAACTTTTTTCAAGTTGTCCCATAATATAAGACGTCTTCCCATTATTTCCTTGGGAAAGACGAGCAATTAACTCATAGTTAAGCTATTCACACTATAAAGTGCATGCTTTTGCTAGCTTTAGCTATTAAAGCTATTAATTAAGTGCATGGGAAGGAGATGCATGCTTCGAGTAACGAGATAATTAAATATGATTTACTCTCTTAAACACCATTTTTTGGTCTTGATGAAAAATTTTATACGCCCTATATTTTGAGACGGGGGGAGTAGTCAGTAACGATAAACATCTTCTAAGTAAATTGTTTCTTTTGTCATTATCTAAAAAAAATAGTAAAATGTTCTTCTCTGCAAAGAAAAATTTTTCAATGAACTGCCCCAAACCTAGGTGATTGTATGAAAGCATGCATAAACAATTTAGTCGACAATAGGAAGTTGGCAAACTACTGTTCCTTTTCTCAATTGAATGTATTTCTGTACACTTCCTCTCATGTGTACACATTGGAAAATTGTTACGATGATCAGCAAATCCTCTAAAAGGTGGACGCCAATCGCAGGGTCTCAGAGTTGGCGTATGATCTATCTATAAGCTAAGAGTATTCAGTAGAGAAACTCTGCTCTGGATCAGTCTTCTGAACAAAGTTTCAACTCCACTCTCAAACTCAACAATGTCCAACTCAAGCACCTGCAATTGCTCCTCCTGGCATGTAAGCCTTTTCTTCTGAAATGCCTTGGAGACAAGAGTCCACTTGCTGGAACTTGGCACCACAACTCGCTTCAATAGGAGATTTGATGAAGATTCAAGCACTGAGATGGCGGCCTCTCTGGCCTCATCCAAGAGCTTAACTACTCTGCAACTCTCCTCATCAGCTGAAGAAGACTTCTTGCTGATCTTCTTGAACTGTTTCTGCACCTTCTTGGTCATGCGGACACAAAACTGAATCTTGGTTTGGATAGTCATGTCATCCCCTCTCCTGATAAGCAGCTGCATGTCCTGGATGCTTGCCTTGAGTTCAGAAAGGCTCTGCTGCATGGCGTTGCAGAGTTCAAGCAAGACGAGAGAGCGTTCCAGCTCTTGCTCGACGGCTCTCCTCTGATGTGGCTTGCAAAGGAGAAGCTGGCTGCTGGGCAAGCTTGTGAGCTCATCGATGCAGCTGTAGATGTCGCCAAGGCTCCTCAAGCCATCATGCATCATCTGGATGGTGGAAGAGGGCGAGGAGATGGTCGCCTTAAGGCTTTCGAGCTGTTCTTCGATGTTGGTCTCACCGGAGCGAGGGCTGGAAGGCACGCTCGCAGACCTGAGGTGGAGTGCCATGGTCGCAAGCAAGATTTGTTGTGTTGTAGAAGAGAGGAGGAGCTGTGAATTGCAGCTGCAATGGTGCTGCAATGGTCTGTCCCTATAGGCTATATATAACGGAAGAAGTTGAAGCCATGACATCGCTGACTCTGTGGACAGCAAGAATCTCGTTGACGATGAAGTATCATGCTGCTGCAAAAGAAGCCACCCATTGTCTGATATGTCTCGACCATTTCGACAACCATTTTCTGCATTATTGAAAGCAGCCTCGTCTGCACGGGTGTGCAGATCTAGATTGTCAGATCGGTGAGCAAGCAGTGTGAATGTGCAATGAGAGGATAAGAGCTGCACACACCTGGTATTTGATGTTGCTTGCTCGTGCAACATTGCTGGCATGCTTCGCCTGCCTGATGAGCTGACAGCATTTAGCATCTTTTGCAATCTCAAGATGATCCACGTGCAGAGGCGAAATTCTAATGGTGCATTAGCCATTAGGTCCACACTGTCATGTTCCAATTATCGGCAGCAAGAATCAGCGCCGCAGCTTGCTCTAACATTTGTTTAATGGAGATTACACGGCTGATTAGTATTGGCGCCATGCCTTTCCTCCATCTGGCTGCTGAGCCATGATCAACGAGTAGTTCCATCTGAGTTCTCCTTCTTATATAAAATTTGGCAGTGCTACTACTGTTTCAAAAATAAACATCTTTGGATGGTAGACAAGTGGAATCCTTCCAGTTCATCATATAGGTTGTCTATCAAGGTTCAAGATCTGGCAGCAGCTTATGCCATTTTTTTAGTGCACTAGCTATCCTCCCAATGAACTATCACATTGTCATGTTCCAACTATTCACGGCAAGAACCAGCATGTTAGTACGCTCTACGTCTCTGCTGGTGGATCATGACACCATCGCATGCTTTAGAGATTATTTTAGTGCAGTGCTCAACTAAGATTGTATTGCTGGTGACATGGGTAGTGTCTAATTTTTTCTGCAATTGTCAATTTCAGTAGGTGGTTTATCATGCACAATTCAAGCTGCTTACACGCTCAACCTCGTGTTGGAGCTGGCTTGTTTTAGTTATGGTAGCAAGATCCACTGCAGAAGGATCCTTTGCCTGTAGCTGGGTCAACAGATGGCATCTGAATAAAATGGCCTTCTCATAGTAAATTATTTTAAATATCAACTTGAACAGTGCTAACTATTTCTATAATAGTCAATAATGATAAACATCATCTAAAACATTGTTCTCTTTCTTATTTTCTAAAAAAAAAATAAGTTGTTCTTTTTCTGAAAAGAAGAACTTTTGAACTAACTGCTCAAACTCTAGTGAATGTATGAAAGCATGCATAAACAAATTTGTCGATAACAGGAAGTTGACAAACCACTGTTCCTTTTCTCAATTAAATATATTTATGTACACTTTCTCTCATGTATACACATTGGAAAATTGTCATGATGATCAGCAAATCCTCTAAAAGGTGGACGCCAATCACAGGTGTCAGAGTTAGCATATGATCCATCTATAAGCTGAGGGTATTCAGAAGAGAGACTCTGCTCTGGATCATTCTCCTGAGCAATGTCTCAACTCCATTCTCGAGATCAACAATGTCCAACTCAAGCACCTGCAATTGCTCCTCCTGGCATGTAAGCCTTTTCTTCTGGAATGCCTTGGAGACAAGAGTCCACTTGCTGGAACTTGGCACCGCAACTTGCTTCAACAGGAAATTTGATGAGGATTCAAGCATTGCGATGGCGGCTTCTCTGGCCTCATCCAACAGCTTGACTACTCTGCAGCTCTCCTCGTCCGCTGAAGAAGACTTCTTGCTGATCTTCTTGAACTGTTTCTGCGCCTTCTTGGTCAGGCGGATGCAAGACCGAATCTTGGTTTGGACAGTCGCGTCATCCCCTCTCCTGATCAGCAGCTGCATGTCCTGGATGCTTGCCTTGAGCTCAGAAAGGCTCTGCTGCATGGCGTTGCAGAGGTCGAGCAAGACGAGAGAGCGTTCCAGCTTTTGCTCGACGGCTCTCCTCTGATGTGGCTTGCAAAGGAGAAGCTGGCTGCTGGACAAGCTTGTGAGCTCATCGATGCAGCTGTAGATGTCTCCAAGCCTCCTCAAGCCATCGCTCATCGTCTGGATGGTCGCCGAGGGCGAGGAGATGGTCGCCTTAAGGCTCTCGAGCTGTTCTTCGATGTTGGTCTCGCCGGAGCGAGGGCTGGAAGGCAGGCTCGCAGACCTGAGGTGGAGTGCCATGGTCGCAAGCAAGATTTGGTGTGTTGTAGAAGAGAAGAGGAGCTGTGTTGCTGCTGCAATGGTGCCGCTATGGCCTGTCCCTATAGGCTTATATATAACGGGAGAAGTTGAAGCCATGGCATCGCTGACTCAGTGGACAGCAAGAATCTCGTCGACGATGAACTACCATGCTGCTGCAACAGACGCCACCTATCGTCTGCCATGTCTCGACCATTTCGACGACCATGTCTCCATCATCGGGAGCAGCCTCGTGTGCACGCGTGTGCAGATCCAGATCGTGAGATCGTTGAGCAAGCAGTGCAATCAGAGGCTAAGAGATAAGAGCTGTGCGCACTTGGTAGTTGATGCTGCTTGCTCGTGCAGCATCGCTGGCATGCTTCGCTTGCCTGATGAGCTGACAGCATTTAGCATCTCTTGCAATCTCGAGATGATCCACGTGCAGAGGCGAAATTCTAATGGTCGCATTAGCCATTAGGTCCACACTGTCATGTTCCGATTATCGGCAGCAAGAATCAGCGACGCAGCTTGCTCTAACATTTGTTTAATGGAGATCACACGGCCGATTAGTGCTGGCGCCATGCTTTTCGTCCATCTGGCAGCTGAGCCATTATCAGCGATTAGTTCTATGGACGTACCTTGCGCATGTTTGTCGAGGCCATCTCATGTGATTAGTAGCCAGTTCTCAAGGTGAAGCTTTAGAAAAGCAAACTTGAACCGTGTCCAACTAGCACTAATTGCTCTGTGCCGCTTGAACAAGCCAGAACTGAAGCTCTCCATGTTCCAGGTGATCGTTTTTCCTTTCTTTTGAGCAAGAATGCTCCAGATGATTGTTAAGCTGCCATGCATGCAAGTTTACTGGACTGTAGCCTTGCTATTTCGTTAGAGAAGACGCCAAATGGAGTAATGTACAAATCACGTCCCTGCAACTGTAGGACTCCTAATCAAGAAGAAGAATGTTGGACACCATGTAAGCCGCCACCGTTGCCGAGTGCCGACCGTGTTGTTGGGCACACAATGCACGATTGAGAGATCAACTATCATCACAGCACGTGATGCATGGCTGAGACTCTCTGTACGATCTCTATATCTTTTTGAGAATAGAGACTCTACCGAAGAGGATAAAAACATAGAGAACGAATAGTGATCTAGAGAAGAGATATAGAGAACGAAATATGGATGTCCTACTAAGGATGCTCTTAGCTGCCACTGTCACACATTATGCATGACTAATATGTCATACGCCACCTCTTGCCACCTCTTTCCAAACGTGTGTGTTGGGTACATGTTGCTTGACCTAAATATCTGCTACCACGCTGTGATCCTTTGCTCGGCCTAGACGTCAACCGCCGCCGTTGCAGACGATGCGGTCAAGACGTCAGCGTCAATGGTGCCGCCGAGCACACCAAGCTCAGCCTAGACGTAAGCACCCGTTAAGAGTTTGTGTCGAATATATGTATGTCGGTTACGTGGATTCTGAGTTGTAATATGAAGGGGTAGGTCCTGTTAGGGTCGGACTCGTATCATGGTTTTCCGTATAAATAGAGAGGTACCCCTAGTCTAACCGGTTATGACGATCTAACTGTAGCACAGGACTCGCAGGGGTCGACGGTCGGCTTGTGGCCATGACCCGGCCCGGGTGGTCCGGTGTGTTTGTGCTAATTGGTGAGGAGCGTCTATAGTCAGAGCCCCACAGACATAGGCAGCGATGCCGAACTGTGTCACCAAACATATCGTGTCTCCTGTGTTGTCTAAATCTTGTGCTGCTGAAAATCATAACAGCACCAATGCTGGTTTCAATGCTCACTTGAGACGTTATGGTATTGGAAGCATTAAAGTAATTAATTGACAACATAAACTCGATCAAAACTTTGCTTTTTGCTATTTGGCATTTTTATGTGCATGTGCATTATAAGACAATAAAACTATACAACGATAGACAAATCCTCTAAAATGTGGATGCCAATCGCATGGTGTCTAGCAAGAACCACATGTTAATACACTCTACGTCTCTGCTGATGGATCATGACATAATTACATGCTTTAGAGATTATTTTAGTGCAGTGCTCGACATTTTTTTTTAAAAAAAAGGGCTGGATGCCCCACCTCCATTTTCATTAAGCTAGAAACGAAAGCAACAAAAGCGTAACAAGTAGTTTGGGACCATCAACAGAACAACCAACATAGAGGAGGTGACATAACACCAAGCTCTACGTCATTTTAACCAACAACACAGAGTACCAAAAAACCCAGACCTCCCTCCCCAGAGAGGCAACTATCACAACAGGCCGGAGAAGTAAAAACAATTTGGACACGAGTGGATAGCAGAAGGATCAAACATCAGCTCCTGATTTCCGCGTCAGACCACTCACTGCCTTGAAAATGCCCTCGATGCCCATCTCCAGAAGCTCTTTATCATCAGCTTTGATCATTTTTGTCCAATATTTCAAAAGAGAACATATTATGTAAATCACAGTCAGGGGGTCCCTAATTTGTCACTTGTCAAAGCAAGATTGATTTCTTAACAACCATAAAGCCCAGCAAATGGCCGCTAAACCCATGAATCTCAGGTTTTAATGGTGGGGGATGATGCATTTTTTCCATTTCACATACTGATTTAGGTTCATTGGAATCCAATTAACCCCGAAAGTTTTTTGCTAGCATACCCCAAGTCAATTCTGCTACATGACACTTAAAAAACAAGTGCTTTGATGTTTTAACATCATTACAAAATTCACAAATGGGATTCCCCCCTGCCCAACCTCTTTTCCTCAATTGATACTTGGTCAACAAGACATTTGCCTTTAGTAACCAGACAAAGATTTTAACCTTCAAGAGGATCTTAGCTCTCCAAAATCCCTCCGTTTTGCCTTTCCCTTCACTGCTAAGACAATAATGATAAACAGACTTAACATTGAACTTGCCCTTACTATTCAACATCCATTTAGTGGAATCACTTTTATCACACAAAATTATTGACTTAGCCTCTTTCAGAATATTCCACCACTAAACCTTTTGGTCCGTGGACATCCATCTCCTAAACTTGATGTCCCATTTTTTATCAGCACACCCAGCCACTGAAATCAATTGGCCTAAGCAGATATTATAAATCTCAAGGAACTTTTCAGCCAAGCCAGGTCTCCCACCCATCTATCATGCCAGAAACTGGTACCACAACCATCCTCCACCTGTCTCCATCTATTATTTATATAGATCTCTCTAATTTTTAACAAATCTGACCAAATTGGGGAGTCAATATGTTTTTTGTTGTACTGAGATATTAAACCATTCTTAATGTATTTTGGCTTCACAATCTCCTGCCAAAAGCCCATCTTCCATTTCCAGCTTCCACCACCACTTGCAGAGGAGACTCACTTTCATAACCCTCAGATTGGTCACTCCAAGACCACCATACTCTTTGGGTTTGATGGTGCTCTCCCATCTAATTAGGTGATATTTTCTTCTGTCACTAAAAGAGTCCCAAAAGAAAGATCTTCTAATTTTTGCAATCTTCTCAATCACCATTTTATGCAGCAAGAACATGGACATAGTGTAGAGAGACACACTAGATAAACATGCATTAATCAGGGTTAATCTTCCCCCTTTAGATAGGATTTTGCCCATCCAGACACTCAATTTTTTCCTCACTTTACCAATCATCTCCCCCCAATTAGCAATCATATTTCTCTTGTAGCTAACTGGCACTCCGAGATATTGTATTGCTGGTGACATGGGTAGTGTCTAGTTTTTCTGCATTTATCGTTTTCAGTAGGTGGTTTATCATGCACAAATCATGCTGCTTACACGCTCAAGCTCAACCTCGTGTTGGAGCTGGCTTGTTTTAGTTATGGTAGCAATATTTTTCTCAAAAAAAAAAGAGGTTATGGTAGCAATATCGACTGCAGAAGGGTCCTTTGCCTGTAGCTGGGCCAACAGATGGCATCTGAATAACATGGCCATCTCATAGTAAAGCATTTCAAATATCAACTTGAACAGTCTGTGCTAACAATTTCTCATTATCTAAGAAAATAGTAAAATGTTCTTTTCTGCAAAGAAAAACTTTTCAATGAACTGCTCCAAACTTAGGTGATTGTATCAAAGCATGCATCAACATTCAACAATTTAGTCGACAACAAGAAGTTGACAAACTACTGTTCCTTTTCTCAATTAAATATATTTCTGTACACTTTCTCCCATGTATACACATTGGAAAATTGTCATGATGATCAGCAAATCCTCTAAAAGGTGGACGCCAATCACAGGGTATCAGAGTTGGCGTATGGTCTATCTATAAGCTAAGAGTATTCAGAAGAGAGACTCTGTTCTGGATCATTCTCCTGAACAATGTCTCGACTCCATTCTCAAGATCAACAATGTCCAACTCAAGCACCTGCAATTGCTCCTCCTCGCATTCGCATGTAAGCCTTTTCTTCTGGAATGCCTTGGAGACAAGAGTCCACTTGCTGGAACTTGGCACCGCAACTCGCTTCGACAGGAGATGCGATGAAGATTCAAGCATTGAGATGGCAGCCTCTCTGGCCTCATCCAACAGCTTGACTACTTTGTAGCTCTCCTCATCAGCTGAAGAAGACTTCTTATTGCTGATCTTGAACTGTTTCTGCGCCTTCTTGGTCAGGCGGATGCAAGACTGAATCTTGGATTGGACAGTCGCATCATCCCCTCTCCTGATAAGCAGCTGCATGTCCTTGATGCTTGCCTTGAGCTCAGAAAGGCTTTGCTGCATGGCGTTGCAGAGGTCGAGCAAGACGAGAGAGCGGTCCAGCTCTTGCTCCACGGCTCTCCTCTGATGTGGCTTGCAATGGAGAAGCTGGCTGCTGGGCAAGAACATGAGCTCATCGATGCAGTTGTAGATGTTGCCAAGCCTCCTCAAGCCATCGCTCATCGTCTGGATGGTCGACGAGGGCGAGGAGATGGTCGCCTTAAGGCTCTCGAGCTGTTCTTCGATGTTGGTCTCGCCGGAGCGAGGGCTGGAAGGCACGCTCGCAGACCTGAGGTGGAGTGCCATGGTCGCAAGCAAGATTTGTTGTGTTGTAGAAGAGAGGAGGAGCTGTGAATTGCAGCTGCAATGGTGCCGCAATGGTCTGTCCCTATAGGATATATATAACGGAAGAAGTTGAAGCCATGACATCGCTGACTCTGTGGACAGCAAGAATCTCGTCGACGAAGTATCATGCTGCTGCAACAGAAGCCACCCATTGTCTGACATGCCTCGACCATTTCGACGACCATGTCTGCATTATCGAAAGCAGCCTCGTCTGCACGGGTGTGCAGATCCAGATCGTCAGATCGGTGAGCAAGCAGTGTGAATGTGCAATGAGAGGATATGAGCTGCACGCACCTGGTAGTTCATGCTGCTTGCTCGTGCAGCATCGCTGGCATGCTTCGTCTGCCTGATGAGCTGACAGCATTAAGCATCTCTTGCAATCTCGAGATGATCCACGTGCAGAGGCGAAATTCTAATGGTTGCATTAGCCAATAGCCATTAGGTCCACACTGTCATGTTCCGATTATCGGCAGCAAGAATCAGCGACGCAGCTTGCTCTAACATTTGTTTAATGGAGATTACACGGCCGATTAGTGTTGGCGCAATGCTTTTCCTCCATCTGGCAGCTGAACCATTATCAGCGATTGGTTCCATTTGTTTAATGGAGAGCGTGCAAGGTGATTAGTCCTACTAGTTGCTCTGTTCCAGGACGCTACTAATCAATGTCATGAACACAACTATTACTAATCAGGACATAGAGAAGGAGGTGCTCGATGCAGAGAGGGACATGGTGCAACTAAATTTGGTCCCACCCATGCCTCGCCGGCAACAAGATTAGAAAACCGTTGAACTTGTTGCATCACTTGTTGTTTAATTTAGTTTTTTTAGTTAGAAAAATTGATGATCTTTAAAAAGAAGCATGGAAAGGCTAAACAAATTATTAAAAAAAGAGATCTTTAAAGAAACACCGCAAAAATTCCAAAAAAAATATGAATGACTGTGCAAAAATAATAAATTTCCAAACCCAACACAACTAAACTAAAACAAAGAATATAAAGAATATGTCTCAAAAAATATATAAATAGTAAAAAGGGCTAAGTTTGTCGCGCAATCTTATGGGCCATACGGACATGAACAACAACGAGCCCACACGGCCCATCGGACAGATGAGGGGCCTCTTCAGTCTTCTTCCAGCCAGACGCCGCGGAGGGCAAGGGAAGCCGAGAAGAGGAACCGCGCCGTCGCGCCGCCGGCTTTCCCCGGCCGCGGCCGAGCTCAGGTCCTACGCAGGTTCGTCTCTGACGCTTAGCTCTCTCTGTGTGCTGCGATGCTATGGATCTGGATTCATCTCGTGGTGGATTTGTCATCTGTGGACGAGAAGAATGGATAGGGCCAGCGCACAATTTTTTTCGCGCCTCACGCGGAATCGGTGTCAGCGTTTCTTGTAGCGACAGAATCACACAGGATTCTGAAGTGCGGTGGTGCTTAGTTTAGAAACCTCTTCTGTAATCACGCGTTCGTTGAAAAGATTTTGTGTGCCCCGAGATGATTTAGGCCATGGTATCTGCACTATAATATGCTCATGTCATAGACTCGTAGGGATCTTGGAGGTATCAAAATGTTGAGCACACGAGGACCTTGCCACTGTCCGCATCAAAAGAAATGAATGGATTTGTCACATTGTGTGTGTTGTACTACCAACGGGTGGTTCTTAACCACCTAAGTGGTTCCTCAAAAAGGAAAATTTGTTGTATCACTCATTATGCAAAGATATTCCATATCTTTTGTATCTGACTTCTTTTAGAAAATTCTCTATTTTTTTTTATCGAAAGGGGGCAGGCGCTCTGCCATTTCATTAAGAAGGGTGAAATATTTACAAAAGCACAACTCCAGCAGAACTACTCCATATTTACAAGGTGGGCCGAAAGGCCCCAACAACGAATCTCATCCCTAACAAGGGAGACCACCACAGGAATTGTGAGAAACTTCCCCTTGAAAAAATTCTTTATTGTTTCAATGAAAAAACAATGCAATGTCATGGCCAGACTGTGCAACCTTGTAGCAAAAATATTCTGCTAATTACAGGCTTTGAGTATTTAAGCTTTGATCTGGCATGCTTTATGAATTAAGAGCAAGATCCACAAAATATGGATCATATACTAATCATGAGCTTAAACAGTTGCGATGTATTATATCCACATGAATATGTATATGTATATACAGGCAACCAAGAAGTAATTGAACAAGGAAAACTTATAAAGTTGGTCCTAAATGGTTTGCCACCAGTTCATAACAATATGTCTAGAGCAAAATATGTATGACAAATCATATTATGCAAAATAAAAGAGGAATAGATGACTGGCTAGCTCAATACATATTTGATTATGATATGCTAGCTTTTGCTCTCCACCGTATATTTGTCATAAGAGCACAAGGTTAATAATAACAACATCACATAATCCCACCATTAGTCCATCATTGGAATCGCGAGCATGCAAAGATAAAATTCACCCAAAAAAATAGATCAAAATTTTTGCTTCTCGTTATGTATGGAGTTTTCTGTACATTTCTACATATACGGCGAGAAAAGATCAGCAAATCCTTTCAACAGTGGATGCCAATCACTGGGTGTCAACAGTGAAAATCTTGAGTATCTATGAGCTAAGGATGTTTAGGAGAGTAACCCTGCTCTGGACCAATCTCCTTAACAGAACTCCTGCTCCGGCCTCAAGATCTCTGATTCTGCACTCTAGCACCTGCAACTGCTCATCCTTGCAAACGACTGAGTTTTTCTTCAGGAATGCCTTTGAGATGATAGACCATTTTGGCGTTCCAATTTGCTTGGACAAGAGGTGCAATGTTGACTCGAGTAGAGAGGTAGTGATCTCTCTAGTCTCGCTCAACAGTGTGACCATCCTGTAACCTTCCTTGTTAGGAGCAACTTTCTTCGCAATCTTGAAATGTTTTTTTGCCTTCTTCACCAAGCGGGTGTAAGATTGGATCTTGACTTGAGCTGCGGCATCATTTCCTTTTCTGTTAGCCACTTTCAGATCTTGGATGATTGCCTTCAACTCTGCCAAGTCCTCATGCATAACATTGCAGAGATCCAAGCGAGCATTCCATTTCTCCATCCAATATCCTCCTTTGCTCTGAGGAGCAAACTCGGTTGCTAGGCAGGCACATGATCTCCTCAATAGAGCCATAGATGTCTGCAAGCTTCCTGAAACAATCAGAGACTGTCTCGATGGTCATGGAGGGTGAAGAGATGCATGCGTCTAGGATGTGCAGCTCCTCTTCAACCTTGGAGTGAGGCCTTGAAGGCAAGCTTATTGATCTTAGATGGCAAGCCATATCTGTTGCTGAAACTCTTCTCTCTATGTAAGTCTGAGGAGATGAGATGGAGAGTAGATTTTTGTTGATGTGTGTAGCCTTCTGCTGAGGCCTATTTATACATACAATAGACGTCATAATTTTGATGGCAGACACAGAGAATCATGCCATCTCATTTCCATATGCTGTCTGTTATGGTTTCAGATCTGGTAGCATCATTTTGAATCTGTTTCATCACTCAGGCGTGGTTGATTTTTTTTAGTGCAGTAGTTATCCTTCCAATGAGCTCTGACATTATTATGTTGCGAGTATTGGTAACAGGAATCAGTTGATTAGTTCACTCTATTGGTGGATCTTGACATAACTGCACACTTAAGATAATTTTTTAATGCAGTTGTCGTAGAGTATTATTAAAGCCATGCATGCTATCTAGTTGTTGCAATATTTTTAAGCTGAGTAGTGTTCCATTCTGTATTATTCGAGCTACTTATACGCTTGACCTTGTGCATTGGACTTGGCTTGTTTTAGCTATTGGTAGCAAGATCCGCTGCATATAAGGATCCTATGCATGTTGCTGAGGAAACACATGGCATCTGAATAACATGGCCATCTCATAGGACAGCATTTGAAAACTCAACTTGAACAACGCGTGTGAACTGCTTATATAACAGTCAGTAATGATAAGCATCTTCTGAGTTTTTTTCATGAAAATTTTGTTGAGCTTCTTTTCAAAACCAAAGAAAAAATCATCAAGCTGAACTGCTTGTCATAACATAAACACTGAAATTGACAACATGAGATGGCCCAAAATATTTTTTTTTTCACTTGAGTAACTATCTTTACAATACTACAATTCCTATCATTTTCACACTGTACAATGGTTATGATGATCAGTGAATCCTATAAAAGGCGGATGCCAACCACAGCAGACCAGAGTTGGTGTATGACCAATCTGCAGGCTTAGCACATTAAGAAGAGAAACTCTGCTCTGGATCAATCTCCTGAACAAAGTCTCCACCACACTGAGAAGACCAACAATGTCCAACTCTAGCATCTGTAATTGCTCCTTCTCGCATGCAACTATTTTGGTTTGGAATGCCTTGGAGATAAGAGACCACCTGTTAGAACTCGGCATCACAATTTGCTTGAACAGGAGCTGCAATGATGATTCAAGCATTGAGACAACCATCTCTCTAGCTTGAGCCAAAAGCTTGACCACGCAGGTTCTCTCTTCCTCGGTCATGGCAAATTTCTTGCTGATCTTCTTGAAGTATTTTTGTTCCTTGTTTGTGAGACGTTTGTAAGAATGAATCTTGGCCTGGACAGCTGCTGCATCTCCTCTTTTGAGAGTCAACTGCATCTCCTGAATGCTCATCTTGAACTCGGAAAGGTTCTCTTGGATGGCGCTGCAGAGGTCAAGCAACACTAGAGAGTGCTCGAACTCTTGCTCCACTGCTTTCCTTTGCTGATGCTGGCAAAGGTGCACTTGATTGCTTGGCAAGCACATGGTCTCCTCAATGTTGTTGTACACAACTCCAAGCCTCCTAAAACCATCGCACATTATGTCAATGGTTGCAGAAGGTGAAGAGGTGGCCATGTTTATGTTCTGCAGCTGCTCTTCGATGTTGGCTTCATTGCAGCGAGGACTCGATGGCACACTAGAATATCTGAGGTGGCAAGCCATGCTTGGAAAGGAAGCTCAGCTGTTTCTATCTGGGAATGGTCTATTGGAGGAGAAAAAATGCAAGCTGCTGAAATGGTGTACACACTCGGCTATGGCTTCCCTCTATATATAACAAAAGAAGCAGAGGTACCATCATGGCTAAATAAGCAGACATCAAGAATCTCATGTATAATTGATGAATTGTTGTTTAGCAACAAAGGCTACACATCCCACGACAAGCTGATGCTTATTTCTCAGTGTAAGAGGCTTAGCGGCATCTCTTAACTCTAGTTGAGCATATGATCGGCCTGTCATGTCACGATTATGGGCGGCAAACTCATCTTCACGAGTTTATGGTTTTATGTTAGATCCATATCATGGGATCGGTATGCAGTATTCAGCGAGACGAGAGGGAAATAGCTGTGAATGCTGGTGGAAAGAACAGTTGACTTGGTTCATCTGTACAATCTGACACGTGGTTGTTCTGTTATCTGCTTCTGATAACTCTTAGTGCATCATTTATCGCTGGCATGTCTTACCTGTCTGCCGTGCTTTCAGCATTTAGCATCTGAGTGTTGAGATCTCAGGATGATCCAGATGTTGTGCAATTTTCTAATGTTGCGTTGGGCGCTCCAAACCAGGTCTATCACATTGTCAATTTGTCATGCTCCAGTTAATGGCAGCATAATCTGCATGCCCGTTTATTATATTCATTCTTTATAAGAATTTAATTGAGTGTAAAGAGTGGAATCATCACAATAACTACATTGTTGATATTTTCAATGGATAAACATTATGAAACGCATTTTTTTGAGAACATAGACAAATATAGTGAAATAGAGGTAGTATATTGGAAATAAAAACGGCCAAACAAAAAGGATGGCCATACATCAAGCAACAAGCTTTCTGTAGTCGGAATGTGATTTACAAGTGTTCTGATCACTAGCAAAGTAGCAATTCCATAAGATGTTCCAAAGTATCTTACCAGAACGAGGTGGAAAGGTTGGGAAAAAGATAACAAGCTCACCTTTCAGGATTAGAAGTAGGCACTAAAAGTATGCAACTAGCAACCAAAAGAGCACTAGCCAATCATGAACATGAAATATTTGCCACAGATATTTTGACAGCAACCAGCACATTTCATTCATTTAGAGCAAAAAAGATCAGTCCAGTTCCACGCATTTGAGTTCACCAAAACTGCTAACGGTTCAAACTAGCAAGCTGCTATCGGAGTACACTCCTTAGGATCGGATATAACTTTCAATGGTTTGTAAGTAAATAATCCAAGGAGAACACACAATATTATTATTTATTATATTAATTCTTCTGAAGGTTTTGGCCCAAATCAGATGGCAGGGGGAGCCTCCTTCCTAGCCATCAGCTTGTTCTCCCCCCTGACCTCGAGCAGCATCTTCACCACAGACCTCATTGGTGGGCGGTTGATGGGGAGGTTGTTGACGCACAGAAGTGCAATGTTCAGAACCTTACACATCTCATCCTTAAACTGGTTAGCGAGCCTCTGGTCAAGCACGGATTCTGCCCCGTTCTGCTCAACATTGGAACACGCCCACACCACCAGGTCCACCTCGCCAATCTCTGGTGCCATGGGCCTCTTACCAGTGACAAGCTCTAAAATGACCACACCAAAGCTGTATATATCACTCTTCTCGGTTACATGGAGAGTGTAGGCATACTCTGAAATGCAAAACAGTTCAAACACACATTGAAACCAACACAGAAACAAGTCTTTAGTTATAGCCAATAGGTACAACTAAAATATATTGCAAGATCATACAAACCACAGTAAATATTCTCTGAACATAAAAGAAAAAAAACTGAAGCTGCCAACTATCTTCTGTTCTTTCCAGTACATATCAATCACCTTATATGTGTGATAGCAGCTATGGCAATGATAGTGGTAGCATGCAAAATTTAGGTTTTCTTTTGTAAATTCATAGAAAACAAGATATTTATCAGAAACTCACCAGGAGCAATGTATCCACATGAGCCAGCAACAACTGACATGGTGGCCGGCCCATCCCCAATAGTCTTTGCAAGACCAAAATCT
The DNA here is from genome assembly GCA_005191435.1 of Raddia distichophylla. NCBI lineage: Eukaryota > Viridiplantae > Streptophyta > Magnoliopsida > Poales > Poaceae > Raddia > Raddia distichophylla. Next base: position 1,174,956 of record SPJY01033140.1, on the reverse strand, counting down.
GCAACCTTTGCGCAAAACTCTGCATCAAGCAGAATGTTGTTTGACTTCACATCTCGATGAACAATCGAGGGCACGCAATCATGGTGCAAGTAGCAGAGGCCCTCAGCGGCATTCACTGCGATCTTGTACCTTGTTGGCCAATCCAAGACACCACCTTTGGCGCTGTGCAGCAAGTCCCCCAGGCTGCCATTCGGCATGTACTCATAGACAAGCAACCGGCAGTCCCTGTTTGTCACACAGCAGAAGAGTTTGACAATGTTCTTGTGCCTTACTTTGCTCAATGTTGCTACCTCAGCCTCAAATGTGTCCATGTTCTTCCTCCCTACCCCACTTGCCCAGAGCTTCTTCACAGCCATGGCCTCACTCCTAGGTCCGATAACAGCCTTGTAAACCTTTCCTGCTGCACCCCTGCCAATCACATTGCTCTCGTCAAGACTATTAACGATGTCCCTCTCTCTGAATTCCACCCTGTGAAACGATGTGAGAGCCCAATCAGTCGCCTTTTCGCCATCGATTTCAGCTGCACGCCTCTTGTAGATCCTATACTTGTAAGTGAACCATGCTAAACCAAGGAGTAGGACGACAACAGAGGCAATGAGGATGGTGGAGACCAACTGAATACTCGTGCGCCTGTTGGCATTTGAATCACTATCACTAGGACATATCCCATAGCACAAGCCAGGATTACCCAAAAAGCTCCCTCGGTCTACAAAGCCATCGAAGAAGAGAGGCACAGACCCAGTGAGCTTGTTGTAGGACAGATTGAAGTTAGTCAGTCTAAGATTTAACAGCTGGACCGGCACCTCACCCGAAAGCTCATTGTTTGACAAATCCAGTGCGTTCATACCATGGATGTCGCCAAGCTCTGAAGGGATAATCCCAGTGAGGTGGTTATGCGAAAGGATCAACTGTGACAGCTTCTTCATTCGTCCCATGCCACGGGGGATCCCTCCAGATAGGGAATTGTTGCTCAAATCAAGCAGGTAAAGTGACGAAAGCCCGGCAAGAGACGGTGGCAATGGACCTGAGAAGTTGTTGTTCGAAGCCAACACCTCATGCAGGTCAGCCAAATTCCCCAGCTCGGCAGGCAGAACACCAGTGAACCGATTGTCCTGGATGAGCAGCTTGGATAGGTTCTTGGCACCAGCAATGGCAGGGTCGATCGTGCCGGATAGCGCGTTGCCACGGAGCTCGAGCAGGTTGACGCCCGGCAAGCCCCAGACTTGCGCCGGCACGGCGCCGGACAGCCGGTTGTTCTGCAGACGGATCCTCAGCAGCGTCCGACATTGCCCCAACTCCACCGGAATGGCGCCCTCGAGCTCATTGTCCAGCAGCATGAGCTGGTTCAGCTTCCCAGAGGCGCACAGCGTCGCCGGAATCGGGCCGGACAGCCGGTTGTCAGACATGTCCAATAACTCGAGCGGGCAATTCTTCCCCAACTCCGGCGGGATCGGCCCCTCAATCTGGTTGGCAAAAATCCTGAGGTCGGCGAGCGCAGCCGCTGTTCCCATCGCCGCCGGCAAGCGCCCCGTCAGGTTGTTCTGGTACATGTGCACGCTCTCCAGCATCGGCGCTGCGAACATGTCCTCCGGTATTCCCCCGGTGAGCTGATTCATTGAGATGTCGAGGAATTGAAGCTTCTTGAGCAACCCTATCCCCTCCGGTATGCTCCCGGTGAGCTGGTTCGAGAAGAGCTCTATCTGGACCAGACAGCTCAAATTCCCAATGTTTCTTGGTATCTCGCCGGATAGGTTGTTCGACGAGAGGTCCAGATTGACGAGATTGCTTAGCTTCCCGATGGACGAAGGGATGTTACCGTTCAGAGAGCAGTTGGCGAGGTACAGCACGCGGAGGGCGGCGAGGTCGCCGATCCTCTCCGACAATGGCGACGGCGAGAACGCGTTGTAGGCGAGGAGGAGCTCCTGGAGGGCGGTGAGGTTCGCCAAGAAGCCCGGGAACTCGCCGGAGAAGGAGTTCTGGACCAGGTTGAGCACGGCGAGCGACCTGAAACCGCCGCCGTAGGCCGCCGGGACCTCGCCGGAGAAGTTGTTCGCTGCGAGGTTGAGGCGCGCGAGCGCCGGGAGCGCGGCGAGGCACGCGGGCAGCGGGCCCGAGAGGCCGTTCGCGGAGAGGTCGAGCTGCTCCAGGGACCGCAGCCAGCAGAGCGCGGCCGGGAAGCCGCCGGCGAGGGAGAGGTTCCCGAGGCTGAGCACTGCGACGGCGGCGGTGGAGTCCCCGGCGCACGACACGTGCGGCCAGCGGCAGAGCGAGCCGCGGGAGGCGGCCTCCCAGCCGGTGAGGGCGCCGGCGGGGTCGGACAGCTCGGACTTGGCCGCGAGGAGGTGGTCAGCGTCGGAGGCGGCGGCGGCGGCTGCGACGGCGAGGAGAGGGAGCAGGAGGAGGGCGAGGAGGCGGCGCTGGAGCGCGGCCATGGTGGTTTGGGCGGTGAGTGGACAGAGTGGGGAGTGTTGGGGAGTGTTGGGGGTTTTAAGGAGGGAGTTGCCTTGCAGTGGCAGAACTGGAAGGCTCCTTTGTCTCTTGAGAAGCGAGACGGAGAGGAGAGAGAAGGTGAGGAACACATTGAAAGTGCGAGTGGATCTTGGCTAGGGGAACTCAAGTGAGATACCCAAAAAGGGCCTTTTTGAGGTTATATAGGTGAGGTGGCCGGCGCATAATGGTTGGATGCGGTGCCAGCGAGAACGAGGTAGGGTGGCCGACACATAACAGTTGGGTGCGATGACAATGAGAACGGTGTTGTTCACATAGAGAATTTGGAGAATTTTGTTGTAAGATTGTGTAACGCGTAGTGAATGCGGGAATGTCATTGATTCCTTCCCAATTTCTCGGGTCAATATATGTAACCACCAATTGGCGTATCTGAAAAAAATATAATCATAGATAGAGTCGTAATTAAAAGTCAGTTACGACAAGAATATCAAACGTTAACATGCAAAATTATTTAGATATATTTGCATTAATAACGCGGCGGTGGCTTTGGATTTTTCTAATGTTCCATCACTTCAAATCAAGATATTTGTCGACAAAATAGCTTATGCTGACAGGCACCTATAAAAAATACATGTCAAAACTTAAAACAACAACAATGGCCTAAATGCAACAAGTAATTAATTTAATGACATCGTTGCATTTATATCATGTCGCAAAGCAACTAAAATGGTGGCCTCCTCTGACATTCAAGTTTTCACAAAACGAAATATGAGAAGAGCTAGAAGGCAATATCCAACCATGAATGCTTGCAACAGGATACCTCCATACATTGTCCTTCCCCTTCTTTCTCCGTACCGCCATGACCTAGCCAACTTCGCCACCAACACAACGAGCTTAGGGTTTTGATTTGGATTGTGTGGAGGGAGGTTCGTGCCTACAAGGTTTAAAGGGAGATTCGTGCCTCCAAGCCAAGGAGGTAGTGATCCAATGATGGGGGGGTATCATGTGGGCTAGCAAGGTACCGGCGGCAACGACAGAGTCGTGGGAATGGTCAAAGATGGTGGGGCGTAGCAGAGGGTGGGTCAACAACGGCGTCTGAGTTAGGTTGGGTGAGAACAACGTGGTAGTGAGGGCACTATTGGCTGTGGGTAGTAGCGTAGGTGATGGAAGAGCTATGCGAATTAGTATGAAAAGAAGCAGGATGGACCGATGGAGGTAGAAGTCTAGCCCAGAGGAGAAGACGGTGGCACAGAGGGTGGTATCTATTCGATAGCTTGTGGATAGATATTATGCGCTAGTCGACCCTTAATATACATATAAGCAATGTCCACGTATTTGTGTGGGTATATATATTTTATTCAGAATTTGTGTTTCTTTGTTGTGATTAAAATCAACTCTTTTTTCTAGCTTTGTAGTTGACACGTGCTCTTATTTTTATTGCTTATTTATCGTAGTTTTTTAGACTCTCTTTGAAACTTAGTTGTTACAATCTAGTCTTTTTTATCTCCGATTAATATGGAAATTTCTAATATTTAAGGATTAATATGGTGGCTCTGCTTAACTCTGCTTTAATAATAATAACAACAACAACAACAACAGGCATGGTGTCTTGCGCATTTGCTCAGCTCGTTTTTTTAATTGTCATGTACTTTTTTGCTTGTTTATTTTAGATTTGTGTTTTTTATTATAGTTGATATGTACTCTTTTTCGAGCGTTGTAGTTAAGATGGACTCCTTTTCCATTATTTTTTTGAATTTATATTAATGTTTGTTATAGTACTCCGTATATGTGTACTCTTTGTCCCACCGTACGATTTAGATTTTTTCCTCATATCAACATGAACATTTATTTGTATTCTTTTAATAACATGTGAATTTCTATTATTTCAGGATTAATGTTTCTCCGATGGTATTATGAGCACCCATGATATTGAAGGATGTGACGTAAAGCACTTCTGATGATTTTCTAATCCGGTGAGCAAGAGCCATTGAAGATGAATTATACCGGTAAAAAGCACTTCCATGGTTACTAATCAAGAAACAAATCGGATTAGAAGTAATTATAAAATCACTCAATTGTAATTGAACACTTTGATGGTGTAATCTGGTTTATTAGAAGTCCGGGATAATTCGAAGCACCTTTTTTGTTGTTGATTTTTGAATCTGGCAAGGAAAACTTTGGACGATGATTGTTTAATTAGCTGAGAGATGCTTCCGTATTAAATCCGGCAAGAATGATTTCGAACTCTAATTGTTTTCTATTTTATTATTGCATTTAATTTTTTATTTTAATCTAAACCGTTATAATTTGGTCCAACAATGATTATCGGTCTATATCTTTCTTATTTTTTTCGTCCAACATGAGAATTTATAGTATTTTTTATTAACATGAGAATTTTAATATTCTAGAATTAATATTTCAAAATTAACGTGGCGACTTTTTTTATCCTACCTTGTACTATGTATAGTAGATAGATATCTTGTTATTTTGCCGCAGCATCTACTCTGGAGTAGTTTGTCTTCAAAATAAATAACAAAAAAAACTGCAATATCCTAATTTAAAACCACCTCCATCCATACGATCCACCGCTCCGATGGAAAGCCTGCGGAATGAAATAAATTCCGGTTATTTTTAGTGTGCGGGGGCGCCGGCCTGTTATGTGGCCGAAGCATTTACGCAACCCAAATCAGTTTTGCGGCCGAGGAAACGTGGGAAGCGTGTGGCCGCGCGCGCCTCGTTTTCTCCAGCGCCTGCATCGCGCCCGGCGGCATTCCCCAGCGCCATGCACTGCACCGCACGCACCCCGCCCGGGGCGGTTGCCAGCCACTGCGATTGCGTCCCTCCGGTTGCGAGGCCGCGGCGTGTGCCACGAAATTACAAACAACTTCACGAGGAGTTTGTATTTTTAATAGTACAAATTACTTCCTCTGATGTGAAACAGTAATTGTTTTGAACATTTACATGGTGTTTAAAGTATAACTTTAACCATACAAAATTTGTAAAATTTATTTATAATGCACTAAAAAGTACAATATCATGTAAAGTTCTTTTTGAGACGAATCTGTCTATATATTTTTTATTTTTTCGACGTAAATAGTTTAAAAGTTCTCTGTATATAAAGTTTTAAAACTTTGACTTAAAACAAATTTAAAACAGCTACTATTTTTGTAATGGAGGGAGTACTCTACAAATATATATCTTAACAAAAAATAATTAAATATCTGTCTACTACACATATAAAGCACAATAAAATGAGGCCATGTTAATTTTTAAAAATAGCGCGCTACGCCAGCTCCACGCAGCGCAGGACGAGGAATCGCTCGGCATCCATGCTCGCGCATCGGCATCGCTCCAGCAGCAGCAGAAGAAGAAGAAGAAGAAAAGAAGTGGTGCGTGCATCAGCTTGCTGCTTCCCGCCCGTGCCTTTTTGTCCTTGCGTCACTGACGAAACATCCATCCATCTGAACCTTTTTCTTCTGACAAAAAGAAAAACTGAAGTGCTCCGGTGCGTGATGTTGCCTCGGAAACGTTAAAGCGGCTTGCATGTCTGCATGCTGTGAGACGTGGCATGCCAATGGTTCGGCCGGGGAGCGACTGAGCGAGCCAGGCCGGCCGTTGCTGCACCGTTCTTGTTTGCTACTGTCAAAACTCTTCCTTTTTGATAGCGTCGGAAAAAAAAGGGATTTAAATTTCTCTTTTTGATGGGTAGGCTGCTTCACTGTGTGATGCGTTTTCGTATGTACGCACGCCTGCTTCTGCTTTACTTTCTTGAGATGCCCTTTTGTAAAACCTTTTTTTGTTGTTGTTGTGATGGTTGGAAAGGGCAAAAGAAAAGGCTTCCTGGTGTTAGTGCTTGGCGGGAGACTAGAAATGCTTTGCGTTTTTTCGTGGCACACCGCATGGCCTTGCCATGGCGCTGCTGGAAGTTGCTGCACTGTCCGTCTGTAGTGTAAATTTTGAAATATTTTGAGTTGTGGATGCAATAGGTGATGCTTTTCTACCGGCATGTACCCGGAGGTGCTTCGTCTTCCCGCAAAGTATCCACATCCGCATGGTCATCGTGTTACCAAAATAATTCCGATTTTGTTTGTTCCAATTTCCATATATAATTGGCAACATAAATAGAATTGCTTAGGGATTTTGGGGAAGTGTATCTTAAGAATGGGGGAGAGGGGTTGGAGAACACTGGTATAAAGGTAGTGGAATTAAATAAAGGGGAATTGCAACTAGAAGCAAGGAAGACCTAGGAATATTAGTGGCCCCACCAGCTAGGGCAACGATACTGAATTGCACCAACACCGCCATTTCCCGTCGTGTCGACATTGTTACCGCCTCTGCCCAATATTGTTGTAGTCGTTGGATTTTATAAAAGGAGGTGAACACTTTTGCTTCAGCATGCAAAGTCAGTGTGCAGATCAAGGCAAGATGAAGCAAAGTATGTGGGCACACAGGAGGTGATGAAGATGATGAGTGTGAAGGGTGTCGGCTAGGAGCAACATACCAAGGAGATATATTAGGTCATCGACCAACGAGATATATTAAGTCATCGATGGAGCATCTCATTGTAAATAGAAAGTGGATCCTAGATGGTAGAGACGGAGCATGTGGGGCCATACGATGTGGAAGAGATCGCAGAGTGAGAAGGAGATGGAGTAACGTTAAGGGAATAATTAACTTAATATGCAACTCAATATTGTTACTTTTATCTTGCTTGCAGTGTTAAAACTCAACTCTTGAAAGTTTGCCCATTTTTTGTTTAAAAGGAACTAATAAAGTAATAATGGGACTACGGGATACTGGGTGCCTTTTACAAAAAAAATGATGGCAAAACGAAGAACCGAAACACAAATCCAGTTAATTTCGAATGACCGAGTGATCACTAGATTCGCAGCCATCTATTCCCAGAGATACACAAAGATCAGCAAATCATTTCACTCGCTGGACCTGGACCTCGCCGGCTGGTTCTGGTTAGATTTTTGGGGATGGGGGGTTTTTGTGCTCCCCGGCTATAGATTAAGGGTTGGGGGAGGTGGAGGCCCAGCGGTTGGTCGGGGTTGTGAGGGCGGCGGCGGAGGCGGCGCCGCCGTAGGGGGTGGGGGGAGATGGCGGCCAGGCCAGTCACCGGAGGGCGGATCTGGGTTAGGGTGGGCGACGCCGGCCGACGGGGGGAGGGTTGGAGGCGGAGCGGCCGGCGGCGAGGGCACCGCCGGCTGGGCCGGTTGCCGGAGACGGCGGCGGCAGTGGAGGTGTGCGGAGTGGGCCACGCGAGGAAGACGAAGGGGATCGGGGGAGACGGCGCTGGCTCGGTCGTCCCTCATGTGAGAAACAAAAGGCAGAGGGGTCAAGCGTGCTGGCCGTTGGATCAAGATCCAATGGCCAGAAAAATCGCCGGCGCGCGGGCCCGATCGCAGGCGACTTCGGTGCAGCCGCTCCCATAATCAAATACACAGCCTCTCGAGAACAACCCCAAAAATGTTGTATCCATGTTTCTTGATACACAAGTACATAACCTCCATGAATGCTATTGGTCAGGAACCGACTGGACCAACCATGCTGCTAATAATAAGGCGTATAGCCGAAACTGTATTTTTTTACCTTTTTTATTTTCTAAAATTGATATTTGGTCCTGGTTCAAATTAAGTTTTAGAATCGCAATCTAAGCATTTCAGTCCTAAGTTGGTAGGGACATTCTTTTTTTTGGGTGCATTGCTATTATAGCACTCTGTTTGCAAGTTGATGGAAAACATACCACCCAAACCTGCAAGCTTGCTCTAGTGGCATCCTAAACTTCCATTTTCCCTCATCGTCTATTCTCCATTCCTCCTCTCCAAAAGTGGACCGCAGACAACTGGTGTTGGTCTACCAATCATCCTCCTTTCTCTCTCTTCATATGCCCTCCTCCTTATGACCTCCCAGTCCCAATGCCTCTTCGCCCTTATCTTTTTCAAGGTTTGAAGGATCGAGATGTCTACTAGCGTGGGGTGAATAGGAGTTACAAAAACTTCAACATTTTTACACAAAAAGCTTATGATCTCGGACAATCCGACCTACAAACAAGGTTAGGGTTGAATCTAGAACACGTCTCATGATCCATGACACCACCTTCACCAAAATTTGACTATAGTAAAGATAGAGGCAAAAGCACACGAATGTACTACTCAACCACACAAGAGCAAAAATTTAAAGCAAATCGAGCTAGATAGCAAATAGAGTGGAAACCAAAAGGCAAAGACAAGACATGTAAATGTTTCTTCTCGAAGTCCAGATTCTTGAGGGGATCCTACGCCTTCCTAGAGACGGCTCGGTCATACTAGATCCAGAGTCTCTTTCAACCATTTACCTCACTGATGTTGCATTAAGATCCCTTGACTTCACTCCTTGATTCCTTTCCTCACCGAGGTGGAAGCGGCCTTCACAAACTTTCCATGACCACCACACAAGACCTCTAGTAGAGCGCAGACACCACCTAGCCGTCTAGGAGTTTTCAACCTCCAAGAGTAACAAATTCAGCGAAGAACACGCTTGGAGATAAATCGAGTGTTCAAAGGATGAAGCTAGCTCACGGGCACTCGATCTCACTTCTTAAACCCTACCTAAGGCTTAGAGCAAGTGGATTTGGGGTGGAGAAAAGAGTTAAAGCTCAAGAGGATCCTAGATGTGAGTATTGATGAGAGTGAAGTGCGTAATGCTATTGGTTGGTGGGAGGGGAAGAAATATGGTAACTACCGAGCTAGCCGTTGGGGAGAATTTTCTGCCCACATCAGACAGTCCGATGTAAAATATCAGATAATCTGGTGCAAAATCGCCCAACAGACAAAGTACTCGAAACCCAAAAAAAAAAAGGGATGTTCTGGTTTGAAAATACCACACACTGGTCCAAACCGCCAGATACTCCGGTGTCAATAAAGTAAATCTGGGGAATCGACAAAAAGCACTAAATCTTATATTTCCGAACATTCCGGTCTGGCAGGCACATGATGCTCCAATACTTGGGCCAGGTACATCAATGATTTTCAGGAAAATGAAACAAAGCTCAGAAGCTCTTCAAAGTGGATAGTTCGGTGTGTCTCATACTAAAATTTTGGTCCTTGGCACAGATAGTCTGATCCATGAAAGTTCAAAACCCCATGTTTTGAGGATGTGATGGGATTAGTGTCTCTCTCATAAGATATGCTTCATCCAGTGAGCACTTGAGTCATCTAAAAGTTGTTCTTTGTTGTATCCCTCTTAATAGTACGTCTGTCCTTAAACTCAAATAAAAACTATAAAATTACAAGTCTAGGAATAACCAAGTTTATTTTCTTTTCTCCTATTTGAGGGGTTCACAGTGTTTTCACATATGTTGTCATGGTGATTAAACCTACTCATAAGCTCATTTAAACCATTAGTCCACTAATTGTTTTTTTATTAATCACCAAAATCAACTTAGGAACTTTAATGCACTTTCAAGTTTGTGGTAATGTCGGGAAGCAATGGCAGCTTGGTGGAGTTGATGAATGGCGGCACAATCATCATGTTGGGCGCCAACCGCTATTGGGGCAGATCGAAAAGTTGTTGTGTTATTGATGTCGAAGTGGCGAGGAGCTCGGCAGTGGTGAAGCAATGACCAAGGTTGAAGGGGATGATGATGTGTCGGAGGGGTGGTGGCGCAACATATTGGATGAGACATCAACCGGAACTCTACATGATGGAGTCAGCAACGAGCAAGTGGTAGATAGGAAGGTTAGGCTGAGGCTAAGGAAAGGAGGGAGCTATGGTGATCCAAGTATTGTTCGAGATGGCTAGCGAGAGCAACTGACCAGGCACTCCCTATTAGGGCTAGAAAAATAGCTCGCGGCTCGGCTCGGACAGGCTCGACTCGGCTCGGAGGTGCTGGCGAGCTCGAGCCGAGCCCACTTTGGGGCTCGGTAAAATAGCGAGCAGAGCCAGGCTCGGCTCGTTTCTAACCGAGCTTGGTCTGGCTCGGCTTGGCTCGTTGGCATCTTTTGAACGTGAAAACACATTTGGCTCGTGACTCGGCTCGGAGGTGTTACTAGGCTCGAGCCGAGCCCACTTTTGGGGCTCGCCAAAATGGCGAGCCGAGCCTGGCTCGGCTCGTTTTTGACCGAGCTCGGCCGAGCCAGGCTCGGCTCGTTTCCACCCCTACTCCCTATCCTTGACTCAGGCAAATGGCTCGTGCCTCTTAGCCTTCTCGACTCGCATAATCATCCAAATGTGTCTCTTCCTCCTCGTCATAAATATGGGCCTAGATCCTGCTCGGCGTGGTCGGTGTCATGTGGTGGTGTCATCGTCTTGGAGGCTTGCAATCGGTAGGGGAGGAGGGACCGTTCTACATAGAACAACGATCGAGGTCAAGGTATGGGCATGCAAGCATGTGGGCGAGAGGGCCCAAGCACGCTTTGATTGGTCATGACTAGAGAAGAAGATAGAGTGTCAGGGCCTGTTTGGTTTGAGTACTAGCTTGCCACACTTTGCCACAGCTAACTTGCCAAATATGCCTAAACTTATTAGTTCATCAATTTGTTAGCCAAGAAAAAGAGAATTTTGCCACACTTCTTATAATCAATGACATGTGGGACTTGCTTGGTGGAAGATAAAACTTGCCACACTTGTGGCTATTAACCAAGCAGCTACCTACCATGGTCAAACTTGCTTAACTTTAGTTGTGCCAACTTTCAGCAAAGTTAGATATCAACCAAGCATCCTCACAAACAATATTAGAGTGGTGGACGGAGGGAGCACTACAACAGACTCAATGATATTTTTACAACTGTTAAAAAAAACAGTATAAGAGTGTTGGCGTCGAAAAGTGACTATCGGATAAACGAGGACCTTGGAATCAAAACTTCCACCAGGGACACAATACATTTTCATAGCGTGCTAGCCAATTTGAACATTAATTAATAAGGTAAAGAAATCAATCGGCTTCAATTAGCCGATTGAATTCAAAATTCAAAGATAGCAAGAACTGCCAACTTAAATATATTAAAACCAATAGATCTAATGATAGCAGAAATTACTTGCCTAAACAAAAAGTTCAAATGAGCATATTATAAAAAGTAAATAATCTGCCGTCAATCATGAAATCAACCAAGTAGAAAAAAAAGAGGATAAACAAACTGTTTGTTTTATCAACAAGTTAATCAAACCAATAGAATGAAAGGTAACATACTATCAACTGGCCGATTAGATTGTCTAGTTGTCAGACAAAAGATAAATAGACTATCAATCGATATGTAAAGCCAAACAAGTCGATAGAATGAGGGTAGAATCTAACTTCCACACCTAACGATGTTGCACAATAATATCGGTAAAGGTAATATTATGATAAACTAAGCGATAGCCGATACAGTACCCACCTAGATTGTATCATGTAGTCAATGAGATGGCAATACGAAACGAGTCTATCTAGAACAAAATACGACAAAACTAATATAAATTAAACCTAATGCGATAAATATTAACAAAAAGTAAAAAGCATATGATAGAAAAATATATTTGATTGATTTGATCGGGACTTTTCTTTCCTTCTTACCTACACAACTGACTTAAAACCTTTTCTTTACTGCCAGTTTGGCTCATATTACTTTGGCCAATCCGATATCTAGAAGTTTCTAAAACATCGGCCAATTGTTCAAAATTGGGTGTAAAACAAAAGCAAAACGATTTATATCTACTGCTAGCAATTTTCCTATTTCCCCAATGGATTGAAGTATACAGCTTTAATTTCGATCTTCTATTAAAATGTAAAATGGACTATATTTAAAAAGGACAAAATCCTAACAAACGCATCCTTAAATCAGGTAGCAAACTGTACAGTAGTACGAAATGGGTCTCTGATCGAAATCTAACATCTTCAAAATTTTGTTGAATATGAGCATGGGTTTAATTTTTTCCTAATGGACCCCAAATGATTTATTTTCTCTCTCCTCAAGAGAAAACAACTCGACGCTTTTCTGAGCTGCCGCTGCTGCTGCTGCTGCAGCTTTTACTCCAGTTCCGTTGCGGCCTACTCTGCTGCCCTGGCGTGCCCGTAGGGGCTAAGCTAAAGGGCTGGTGCAGCACACACGCAGCAGCAACAGTCACGTAGCATGGAAGCGCCCGAGGCCGGGCCCACAACCCAGTACTACGCGGCAATGGATTTTTACGGTGCCCTCAGCTGTCAGCTCATCAGTCATCACATATGAACCGTTTGCATTTGCGTGTGTGCATGGTGCTTGCGAGTTGCATTCCCCTCGCTTCATGTGGGTAGAAAAGCTTGTAAAGCATACGAAATCTAAATGAAACTCGGGTGTTTTCGAATTTCGAGCATAAGAAAAGCTTTTCTGATGCTAGGAATTATTTGAAGTTACAATTGTTGACGGTCCAAACTGGATTTGAGAATTTTCATCGTGCGGCTTTGATATTTTGAGAAAACTTAAAAAAAAAGCGTGCATAACTTTAATTAAATACTTTAAGAAAAAAGTCCAGTAGAATATGTCAATGTGAGGAAAAGATAACGATGGAGATGCATTGGGATTTTCAACAGAATTGCATTCATTAGTTATCATTTTTTGTTTATGTTCATCCAAAATCACATAAATAACAAACTTTCAAAAGAGCACTATAGTTACGAACCTAATCTCAATGGCTAGAATCATCAAGACAAGTGCCAAAATCATCAAGTCCGCACAGTCTTGACGCCGGTCGTCAAGAGTTGATTGGACTACAAAGTCGAGAGCAGTAGCTACTCTCAATGGTTTGGCAGTCGAGACATGTATTCTTGACGACCGAGCAACAGGCGCTCAAGACCTGGTGACCAGGTGTCCGTTACCATTGGATGACGGCTCGACCACGCTTTTCGGGTGGCTAGACAAAGGCGATCGAGATAGCTTCAACCAATGAAGTCCCCCGTTCGGCTAGTTCGCGGTGTGTGTGGATTGTACCCTCGATGTTTTGCTGGTGGCCGTCGAGAGTTCTTCGAATTAGTGTTTTTTGTTGTCCTCCTGCTGCCATCATATTCTCGTTGGCTAGTACTAAACTTTCAAGAGTCAAATAAGTGGGAAAAAATCTTGTAAAACATGAAAAAAATCCATAAATTTACCACAACGACTGCACAACTTGCAACCCAACATGTCACCCCCATATATCACATTCACATCACACAATACCATATATGTCCATTATAGCTCAAATAACATGCACACACATCACACATCATCCATTAGTCCATGTACATGCATACACATCACATATAAGTCCACATGTCATCGACGTTTCAAATTCCCTCGGCAACACAAAGCAAAAGTTAAGTTTTCACCTCTCGACTAAGGTAGGCTCTGCGGGAGCATATCGAAGAAGCTTGAGACCAAGTCGATGTCTTGGCTCGTCGAGGCATCGTTGTCGTGCTAGGAGCCGTCCACCTGGGACGAAGGAATGCTAAATACCAGCCAACATGAGTAGGATTGCACAGTCATGTTGAAAGGAGTGAACCCAGCGCTTGCAAGCAAAAGTCATGCATTGATTGGATCTTATGCAAATATTGGGTTCTTCTTATCAAAGGGCTTCCAATCTTCCCCATCGGAAGGGTAAACCATTGCCCCTCCTCTCGGTCATCTACCTACTTTATGCCATCTCATTTGTCGTGATGTTTTCTCCAATATTAAACATTGTTGTAAGTGTCGTGTCACCAAAAAGTATCGTAGAACTTTCCTCGCCACGATCGACTACCTAGTGTTACTTGCAACATGCACAATTTTGGTGTATCTTAACTTTCTGCAATGATCACAATGGGTCTTGTTTTGATTATCTTTGTAATACAAATGCAATGATTTGAGCAATAGTGCACCTTCTCATGCGTCATTCCAAGGCTTTCATTGAGTTTTCAGCACTCACACTAATTAGGCCACATTTTGTGGCCTTTGAGAAGGGCTAGGCACCACAACGTTAATAGCTCATCAAAACAATTGATCGAAAAGTTATACTTGCACTTTAGAGCCATCATATGTGTGACTTGGGTGAGTAGTTTTATGATGGCTGTATCATGTAATGGTTCCTGTGCAGAAGGTAAGAGACTCATGAATTCCGACACGATTGTTAGCGACTCCTCATCCTCAAATTGATTTCCAAAATCACCCATCATGTCCTATTGACCTCATGACCTCATCAAATACCTCAACGGATTCAACAGGCGGCGCCCTAGCCCTACATCACCGCGTGTCCCTCTCCTTCATACTCATTCCACCCATCGACGTTGCCATTTTTCCCACCCTCGAGGTTGTGCACTGCTTCCCTCCTTCTCCTTTAGTCCAACAGCGTCGCCTCCCTCTTCTTCTTGGAAGCGCCAACTCTCTCCTCCGAGGAAGCCGAAGCAGCGGCGGTCGACACTGAGCCAGAGAAGCCCGAGCATGCCTGCCTCAAGATATGATGGTCTAGGGGACGACACCTCTTCCTTGCCACCCCTCACCTCTCCTCTAGATCTGACTACCCGTCTGCCACTCCTCCCCAGATCCAAATCTAGATAGTTTCTCTTGTTGGTACAGGTAGGTAGCGAGGTGGAAACGTACATGGAAGAAAGACTGGAAAAGGTGATTTTGTATTGAAGTTGAGCTCTTGTATTGGGTGCTCTTCATATTTTTTAATTGTTCTTGATGACGATGCCTGCAAAGCATTGAAACCAATACGATCGTGAGCCTCAACGAGCAAGCGTGCGTGAGCTTTAGCGAGCTCGAGCCGAGGTGAATTTCTGACTCTTTAGGTTTAACAAGCTCGAGCCAAGCTTGATTTTTAGCTCGCCCATTTTTACCAGCCCCAACAGAGCCTGGCCTGACGAGCTCGGCTGGTTTCACCCCCTGCTCACGACTCCTCACAGCTGCAGAAGCGCTGGAGGGCGAGAGCGCGGGAGAGAAGCAAGAGACGTGGAATTGGGACGAGGACAAGAACGGAGCAGCTCGCTGTGGTTCCAGAGAGGGAGAGAGACATGCATGGAAAGGGAAGCTGGGCATCCCCGTCTCTGTCCGGTCTGATGCTCGCGTCACTTCAGCCTTCCGCCTCTTTCCGTTGATATGAGATTCTGAGTGATAGTGAGAGTCCAGTGGAGCTGCGTCCGCGTGTGCCTGCATCTGCATGCCGTCCGATTGTCTTTCACGTGAGCTCTCTCTCTCTCTCTCGCCCCCCCTCCCCCCCGGAGTCCGATCCTCTGCCGTCGCAAGCATAAAGGCAGAGGGGTACTGTAGATTTTGGGTATAAAGGCACGAACACCGTAGCAACAGTAGCGTACAGTAGAAAATACTGTTTTGCACAGTGCAAAACAGTAATTTTAGCTCTACCTAGCTAGCTGGCTCCTCTCTCTCTCTCTCTCTCTCTCTCCCCCCCTCCCTCCCTCCCTCCCCTCCACACACACATACAACAACAATTTGAGTATTTTGGAGTACAGCCACGACTGTACAATGCTGTACTGTTGCGTTGAAGCCTGTACAGATGGACGTGACTGTGCAAAATCAGCTGAGAGGAGGATAACAGCCTCTGCTCAATAGATTTCGTTGCGTAGGCAGCTAGCCATGAAACCACGAGGATACGGCATCGTGCATGCACGCTGGCTGCTGGCCGCCTGCCCGACGGGCCAACAGTACGAGTGTGCTTTGTTTCGGCCGTGATTCCTCCCGGAGAGATGTCTCTACCGCCGCGAAAGGTAGCACAAGTCGGGGACGGCGAGGCATGCAGAGAGCCAGAGAGGGGTTGAAAAAATATATATTACTCCATCCATTCCAAATTGTAGTTCACTGTTAACTTTTAAACACGTCCTTTGTCCTTTGATTATTCGTCTTATTTAAAAATTAGTGCAAACATGCAAAAATATAAGTCATGCTTAAAGCAAATCATAACAAAATAAATAATATTTACATATATTTTTTGAATAAGACGAATGGTCAAATAGAATATTCAAAAATCAACAGTGAACTATAATTTGAAAATTAGTTATGTGACCTTTTAAAAAAAATCACTAAAAAATGCATCGAAAATAAAACTTCGTTATTGAATGAACAACTTAGAGTAATTCAAACATGTTTAGAGGTTATTGATCGGTTATTGGTAAATTAATGTTTTCTGTATTAGCTATAAACATTCAATCAAGTGTATATATGAGACGACGATTAAGACCAGGACACATTGGAATTTGGAAGCAAATGAATAAGAAAAGCTACACATGACGTCGTTGCTTGCTGGATCATTTAGAGCATCACCGATGCGGGTTTACGTTAAACCAGCCTAGTATTCTAACAAATAAAATAGAAGAGCGGTAAATATAGATGAATAGTAAAAAAGATAGAAATAGTAGCTAAGTTGACCTAATTTAGGCTCCATCGATCTGTGATGCTCTTAGCTCACCGCTATAAAATTAAATCGTTATGCGCCTATGCCCTCAACCAGATATGCCGCTCATCTCTCACTATCCAACCATAACAAGCACCACCAGCGGAAGATTCATGCATACATGGATACATAAGGTCCAAAAATCAAGCCTGGGCCACAGCCCACCCATCATATGTCTCATATAAAATAACGAATTTCATGATATACATTATAATCTAATTATGGTGAAAAGAGCAATGCATTCGTTTGATAACTTGAGCCAAATTGTTTACTACACACTCATGTTTCTTAATCACTTAATATTTTAGACATTGACACGGTCTTTGAAATACAATTTTTATCACTAATTATAATTGCATTTTATTTATAGTTTTTTTTTAAAAAAACAATATCATGCAAGTGCCTTTTGAAACGATTCTATATATACGATGTATAAACAGTTTAAGATATATTTTATAAACGAAGTTTTAAAACTTTAATTTAGGATAAATCTAAAACATCATTTTTTAGTTTGAGGGTAAGCTAAACCCTAGGAAAGATCACTTATTCACCGGGCACAGGATTTTGTTTTTAAAGGTCAACTTATCGTCACTTCGGTGCTACATCTAGTTATGAGGGCACATAGGATGCGACGCGGGGGACGTCAGACCTGTTTGGTTGGTGCCTAACTATGCCACGTCTAATTTTAGCCAAGTGTGGCTAGCCACACTTTTTATGGCGGTCAAATTGGGTGCCACACATGTGGCAAAGTGTAGCAAAAAAATAAGTCTACGACGGGTGGGCTAGCTAGGTAAGAAAGTGTGGCAAGCCACAAGAGCGGCAACGAACCAAACGCGAGCCTAACTTGGTCAAACCTGTCTAGCTTAGACGTGGCTAGGTGTGGCAACAAAGCAAACAGGCCCGCGCGAGGGATGGCAGCGCATCCAACGCTCGAGTGGTCGTACTCGTGTCCTCGTTGTACCGTCCGATCCAGCAAGCCGTGCGCTGGCTGTCTATCCCAGTTGGATTCGTCTCGCTGGGTTGCTCGGCTTGACTCCGCAATATGTGGCTCCTCGATCGGCTCCTAGGCCCCCTGCATCGTTCTTTGGCTAGGCAAGGAAAACTGAGATCGAGAACGACGAAGCTTTTTTATGTAAAAAAAAAGGCGAAGCTTTTGGAAGCAATCGTGACCTACAAAAGCCAAACATCCATTGCTGGTTCCTCAGTCTCAATCAAGAACAAGCAAACACCCATCTTTGTTTCTTTCGGTTTTTCTATAGATACATCACGTGTTCTATCATCACCCACCACTCGTTCACCTTGGTATAAATGAAAAACACTACACCTTCTATAGGTATTATCTCCCTAATTTATCATTAATTTGCAGTTTGGTATTTTGGAAAAAATTTGGATGAATATTTAATTGCTACATCTTTCTATCAATCTATCTACTTTATCTAACTATCTACTTTTATTTATATATAAAGCAGATTTAAACGGAACACCACGTTAATCCTAAAATCCTAGAAACTCCAACAATAATAGAAATATTAAAAATTCTCATGTTAATCGTAGAAAAAAAGAAAAGATCTAGATCGCTGATTATAGATAATATTATGTATTGAAAAGATCTAGATTGCTGGTTGTAGATAATATTACGTAAATCTAGAGGTCAATATTGAAAAGATCTAGATTGTTGATTATGGATAATATTATGTAAATCTAGTGGTCAATATTGAAAAAGCTAATATAATAAAATATAAGCAATTGAAAATGAGTTAAAAAGACAAGACTAGAAAAGGAGTTCATATCAAATATAAGATCTAACCGTGCAAATGCGCGATACACGTTGCCCATTACACTATTAAAGTAGGGGAAAATAGAGCCACCATAATGCGTCACGTCATCCGAAATCCTCCACCATCCGATCAATATTCACCAAATCAGATAACCGTTTAATTGTCATCCACCAAAATAGATAAAAAGATAAATAAATAAATAAATAAATAAATAAATAAGTAAATAATATCTATCTATAACAAGCTACTAAAGTTGATCTAATATATTAGATATAAACTCTAAATCTGATGTGATACATTAGAGATAGATCATGAGACTCTAAATCTAATATGATATATTAGAGATAGATTATGAGTTGGAGATTACCTAAAAAAGATTATAAGTTAGAGATAAACTCTATATATGCTGACACAAATGTAGACGTGCAAACGCGCTCAAGCCATCTCACTTGTTATTTTTAGATGATTTTACAGATGGAAGTTCCATCCATACATCTAGTGACATAACGCAGGTCATCCAAAAGTAGAACAAATCTTTGAAGCGCGTTCAATTGATTTACTATCGCCGAATCTCAAAAGGAGAATTGAGGATTGGAATGAGATGATCATACAAAAAATAACTTCTCGATATGCTTTATATCTGAATTGCATTTTTTTCTCCATGTAGGCACTGGACTACTGGAGTATCTTTAATAGTACATAGCCAAGTTTTTCTGCCCTGTTGCCTTCGGGCAAGTTTTTCTGCCCTGTTGCCTTCGGGTGGACACGTGGCTCGCTGTTTGCCCAGTGCTCGCTCGCTGCTCGCCCCGCTCGCCTCGCTCGCGTCGCCGCGTGGCTCGCTCTGCCCGCCCAGCGCTCCGTCGCCCGCCCTTTTTTCCGCACTCGCCTCGGCTCTTTTCCTGCGCGCGACGGGCCCGTTTTTTTCCCGTGCGCACGTCGCGGGCTAGTCTCGCGCGGGGGTCGCGACGTGCCGGGCGCGCTGTCGCGGCTAGTTGATAATACATCGGTGTTGGGCTATTTTGAGAGATTGGTTTTTCTTTGCCTAGCCAAAGAACGAGGGGAGGGGGGAGCAGCCGAGCAGCCACGAACTACGGAGTCGAGCCGAGCGAGCGAGCGAGGCGAAGCCAACTGAGAGAGACGGGCAGCGCGCGGCTCGCCGGATCGCACGGCGTGATGAGGACACGCGTACGGCTACCCAAGCATTGGACGCGCTGCCGTCCCTCGCGCGAAGGACGCCCCCCGCGTGCCTTGGCCGGTATCCTGCACCTCTCCCCCTGTTGCTCGCAGGCGGCACAGAATCACGGTGCTCGCGCGAGTGCGCGACGACTGGTGTGTCGTAATGGCAAGTACCAGAAGCCGTGGAGGCGGGAGATTCTGATTTCTGAGACACAAGTATCGGAATACCTATTTAGCTGTTTGGTTTGTGATAGATAGGTAACTCGTGCAATATAACGAAGGATTAAGCTCTTGTTTTATTTAAACCAGCCATAAATTCAGTCATTTTTTCAGCCGTTCCGCCATTAACCCATTTAGATTAGCTCAAAAGAACATAACCTTAATAACATGTAGTGCAATAGTAGTATCATGCTAAATAATCATTGTTTGCAAAAGCTGACAAAGAAATGCCCTAATTAAGTAGCTCAGATCCAAAACAGTCATATCCCTCAGGGCAGGCCAAGTAAAGCGGTCCCCAAACATTTGAAAGTCCATAGTTCCACACACATTTCATTGCATCTAAGCATTATCCAGTATCGGTTTTGCTCCCCCACAGTCGCCTGGGCGGCAGCGAAGCTGCCCAGGCGATTTTGGGGAGGAGGCAGCAAGAGGGGGAGAGAGAAAGGAGGGAGTGCACACCTGCGCCGTCGCCTTCTTCCTCCTCGCCGCGCCGCCATCTTCCTCCTCGCCGGCGCTCGCCGTCGCCGCCGTCGACCTCGCCGCCGCAGCTTCGGGTTAGGGAATATTAGGGTTTCGGGTTAGGGAATATATTTGGCCGGCGGGGTGTAGAGGGAGGTCGGGGGAGGCGGCAGACCGGCGGTGGGTGGGGCTCGTCGGGGTGGCGGCGGAGGCGGCGGTGGCGCCGCCGGAGCCGAGGGAGGGGGCGAAGGCGGGTGGGCCGGCGGTGGCGGGGGGTGAAGGCACCAGCCGGGTTAGGATGGGCGGGGCGGCGGGAGGTCGGGCGGCAGGGCGGCTAGGCGTCGGCGTGTGAGAGAGAGTGGGGGGCACGGTGGCCGTTGGATGCTGATCCAACGGTCACAAAACCCAGGCGACTCCGTTGGAGTCAATCCCATCCAGTATACACCATGAACATTTCTCAGCATGCAGATCGTACTCATTAAAGGCCACTCCGTCCAAGTATTGGCCAATTAAGATTCAGTATACACCATCTAATGATTCTTTATCTTACACAATTAAGATCGGCCACTCCGTCCAAATATCCAATTAACAGTAGGCTCTATGCACATAACAAACTGAGACATACACAAAATAGAGATGAAAAATGACGGGGCTTCAAATTGCTTACCTTTCAAACCCTTCCAGTGAAACTGCGTTAGTCACTAGATCAGTACACCAGTGCCGCACATTATATAGCCGGATCATCACATATAATACCAAATAAAATTTATTACAAACTGGAGATAATAACTATGTTTTAGTACTTAATTTACACCGAGATGTCTTAGAGACGTTTATATTACAACAAAAGATGTTTTTATGGCAGAAGCATTGCCTTGATTTTATATGAGGATCCTAGACTATGTAAGTGACCCCTAGTCTGTAGGAGAGCCTAAGCCTGGCCGGGATCATCAAACGCTGGATCACCTTCCTTATAGCACGCGTAGCCTCCATCTTCTAGATCTTCATAATCTAAAAGAGTGAGTGGATGCGAGGGTAAGTGCGTAATCAAACCGCACTTGCAAGTTAACACCGTCCCTAATGCATAATAGTGATAAATGCTATATAGTGGAGTTATGGTTATTTCTTTGCAGTAAAGCCAATTTAGAGAATTAGAAGATATGTATAAAAGCCTATACTTAGCCATTTTCGAAAAGACATCTCCAAAAAGATGTCGAGGAGAGATCATATCAAAAGTTTAGTAATTTCAGTATTCAAGCCACACAGGCACCCTCTACGCAATTTTCCCGTGTCCCATCTTCTTTCACCACACTATCATTTCCGGGTCGGCAATCCCCGTTGCGTATCACTATCTTCCCCGAGCCCCGCGAACTGGTGACCCAACCCACCTCGATGATTGCCGTTCAACCGATGGCATTGGTCCCTATAGTTCACCTCGGTAGACAGGGTCAGATCACTACACAAGAGACGACAAAATTCACCTTCCCCTCAGGATTGGCCAAAAAGGCTACACAAGCATGTTAGGTTACACAAACCACCAATCCTACGCTACCGCGCGATGGCCATGCATTGTGGTGTTAGGAACCATATCTTACACAAAGAAAATGGTCAGCAACTTCCCACTGTGTCCAACACATGAGCACCCTTCCAGACGAGCCCAAACTCCATCTGGCTATTCCACCTTCTCATCCTTCTCATCTTTACCTCTTACATAGGTAATTGTTGCATAGATGATACTTCTGGGTCCACCCTGCCCATCACCCTTCTCTTCCAGCAATCCCATCCCCGTTTTCCCGTTACCCATATATCCACATTCCATAGCTCAAACCATTAACACTTTACACATGCACAGAACAAAATTCATCATGATCAAGGTGTGCATTGTCATCATGTCCACCGGTGAGTTTTGGCTCACCAGTGCTGGATTGGATACCAGATAAAATCATTAAAACCTAAGCAAATCTAAGCAGATTTTACCCAAGACTAGGAAGTCTAAATATATTTTGTAATATGTGGGCAATCAAACAAACATGATATCAAGAGATCATCTATTGCAAACAAACATAACAACAGCAGGGCATGATTATATCATGAATAACAAGATAGGCACTTTCAATCCATATCAAGCATGCACTTTATATATTTGAAACAAGATAATTTAATAAAACTGGGTAGAGGAATAAGCTAGGGTGTTAACTCGCCTTGAGGATCAGTGGACTGCACTTGACTAGCTTCAAGAAATGCTTCCTCAGGAACAGGCTCGTCTATCAGAAAGAAATCCTCAAATTAATATTTATTTAACTGAGGTATATGCAGAAATGCAGGGCTGAGTATCGAATCTAAATGGAGGTGCTACTGTTACTAGGGTTTAGGAGGGCTTGGGCTTGGGTTTGGAAAATGTGAGTATGCTTATATTTATATCTTCTTTAATATATTCAGAGCCTCTTCTATATTCCAAAACCTAATTTATAATTTTCCCGAGGTGTAGAGTGTTCCTAATATTTACTGGAATTTACTAGGAATTTTTGGAGATATTCTACTATTTTTAATAAATGGATTTACATTTTTAGGATTTTCTAAATCAGCTAAACTAAGGAAAATTGGCTGGAACAGTAATTTGGCTGGAACAGTAATGGGCTAAGCCCATCCCTGTACGTGGCGCGAGGAGACAGCGCAGCCCAGCCAACGACACGGTGCCATCTGCTGATTCGGCCCATTAGGCTAGTACGGCCCAGTAGCAAGCGCGGGGCGCGTTGAGCGGCGACGTCGATGGCGCCCAAACAGAATACGTCTGCACTTAACTGGCAAGTGGGACTAAGGGCCCATCGGTCAGCGACACAGAATGAATGTCTCGCGAGGAAAGAGAGAGGGAGTCACTGCCAGGCGGGACCCGACGGTCAATGACCCATAAAAGCGCGGCGCTGAAGCTGATGACGTCATGATGATGTCATTGTTGTCAACCTCCCGCCGACGGCACAACCGAAAAGAAAAATCCCAAGTTCGCCGGCGCTAAGAGCTAAGCCATCGGGTGTAGGTGATATCTTCGGGTTCAGTAAGACTATGCGCATCTATTGGTGCTCACAGCACGGTCGGTGGTGACCGGACGCGGCGACGCCATTGCCAGTGGCGGCGAAGCGGCTCAGCATCAAACGGCCGTGGAGCTACCATAAGGTTCCGACCAAATTGAAAGACGTGTTGGCTACAGGGAGGCAAGGGCATGCTTATCGTGGTCTTGGAGCGAGCGGAGCACGGCTAGATTGAATTGGCGACGTGAGGTCCCGAGGTGGCTCCAAGCAGGGCAACGGCGGCGAGGACGCTCTGGTAAAGCTCTACCTAAATTGTTTGAGGGGAAATCATCGTGAGATGGAGTAGAATCTACGGACAAAGGGAATTGGATCAGCTTGTACCAAAGGAGGATAAATCGACGGAGACGGCTTCGGCACAGCCAAGCTCTGGTGAGCGATTCCGGACAATGGGGAGGCTCTGGTGATGACTGCGTAGCTCAGCGAGTTCTGGAGATTGCCGTAGAAGAAGAAGAAGAGGCAGAGGCGTTCGGAAGCAAATCAAACAAGAGAAAGAGAAAAATCGCGACGGAAGCGATTTTTTTATGCCGAATGGCGAGCGTGTCGGGCTCGGCGATGCCAGCACAGCGTGCTTGAGCGGTGGAGGGATTAGGTGTCAGCACGAGCTCATTCCACCACATTGCATGGCTCAGGCTGGCTGTGCGGAGAGAGAAAGCGACGAGCGGCGCCGGGGGAAGAGAGTATGCGGTGGGACAGAGAGACAGGGAGGGACGAATGGGCTAGGCTAGGTAATGGCCAAAGAACAGCCCAACCGAAGTCCATTCCTATTTTATGCATTTGAATTAGAATTTCACTATCTTACATAGTTAATATTAGTCACTATGCCACTGGACTTGATGGCGACCACCGGTGGTAGTGGCTTCGAACCGTGGACGCCGTGGACATGGAGCCGTGGGAGGCCGGTGACGCCGTGGCGACACAAGAACTCGGCAAGAACCGGAGAGTAGGTGCTAGGCGGGGAGGCGGGGAGCGACGGGACGGGGAGAGGAGGCGAGCTAGGGTTTGGGCTCGCCAACTCAGGAAGGAGACGAGAAGGAGAGAGCAAGCGAGAGGCAGGGGTGGTGTGGGATGTTGGGCAGGGGAGGGGGTTGGGGTTCACATGGCCTAGGCCCTGGGCCTAAATCCTCCCCTGCCTCTTGCCATCAATAATGATGAAGACCATTAAGAGCCACAGTGCCACCGAGCCCATATCCTCTGTGCAAAACCACATAGTGACAGAGAAGAATATCAACATCAAGAATAATCATCATATATTTAACCTCCGTCAAGACAAAGAATGAGAAAGACGAGGCCAAAAATTTAAATCGACCACCCATAGCTTCGACATCAGAACCAATGTAGGAGTCCCCACAGAAGAACCACTAACACCTTTCTCCTACTAGCGGTAATGAATTAGCGATGCCACCAGGGACGGATACAGGAAAATAAGTCGTTGGGGTCATCAAGGTCATTTCAACACTAAAACACTATTTTTAAGTTTCAAATTGTAGGTTTATGTGTGTGTGTGTGTGTGTGTGTGTGTGTGTGTGTGTGTGTGTGTGTGTATTAATGGGATAGCAATAAATAATAAGTGTTTGTCTGAAAAACATCGGGGTCGATTGACCCCGGTACCAACACTGTAGTTCCACCCCTGGATGCCACCACCTTTGGCTGCCATAGTGCCATCACTGAGATCTAAACACATCCTTTTCTTGTCTCCAAACAAGTGCACAAAGTCTTACAACTAACACACTAAACTTAACATTGCACAGATCCATCACTCCCAGTCCAACTAGGGGAGGGAGGGGTTGTGAGCGGCGAAAAAAACACACCTAGAATCGTTGCCTGTTGTTCTTGCCTCGTCTACCTTTTTTGGCAACTTATAGTAAATTGAAAGAATACCCTATCTGGCACTCGAAATCATCTCTTCCCTCGCATGCCGCTGTTTCCATCTGGCACTCGAAATCATCTCTTCCCTCGCATGCCGCTGTTTCCATTTTTTCTCCCCTCATTGCCCTGCCATCAACGGTGTTACAACTAGCGTAAGAGTGGCATTTTTTCTTCCCTCGCATGTCACTGTTTTCATTTTTTCTTCCCTCTCATGCCACCGTTTTCATTTTTTTTTCTTTCCTCGCATGCCGCTTTTCCATTTTTTCTTCCCACGCATGCCACTGTGAGTAACAACGTTGACGGCAAGGGCACTGGGGGAGAAAAAAAATGAAAACAGTGGCACGAGAGGAAGAGATGATTTCAAATGGCAGATAGGGTATTAGTAACTTTCTTTGTGGCACACAGGGAATTTTCTTCAGTAAAGTAAGGTGGATCAGTAATTATTTTGTTGTTGAGAGTCTAATATTGTTTAAATAATCAAGCGTCTTTTTTCGCTTGATGCGTTACATTGACAACCTAGGCCACAATATATAGACGTGGAATTTCCACACCCACGAATCCTCGAAGCACCTGATGGTTGTAGCGAAAGTCAAGTCGGAGAAGTCCGTTCTCATGTCACACACATTGTGATATGAAAGTAGTTGTTTATGTCCTCGCCGAACATGTCACAACCTAGGTCGAAGACATCTCCATGTGGTCGACGAAAGTCGGTGAACCTCGGACCGAAAGTTGACAAAGCTCGGGCATGATTTCCTCTAGCTTAGGGTCCGCCAATCAACAGCACATCCGCGGGTAGTGGTAGTGCCTTTAAAGGTATCCACATGTCTAGGACGGAACGCTGCATGCGGGCATGCTAGCACCACATCGTGCAGCTAGGGTTTCCTTGGGAATGGGAGGGGCGTGGTGGCTAGGGTTCAGGGTGGTCTCGTTAGCCTATCCATGCCGCCCTAGGCCTCCTCCTTATAAAGATGAGCTAATGGGCTTTTACGACAATAGCCAATTAGGACTCTAAATTCTATGCGGATCTGTATCCGCGTGTAAAACCCACTAATGGATAAAACCATTAGGCATTTCCAACCCATTAAGTGTGTGACCTTGCCCGTTTTGTTCATGTACAAGTCGGCGTGGACCTGGAAACCCGCTTTCCAACCCACTGATCAATAGCGGTATCTAGTAGCACATACTGATCCCCAAATGCACAGATTGATTTTCATCACTTGAACTTTGATACACTCATATGTCGATCCTTTTGCCGCACTACACCAGTTAAGCTCAAGCAAGATGTGTGCCATCACTGTGGTAGCTCGACCATTTACTCGTCAATGTAATGCATATAAGTTGTGATTAATCATTAATACAATAGCATGATCGCGCACTTTCCTTATTCATCCACACCGAGGGGCCATAGGTATCTCTCCTGTTATCAAGGAGGCGCAAATTTTATCTTGATCTATCACACCCTTATGCCATGTTTCGTGGCATACCTATAAGGTATCTTTATAGCTATCTAGTTACGGAGTAACGTTTGATAACCCCAAATTATGCGACTACACATGCCATAATTCTATGATGATCTCTGGTCTAATGACCATATAGATGTACCACTTGAGACAACAATCTGATGGCACCTTTTAATATAGATGCACCGCTTCTCATAATGATATGGATCAAGAATAATTTAGAATAATATCACATTCAGAATTGTGTTTCACCACCAAGTCTTACTTGATAAACAAATTCATGACATTTATTCAGGGAACCGATAATCAAAGTTATAAAAGTACATGAACAAAGACTTATTGCAATAATCTCATATGATTGATCTAAGGCATATTCTCAAAAATTATTTATTCAAAAATCCTATTAGCAGATTTATTTATGTTAAATAAATCAATTAAACAAAACCTTTTGATATCATTTTAAATAATCTTAGAATCCTTATGATATTTTTTGGACTCAGTTTTCTAAATTTATTTCTTTATAGTCGAACTAGGTGCAAAAAGGTTATTTAATGGCCAAACTGGCGATCAAAGAACTAAAACTGAAAAATTTAAAGTGATGACATATTCTAGATGTCCAAGTATACAATGACAAATGTGATATTAGACAACTTTCTTTTAGCAAAAACAAAGTTTTCCCAAAAAAAAACATTGTGATGTGGGAGGTAACAATGATATGCCATCCATCTAGGCCATCCAACTACTTGACCAATGATTCAAATTTTTAAAAATTATTGTTTTGATCTGAATTTTATTTTAGTGTGTGGGGCTATGTGGCCATGATTTAAAAGGGAATAAGCTAAAGTGTAAAAGTGGGTAAGCTCAGGATTGTTGGGCTGTGTGAGTGGATTAATCTCAGCCATCTATTAGCAAGCTTAAATAATCAAAAGTGGATAGAAATATTCCTTGAAAGCTATTCTACCTCATGGGCTATAAAAGGATGGGAGGGACATCTTGTCTCTTCGATAGCTTGTGGCTGAGATTTGTGTGAGTTAATGGTGCCCCTGGAGAGTATTTTGCCCAACGCAGCTGAGACGACCCTCCCAATTACCGCATGCTAATGACATCTTTAAACTCAAAACCATGAGTTAATTGTATGGGTGTCAGCATATATATACACCCGAAGTATCTAACGCTGACTATGTCACTTCAAGTGCATTGCTAAGGCAGAGTATTGCAGTAGAACAATAATTAAACAGAGTCTCATGCTTTATTATATCATGATGCCACGCAGGCCAAATGTATTAACGATACAATATAGTCCCTTTCTTAATCTAAACATACATGGCAACAGTACGCTGTCCTTTATTGTAGTACTTCACCACTTAACATTATGCGAGGAGCTACTAAAGATAGTCTTCCAAAGGGCCCATATCTACAGGATATGGCTCTATCTCGAATTGCCCATCGATGACAGGGTTGTCATGGCACTCGCTCACGTTATCTTCCGGATTCACATCTAAGCAAGGTTAATAGCAAGAGTGAGTATGGAGTACTCAGCAAGCAATATTAGCAACATTAAAATCCAAGTAGACCAAGGAAAAACCTTTCTTATACAAAGCATACCTACTCCAGTCTCTCCCTTCTACTTTACTAAACAAAATACCATTTTTGATTAAAAGAGTGGATGAGTTTTAATTTAGGAAAGTCTACTAGCACTTGTATACGAGGCGGACTTAGCCTCCGTAGTCTCCATTTCAAGAGACTGGTATGAATTCATGATTTTACCCTGCACAGGTTTGTACCACTTTACACAGGATTTGGTACTTGCTGCTGAATTGCATATGTGATGTGTATGAAATTTTGAGTTGATTAAGATTGATACCGATTATAGTGGTCCTTGGGAGGAATTTCATAGTGATGATCTAGGTAGTGCGTGGAATGAGGAGTTTTGAGCAGAGTAGGATGGTCGCATGCAGGGCTCGAGGTTGCTCATGCGCCGGGGAGCATGAGGTAGCTTCTGAGATCGCATGCCGGCAACCACTCCGCTGAAGCTCGGAAATCCTAGCATTGGGTCGAGGATGATCCTACCCCTTTTACTTGATATCGATATAGAGAAAGTGACATGCATGGGGGAATGAGGTTGCTGAACTTACTGGTTTTGTCTCGTCAATGACATGCAACAGGGGACTTAGGGGGGCTGAATGTATGGATGCTGAATGGGTGGATGCATGTGCACACATGCAGCTCATCTAGATGGTGCTTTGGCATGCATATTTACATTAAGCTGCTGATCTGCCTTGTGGCCTAGCAAAATTATCTTCACTTGATCTTTTGGTTAATATGTGCCTTGCCTTGATGCCCTTCTCCTCCCTGCTTCTAGATGCTTGCTGCACCCCCCACCTAGTTCCTCTACGCATGCATCTCCTCCATAAGCTCACTAGGGCTTCCTCCTTGGTTTTTGGGTGGCTGGTTTGAGAGGAAGGTTGCTGTCCCCCCAAATTATGCGACTACACATGCCATAATTCTATGATGATCTCTGGTCTAATGACCATATAGATGTACCACTTGAGACAACAATCTGATGGCACCTTTTAATATAGATGCACCGCTTCTCATAATGATATGGATCAAGAATAATTTAGAATAATATCACATTCAGAATTGTGTTTCACCACCAAGTCTTACTTGATAAACAAATTCATGACATTTATTCAGGGAACCGATAATCAAAGTTATAAAAGTACATGAACAAAGACTTATTGCAATAATCTCATATGATTGATCTAGGGCATATTCCCAACAATTATTTCTTCAAAAAAAAATCCTATTAGCAGATTTATTTTATGTTAAATAAATCAATTAAACAAAACCTTTTGATATCATTTTAAATAATCTTAGAATCCTTATGATATTTTTTGGACTCAGTTTTCTAAATTTATTTCTTTATAGTCGAACTAGGTGCAAAAAGGTTATTTAATGGCCAAACTGGCGATCAAAGAACTAAAACTGAAAAATTTAAAGTGATGACATATTCTAGATGTCCAAGTATACAATGACAAATGTGATATTAGACAACTTTCTTTTAGCAAAAACAAAGTTTTCCCAAAAAAAAACATTGTGATGTGGGAGGTAACAATGATATGCCATCCATCTAGGCCATCCAACTACTTGACCAATGATTCAAATTTTTAAAAATTATTGTTTTGATCTGAATTTTATTTTAGTGTGTGGGGCTATGTGGCCATGATTTAAAAGGGAATAAGCTAAAGTGTAAAAGTGGGTAAGCTCAGGATTGTTGGGCTGTGTGAGTGGATTAATCTCAGCCATCTATTAGCAAGCTTAAATAATCAAAAGTGGATAGAAATATTCCTTGAAAGCTATTCTACCTCATGGGCTATAAAAGGATGGGAGGGACATCTTGTCTCTTCGATAGCTTGTGGCTGAGATTTGTGTGAGTTAATGGTGCCCCTGGAGAGTATTTTGCCCAACGCAGCTGAGACGACCCTCCCAATTACCGCATGCTAATGACATCTTTGAACTCAAAACCATGAGTTAATTGTATGGATGTCAGCATATACACCCGAAGTATCTAACGCTGACTATGTCACTTCAAGTGCATTGCTCAAGTCAGAGTATTGCAGCAGAACAATAATTAAACAGAGTCTCACTCTTTATTACATCATGATGCCACGCAGGCCAAATGTATTAACGATACAATATAGTCCCTTTCTTAGTCTAAACATACATGGCAACAGTACACTGTCCTTTATTGTAGTACTTCACCACTTAACGTTACGCGAGGAGCTACTAAATATAAGTCTTCCAAAGGGACCATATCTTTATGATATGGCTCTATCTCGAATTGCCCTTGTCACGGCACTCACTCACGTTGTCTTCCGGATTCACATCTAAGCAAGGGTTTAATAGCAAGAGTGAGTACGGAGTACTCAGCAAGCAATATTAGCAACATTAAAAATCCAAGTAGACCAAGGAAAAACCTTTCTTATAAAAAGCATACCTACTCCAGTCTCTCCCTTCTACTTTACTAAATAAAATACCATTTTTGATTAAAAGAGTGGATGATTTTTAATTTAGAAAAGTCTGCTAGCACTCGTATACGAGGCGGACTTAGCCTCTGTAGTCTCCATTTCAGAAGACTGGAATAAATTCATGATTTTACCCTGCGCAGGTTTGTACCACTTTACCCGTAGTCGCCCCTGAATAAATTCGGAGCTCAGAGGGTTTATTCTATTTTGGTAGTTTACATCTCCAGCCCGGTCGTAAAACAAGTGATGGCGATTAACTTTAGACGTGCCTTACTCACAACCTCGTCCTCCATCACTTATCCTCGTTTCCGTTTTACTCATTCCTGTCGCCGGTCAATGAGTATCATCTTGGCATAATATAGAGCCGTCGGTCGGGGACACCATGGGTACGCTCACCCACCCCTCCTAATTATCTACATACCCAATGTGGAGCATGTAACCACCGCATAGATAGCCTGCTCTGATCGCTACAAGAGACTATGGTTGGTATGATTTTATTACGGTTCAATATTTGAGTAATAGATAAGTGTCCTTATATGCTAACATGCAAAGGACCCCGCCTAACCTCTATACCTTTCCAAGGCACCCTTCACCCACCATAATAATTTTAACGACTCCATCACTCCACCGATCCAGCCACCGCTTCCTTCACCTTCGATGCAAATTTAATTTCTAAGCAAAACTTTAAATGCAATACATGCTAAAAATAAAGTATAAAGCTGAAATACACTACTCAACGTTAAAGGAAGGCTTGCCTTCTATTTCAATCCAGTACCCGGTACTGTTCTCCTGTTGATCGCTCTCGATCGGATGATTTAGATTAAATTCTGAAATTTCGTTAATCGGCTTTAGGAAGTGGTAAATAAATAAATAATAAATACCAGTAAGAGAACTATTAACTGATTCCAGCAAGAAACTATTACTTCACTTTGGTCTTAAGTTTTATATTTATTTATTATTATTATTTATTTTATTGTTTTAGTATTGATTTTACCCATAAGTTAAAGGAGAAATGAGGGGAAGTTTTCAGGGCTCACTTAGTCGGCCCAATTCGGCCCACTAGGCCTACCTGTGGCCCCTTTCCTAAATTCCTAATCTCTCTCTCTCTCTCTCTCTCTCTCTCTCTCCCTGTGGGCCGTGGTTTCTCTCTCTCTCTCACTCTGTGTGTGTGTGTGTCTTTCCCCAGCGCCCGTGGTTGTGGTCCTGGCTGTGGGTGTTCATGCCAGTTGTGGATCTGGCGGCTAAGGGGCTGTGCCCGCGGCGGCGGCTGCTGCTAGGGGTGGAAACGAGCCGAGCTTGAGCGAGCCAAGGGCTGGCTCGGCTCGGCTCGTTTACTAGAGGCTCGGCTCGGCTCGCCAAACCCAACAAGCTATAGAAAAAGCTCGGCTCGGGCTCGTGAGAAGCTCGAGCTAGCTCGCGAGCTTTTACGAGCCTAGAGATTCACAGACGCGCCGCCGACCCGCAGCCGGCCCGGGCGCCACCGCCACGCCACGCCATGCAGGAGCGCCGCCGGCCTGCACGCGCCGCGCTCCGTGACGCCGCGCGTCGTCGCCGGCATCCACGCGCCGCGCCGCCGGCCGCCCTGTGCGCCGCGCGCCGCCTCCTGGCCTACCGCCGACCACCGCGCCCCCGTGCGCCGCTTGCACCGCCCGCGCCGACCGGCCGCCCGCGCCCTGCTCTGCCCTATGGCGGCGGCGGCGGCTGTGGAGTTGCTACTTGCTTGCTGTTCGCTGCCTGCTTGGCTGCTTGTGAGCTAATGCGGGCTGCAAAGCTGTGCAGTTGTAGTGGCAAGGCGGCCTGCTTAGTTGGGCCAAAGCCAGCAGTCGAACACATTGCTTCATTATGCATGCTGCTGCCTGCTACTTTGTACCTGTTGTCTTTTCCAAATTCCCAAGCGAGCGAGCTACGAGCTAGGAAAAAAGCTCGGGCTCGGGCTCGTTTACCAACGAACCGAGCTCGAGCCGAGCCAAAACCGAGCTGCTCATGAGCAGCTCGCGAGCCACGAGCTAAATTGCTAGCCCTAGCTGCGGCTACTCTCTCTCTCTCTCTCTCTCTCTCTCTCTCTCTCTCTCTCTCTCTCTTCCTACCTCCCTCTCTTTCCCCCTTTCACTTGCCCACATGGCAGAGGCTAGTGGTGGCTTGCTTCCTTCTCTTCCCCAGGCGAGGTGTAGGCCGGCCGGGCTCTCTTACTTGCTGCGGCGTGGCTCCTAGCCGGCGATGGTGGTCACCGCTACGGCTATGGCGGCTTGGCTATGCTCTTGCCCCTCCCCACGGTTTGCAGCATTCAGACCCCTTCCTCCTAACCCTAGCCCTCAAATCCCTCACCTATTTGCTTAGCTCTAAGATGATTATTGGTGGATTTGGTACTTGCTGTTGAATTGCATATGTGATGTGTATGAAATTTTGGGTTGATTAAGCTTGATACCGATTATAGAGCTCCTTGGGAGGAATTTCATAGTGATGATCTAGGTAGTGCGTGGAATGAGGAGTTTTGAGCATAGTAGGATGGTCGCATGCGGGGCTCGAGGTTGCTCATGCGCCGGGGAGCATGAAGTAGCTTCTGAGAGCGCATGCTGGCAACCACTCCGCTGAAGCTCGAAAATCCTAGCATTGGGTCGGGGATGATCCTACCCCTTTTACTTGATATGGATACAGAGAAAGTGACATGCGTGGGGAATGAGGTTGCTGAACTTACTAGTTTTGGCTTGTCAATGACATGCAACAGGGGACTTGGGGGGGCTGAATGTATGGATGCTGAATGGGTGGATGCTTGTGCACACGTGCAGCTCATCTAGATGGTTCTTTGGCATGCACATTTACATTAAGCTGCTGATCTGCCTTGTGGCCTAGCAAAATTACCTTCACTTGATCTTGTGGTTAATATGTGGCTTGCCTTAATGCCCTTCTCCTCCTTGCTTCTAGATGCTTGTTGCACCCCCACCTAGTTCCTCTGCTCATGCATCTCCTCCATCATCTCACTGGGGCTTCCTCCTTGGTTTTTGGGTGGCTGGTTTGAGAGAAAGGTTGATGTCCTTACCAAGGAAGGTAAGTGGAGGAGGTGAGAACTAGTGGTTCAGTGGTGATCACCCTTTACTGGTGCTGTAACTTGCTGGGAGGAGGGCCAAACGTGTCCCTCTTGCTGCCAGGTGTTGGTGAAAGGCTGGAAGGTGGTTTCCAGATATGAAAACTATGGGCTGGGTGGTTTTTTATGGGGAAGCAATGCTCTTCGGCTGCTGGCTTGGCTTACTGCTGCGCATGCAGCTCTTTGCATGGGCTCTTGCAGCTCTAGTTGTCCTATATGGCTGTGGGTTGGGTATCCCAAGTGGTTGCTGCTATGATATACTTCTCTATGCTCTTCATTTACTACTGGACAACAGTAGGGTAATAAAAAATAGTGAATTTGATTTGAATGATTGTTTGAAATCTCAGGTTTGTATTAATTGCTGAGTGATGAGAATGTAGCAGTAAGGGAGACCGACTGGACCTGGACGGCCTGGTGTCCCGATGAACACATTACTACTGGAATTCTGATGGCCTACAATTTCATTGCTGATAGCTGAATTTAGTTGGCTAATTCTACTACTCATGGATTTATTAATTGTTTGCATTGTAATTAATTTGTGTTTTAGCGGTGTGCAGATCGACTTGGAACAGGCGGAGTGATGCAACGAGACGACGAAGGCTTGGACAGAATAAGGCCTCCGAATATTAGATAGGGAAAATATGTAGAGAAAGAATTGTATTATATATTTTTGTTTTATTATCTTGTAGCATGTATTGGTGATGACTATTATAAGGGAATGATACTTGTGACCGAAATCGTTATTGAATAAAATTTTTATTACTCACGTTTTTAATCTTATCGCTTACATGATGATTGTGGCTTATATCTGTGATTGCATTTATATATGTATATAATATGCTGATGATATAACGGGGTATTTCAGCAGTGTGGCTTTGTATTACTCCAAACCTAAGCAATATAATTCAATAAAGTTCGTCATGAGTTCTTGCCTCCGGTTCTCATTCTTGCTTAATCCTTTCCATGCATGTGCTTAGATCTTATTCTGGTTGCTTTCTACATGTTTGAGATGCGAGGAACAAGAAAGTTCTAGGTTTATTTTGGTTTGTCCATGGTCCTCTTTTAGATATTGATTTTTTGAAAATTTTTATAGAATTTTTTGGAATATTTTTTCTGTCACCTTTGATCAACCTTGTTTTAGTTGATTTTAAGGTTTAATCTTTATGCCAAAGTCATAGGGTACTGTAATAGAATCATCTTGATTATCATATATCCATGGCCATGCCCATAAATTGAGTCTTTGATTCACACCCACCAAGTAGGGTTAGGCGGGTAGCAACGAGGGCACTCGTCGGCTCGGAGTGCTCTCCTCATCCTGGCCCTGAGACACGAGATTTTTCCCATTATTTGGCTTATATTCATCTCTAGTGTTTGACTCGGTCTTATAGTTACGTTGTTTGAAATGGTGATGACCCCTTCTTACAAGTCCCTCTCGTAGGAAATTTAAAAAACCAATATCACATAGGAAAAACCCTCCGTTAATTGAGCTAATTGGGGAGCCATTGGGTCATGAATGGGCCTCACGATGCAGGATAATGGGGAATAATGGGCCATGCGGACCAATACTGGGATAGCTGCCTAGCTAGTGGCTCGAGATACCTCTCCTCTTTGCCGAAAAGATGCCGTTCTATTTCTTAAAAAAAAAAACTGCCGTTCTAGTGCAGAATGGACTTTTGTTGACCAGGATTGCTATTTTTTTTCCCTGTGGTCACTGTGTAATTTGAGGCTCCGTTATGTATTTATGTATATAAAATTGTTCATAAATCAAATTAGACGATCTCGCCGGTCTGCACAATCAAGAACCGACCAGGAACAGTGGAGCAACACTTTAATGGACTTGGATTAAAGATGCTATGTCCATTAAGAAAGGGGAATTTAGATTAATTGTTGTTTTCTTTGATCTCATCTTCTTTGGAATCATTTGAGTGCAGATAAACACGTCCGATCCTCTCTGGGTTCATAAAAAGCAAGCCGTACCAATACGAGATATCTCCCCCGTTCTAAATTTTCCAGGGCTCTATTCCTCTCGAATTGATGCGTTAAGTCAATTCTCATACTTAATTTGCAGAGTTAAAAATACGAAAACTACATCTGAAGAAAATGAAAGAAATCATCTTTTAACTGCAAAAATGGGTTGCACACTGCAAAGACTGCTTAAACAAAATGTTAACAAAAAAAATCCTCCTAATAACTCAGCAAGAATGTCGAAATGACTTGCTTCAACTGGATTGATTGCTTAATGCCTCAGACACGCCCTTTGGGTTGAAGCAAATTTGGAGCCAATTTGTAGCGGAGGACACATAAATAGAAACTTTGGTTGGTTGCTTTTTTTTTTCTTTTTCTATTTAGCTGGGAATAAGACCATACTTGTAAAATATAACCGCAAGGAAGGTCAACGATTGCTTCTTTCTTCTATTAGTACTTTTTGAAGTAGAGGCACAGGAAACGGGCTCTCCTCATGCAACTTTTTAATTGGTGTATCCTATGCGGTTGCCAATTCATGAGAATACTCCATCCCGTTGCTTGTTCAACAAATAGGTTATAAACCTTTATTTTGAAACAAATAGAGCAGTTATCTCCCAATTAATCCCGGCATTGCTTTCAAGCAACAACTGAGTGTTGCTTCTTGCAATCCCTTGCGACCGAAGACATATATAATTAGTTTTCTATAGAGACCCACAAGCAACCATCACCTGGGAGCGTCAGAGCTCAGACGATCACCCATGGGCCATGGCATGATATTACTTGGCAAGCAACACACAAATCCATCCAAGCAATAGAGAGTAGTACAATCGTACAGACCTGAATGCATGCCAAAGATAATAGATATGCCAATCGAGATGAGATTATCTACATGGAGAAGGCGAGGAATTAACAGCAATTCAAGCTCTTGAGTGATAGGTTGAGAGGAGATAATGGTGAAGATGATGATTGACAGGAGCTCCATGGACTTGGTGCTGGTCCCTTGTGGGCTGGTGGTCATGCTCGGCTACCACCTCCTCCTCCTCTACCGAGTTCTCCGGCATCCGCACACCACCGTCATCGGCTACGAGAACCACAACAAGCTCGCCTGGGTCGAGCGCATGATGCAGCAGGTCAGCACACAGCCACACACTCCCCCGGCCCTGGCGTATCGTCGTTCTCATAATCTCATCATCATCATCATCTCATCACTCCTAAGCAGGGATTAGTTTTTCGGTCCGATTTTACCAATTCTTGATAAAAATAGGGTTTTTTTTTGTGGTTACCAACCTTTTATTGTCTCGAAAAAAGGATTTGATTAAATTTCAGTTGAATTTGATTATTCATATAGAAGATTGTTGAAGGCAAAAATACACATCACGAGGGATATAGCTTAGTGGTAACTGGTAAGAGAAATCATTGGTTTACATAAGGTTGTGGGTTTTTCCTTCATAATTTTTTGTTTCCCTAAAAATCCAAATTCGAATTCAAAATTTTCAGACCGAAGTTCAACTTTTTTTTTCTTCAGATTTTGGGAAAAATTCGGTTTTCGCTCTCCCGCCGAAATTTTTCTAGAAGACTACAACCAACAAGCAAAACTCTGCTCCTATGTTGATGGATTTCTATGCATGGTGAATTCAGACGACGACGCCGGCGGAGACGGCGCTGGCGCTGAGCGTGATCTCGGACAACATCTCGGCGTCGACGACGCTGGCGTCGCTGTGCATCGCGCTGGGGTCGCTGATCGGCGCGTGGGTGAGCGGCACCGGGTCGCGGGCGCTCATGGCCGGCGTCATCTACGGCGACGCCAGCGACGCGACGGCGACGGTCAAGTTCATCTCGCTCCTCGTCTGCTTCCTCGCCTCCTTCACCTGCTTCATCCAGTCGGCGCGCCACTACGTCCACGCCAGCTTCCTCCTCAGCACGCTGGACTCCGACGTGCCGGCGAGCTACGTCCAGCGCGCCGTTCTCCGCGGCGGCAACTTCTGGGCGGCGGGGCTCCGGGCGCTCTACCTCGCCACGGCGCTGCTCATGTGGGTCTTCGGCCCCGTGCCCATGCTCGCCTGCTCCCTGCTCACGGTGGCCGTGCTCTACCCGCTCGACGCCAATTCCGTGCCGCTGCACCACCACCGCTTCACGGCGAAGAACAAGGCGCAGGGGAGAGGAGCAGCGCCGCCGCTGCAGCCTGGCGCAGCCGCGGTGTTGATCGCCGGAAGGGAGGCGAGAGCCAGCGCTCCGAATCCGGCGCTCAGCAGCACCGCATTCTCGCCGTTTTCTTATGTCAGTTGATGATGGGGAAGATTTGTCAGGCATCGTCTCCAAGTTTTTGCTGCAGCTGAAAATTGAGGGTGGAGCTGAATGTGAAGTCAGATTCTTTTGTAAAAAATAACAGGTACAATACATATAGTATATCGTAAGAAAACAAATGCCTGATGAACCGATGTGATTCAGTTGATGGGATCATCAAACCTGTAGTTCATTTGTCCATTATAGTTGATTTCAAGATCATGAAAACGCAAGAATAGCTACAGCGGGAGATCATCCTTTTGAGTCATATTTACCTTAATTCATCTGAAGATGATGGGGGTGTTCAAGGATTCATTCTTGTGTTGAGCTTCAAGCGATCAATCTCGTTAGGTTGGTCATGCTGTACACATTGTATTGCATTTGTCCAAATCTTGACAAAGTAACAGATGCACCCCTCATCTACTGATCTACCGTATTACACCTAATCGTTCTTCAACTTTGAGTTGAGCTATGGTGCTTCACGAAGCACAATTTTTTTTTGTGCTTCGTGATAAGTTTGAAAAAATTCAAAATCAAAATCGTTGATTCGAATAAGCCATCTTATTCTTCTCGTTAATGTATCACAACCACAAAATTTTACATTCTTTTGAATTTTATTACTGTTTGTTTTGTATTTTACAAAATCTACAATCTCCAATAATGCTGATTTTGAAAAATACGAAATACATAGTTAGAAAAAAAATTTAAAATGTAAAAAATTTTGTGTGTGATGAGACTTTAACGAAACAAACAAGATGGCTGGATCAACGATTTTGGTTTTGAATTTTCAAACTCAACATGAAGCATGGAAAGATTGGTGCTTCATGAAGCACCATAGCCTAACTCTTCAGCTATTACTCTCCTTTTATTATAATAGCAGTACGAAAGAAATAATTGAATAGCGAGTCACCATAGTAAATCAAGGAAAATAATTCACAACGCATACTGCAAACTACTCATGTAAGACATCAACCACTACAAATGTCACCATCTTCAAGCATCTAGTACATTGTGTCTTTTTAATGAGGTTGAATCAATTATCGGAAGCACTTACATAACAAGCTGAAATCAGCCGATCGATCACAATTCACAACTATTCAAAAGGGAAAAAAATTGTAGACCCACTTATCGGTCAAAAATTTATAATACGTAGCAACTTTCACATAATTAAGATGCACATAGACACACGGTTACCAACATGAACCAATCTAATGCCTGGGAAGCATGGTGGATGCAAATAAACTTCAAAATAGTTAGAACTTGAATATATAGCCTGACAAGACACATGAACTTTAATGGAAATTTTTGTACATTTGTATGAAGTACACAATATAACCATCTAAAACTCCTGTTGGCTATCGATTACAGATGACATTTAACAAGTAGAAAACAACCCCTCATTGTATAATAGATATGATTCCATCTTTGCATGTTACAACATCATTCCTTTTGTCGGGGAAAATACCAAGAAAGATTATTCCAATTACAACATTTTATCGGATCATGTTGTCAAATTTGGTGAGGGCCCATCCTTGTGTTAATTGACGCTGAGCAAAAATACATCATTTAAGAAACCATAAAAGAAACCATGAACATCACTAATTTCCAAAGTTAGTGCTTCCCAACCAAGGTTTAAATCTTGATCTCTAAATGAACTTCTGGATGTACCAATAAGCTTACGAGGTTAGGCAGCGAAAGGACATCATATTTTTCGGTGACCCAGTGTATAATCAAGTGAGCACATGGATCCTTTTCAAGGTCATAATGAATTTAGGATGAACAACATCCTGACTTCTTCACAGCGGATACATCATCCTTGCCACCAACGTTGATGGTTTGTCCTCTTGGTGGAGCAGCAGGGTCATCACCAATGTCAAGAGCTTTCTTGCTAACCACGCGATAGATTTGAGTTAGAACCTCAGTGAAAGCATTCTCAACATTCATAGACTCCAGTGCAGATGTTTCCATAAAGTAGGTGCTTTCTCTCTCAGCAAAGCCCTTGGCATCCTCGACCGATACGGCCCTAAGGTGGCGCAGATCAGCCTTGTTACCGACAAGCATGATGACAATGTTTGCATCTGTGTGATCCCGAAGCTCCTTCAACCACCTCTCCATATTTTCAAAGGTCACATGGCGTGTAACATCATACACGACAAGTGCGCCAACGGCCCCTCGATAGTACGCACTTGTAATTGCCCGATACCTATAGGTGGAGAACATAAAAAACTTTAGGTGCACGCTCAAACATCGCAAGCTACTATAGAAAATGTGCTAGTGAAACTAGATTGAGAGTTGATCAAGCAACATACATGAGACATATCTAAAGGAAAAGACAAATACATGTCAAAAACAAGTGGCCATTTGTGCCACATCAAGTGCAACCATTTGTCTAGAAATGATACAAGAACAATAATGTAAACATCAACGGGTCAAACTATCAACAAATAAAAGGAAATTCATAGCAACATAACACCATTTGGAGAAACATTGGGGGAATATACTATTTGTGGATAGTTGGTCAACTTTCATGTATAGTTTAATATAGAGTTCAACTTATAAACAAAAGGAGGTTGTGGTTCCACGTATGTGTCTCATAAAGGTTGCAACAAGTGTTCATTTCACATAATATCATAAGGATAACAACTAGTAAAATCTGAAACCAACAAACATCCATATTAATCATTATCAAAAATGAGGATAGCAAAGCATCACTCATACCGAGGATGATATTGCATAAAATTGATTGACATCGATGATAGGGAACATATTAGATTATTAATCCGGGCATTAGTCATACAACTCTTTTTCTTCGAAGAAACAAGATACCCCATGGTTTTATTCAAGATCATTGCGAAATCCAGGATTTTTTTCTTAATTTATATATATAAAAATAAAATAAACCGGCTAATAAAAAATGGACGGGCCCGGTTCGGTTCACTGTGCGAACCGAACCTTGGCCGAGACCGCATCCCATTGGCCCGGTTCGCATGGTAACCGAGCCAACCAGGTCTGAATCGGGTCGGCCCGGTTTGGCCCGTTGGCCAGCTATGATGATAAGGAACATATTAGATTATTAATCCGGGCATTAGTCCTACAACTCTTTTTCTTCGAAGAAACACAAGATACCCCCATGGTTAAATTCAAGATCATTGCGAAAACCAGGATTCCATATAACAGCATGCATAAGGAAGGCTGCCGTTTCCTTGCTTCTACACAATGCAATTAAAAATAGGATTATTTTGACTACGCAAATATTAAATGACCTTGGTATTAATCTATGCAAGGTGATTAAAAATAGGAGAATTTTGGCTAAGTCAAAATGAAATGATCTTGGTATTAATCAAATATACCATGGCACACCAATCGTGAATATCGTGAAAGAGAAATAGAGGGGGGAAATCATGCAATTTTGATTAAAAAAAAAACGTCGCCACCTGTGTTCCACCGAAACGGGTGTGGAATTTTCATCAAGAAACAAGAAACTACAGGCCATGCGCAGAAATCACAATCCAAACAAGGCACCTACATGCTCAAAAAAGAAATGAAAGTAAAGGAAATGAAAGGATTGGCGGTGGAGCGGGAGCATGGACCTCTCCTGCCCGGCGGTGTCCCAGATTTGGGCCTTGACGACCTTGTCGTCGACCCTGATGCTCCTAGTGGCGAACTCGACCCCGATGGTGGATTTGGACTCGAGGCTGAACTCGTTGCGCGTGAAGCGGGACAGCAGATTGGATTTGCCGACGCCTGAGTCGCCGATGAGCACAACCTTGAAGAGATAGTCGTAGTCGTCCTCCGCCCTGTACGCCATCGCCCCTTCCTTGCTGGCGGCGGCGGGAGGGGAGGCAAAGGAGAGGGGCGAGAGGGGAGGCCGCGAGGCAGTACGAGGCAAGGAGAGGAGGGGGAACAAGAAGCCAAGAATAGGTGGGGGAGAACGTTGAGGGCTTGAGGAGAACGAAAATAGGAGGGAAAATGGCAAGACGGACGCATGCGCTGGTGGTCAATTAGGTTCGCCTCGGTGGCTGCCAGGCGTTTTGTGCATTTTTTCGCTTGTTTTTTTCTTTTTTTTGTTCATAACTCATAATCAACACATGCTGAACTCGGCCACGTTGTATGTGCATGCATGACGGTATATAGTTGCTTTCGGTGACCATATTGAGGACTTGATGTTGACATACCTCCACATGATAGGCGTCGAGATGGTGTGATTTTGTAGGATAATTTTGGTGTTCCATTACTGGCATAGCGGCGCTTCCACAAACTATTGTCCCTAGAGCAGGTGATAAAGTATTTTAGTTACGAAACTCATGATCCAGGTTTAAATTAGTACGGGCAAAATAAAATCCAGATCTTATTCTTGAAGTATACTATAGATGGAACTGGGATTCCTATGATAATTTTACGAAAAACAAACGATATCATGCATGTCGGTTTTTTTTGATCGGTTGTAACTGGTTCACCTAGCAGTTTACATTAGTTTCATAGGCTCTTCTTAACATGTTTGTTGTAGTCAACACTAAAGCACCGTTTTTTTCAGCTTATTTGCCCATTTGTTTAGGATAAACACTTTGTTTTTAGCAAATGATCCACTTCATATAACTTGTTTTTAGAGTCGATCTCAAGACCCACCTTTAAGATAAAAGATTGATGTGGTTGATTAGTGGGAATAAGAAGAGAAGAGAGAAATGACTTTCCGGTTGTGAGCGCTAAGCTGACCAAAATCTCATGTGTTTGTGTGTTCTTCGTATTTGTTTGTCTTCCAAGAGAGAGAGATAATATGTGAGTTCTCTTTGGGATATGCCGGGACGATAGTGGTATTATAGCCTGGTGATAAAGGTGGTACTTTCATGGTGTTAAGTTGAGGAGTGAAGATACCAGTGACACGGCATCAACGACTTCATGGAGGCCATGAACATGGCAAGAGGCTGTGTTTATGGTGATAGCGTGGTGGAGGAGCGGTGGCTCTATGGTGCAAAAGAGCATTGGGCGCAAGTGCTAGGTGCACATCTTTATCACGATGTGCAGGTGAAGAGATGTACGTGGATAAAATCATCATGACAAGATGGCAGGAGGTTGTCTATATGTCATGCCGAGAAGATCTGTTTGGCAAGATGACAGAAGGACATCGATGGGTTGGGTTGACGTGGATATGGACATGGCAAGACAATATGGCACCGGAGGTTTTTCGTATGGATGAAACGAATCGGATACAGATCAAAACCATTCATATTATATTTGAGCCATATATTTTTATTGGATACAGATAGTACAATATACAAATATGGATACGAATAATATCAGTTACAAATATAGAACAGATATGGATGATCTCCGTCGGATAATATGTGACAATGTATACTGGAGAAACTATATAAAAGCACAAATAGTTATCACCTATTGCGCATAAACTTCATATCTCATAGTCATGGTGGTATGTAAGTATCTAGATATGAGTACCCAACAAAAAAGATTTATAGAATCATATACATCTTACCGTTATGAGTGCTGGTTAGTCATTCTAACATAGGGAATAGGTGTGTAGTAACAATACACATAAGTTATATAAGACATGCAAGTTTTAAAAAAAGATGGGTGGAGATGGGTGTACATGTATAGTGGGGATGATATGTAGATAGGTTCTTTTACTATTTGAATAGTATCCATCTGATATTATCCAAGAAAAGGCCGAATAATATCTATCGAACATTATTTGTATTAGTATCGTATCAAAACATTTGGATATCCGTAATACTATCCAAATTGGTTGGTACGGTCGGTCGATCAGAAATTATCAATACCACTTATCCCTAGTTACATGCGTGTTTTCAAGAGGGGAGCCAAGATTTGGTGTTCTCATTCTAGCCGTGTCAACGAGTTAGTGCACGGGAGTTTATTACAAATGATTCGGTTAGTTGATGGCGTTGCATGCAGATGATTAGTGAGGATAAAAAAAGGAGAAACAAAGTTTCGGTCGTGAGGGCTGGGCCGGCCAAATAAGCTCCTGCGCTTGTGTTCTCTTCGTATTGGTTTGTGTCTTCCAGGAGAGAAATATTGCGACAGTGCGAGTCCTCCCAAGATAGCATGGGCTGACAGTTACTACCAAAAATAAGTGTAAATAAAGTGATTGGGCATTTGGGCACTTGTTCCATTGTTCTATTTATATGAATGCTCCAGGTGCGTTTAGTCCGAGGGAATCAAGAGCTGAGAAATGGAATAAGGGAATAAGGGAAATATAGATACCCTTGTTTCTTTGGAAAATCAAGAGGCGGGGAGTTCAGTTTCTTAGAAAATCAGGTGAATGAACTCTCAACCTCTTCTCACTTGGGAACATATCCCGTGCACATGGGACACTTGTATACATGTGCAAACATTAAATCTTAGTCGTCCAATTCGATTAATGTAGGAGATGACTTTTTTACAAGGATTATGAAAGGTGTGAGGGTCGAATTGCAAAATACCGGTGGCCGTTGGATGAGAGCTGAGATTCTCATCCACCAAACACGCCATCTAGGTTTTATATATATAGGTATAAGAAGCATCCAGACATTCATTGGCATGATTTCTATTGTA
This sequence comes from Raddia distichophylla, assembly GCA_005191435.1. Taxonomy (NCBI): domain Eukaryota; kingdom Viridiplantae; phylum Streptophyta; class Magnoliopsida; order Poales; family Poaceae; genus Raddia; species Raddia distichophylla. Next base: position 1,130,187 of record SPJY01033140.1, on the reverse strand, counting down.
CATGCATCACTGATAGGTAAGTGAGAGATCTCATGTGAAGTCAATTTGTATTTGTAATAGTTTTTGGCAAAAGTTTGAGAGTACATGTAATGATCTTTTGATTATGGAGTTGATTTTAGTTAGTTTTGGTATGAGGGAGAAATGCTATGACGTGGGGCAGAGAATTTTGAATATATTAGTTGACCGGTCCGACGCAAATGGAATTTTGTCTGGATGCCGTATGGTGTAATTTACCTGTACGGCTGTACTGCGGACTGGTCTAGCACAAATGGGATTTTGACTAGGCGTCGGACAGTGGAATTTACATGTGCCGCAGACCGGTTCACTGCAAATTCAATTTTGACTGGACAGTGGACAGTGGACAGTGCAATTTACATGTACTGTGGACTGGTGTAGCACAAATGGGTTTTTCATTGGGAGTCGGATAGTGGAATTTACATGTACGGCATACCCTGGCTCGCTGCGAATGCAATTTTAACTATCTGTTTTTTTTTTGAGAAGGAACACATGCCTCGTTCATTGATGAAACTTCCACATACAAGCAGACCCCTCAATACAACAAAAATGACATCAAGGTCCAACAGGGGACTAAAATTGAAGCTCAGGAAGAAACTCATCCATCTCACCACGCCGGCGTTGACGTCAAATCTTGCCGGCTCCGGCGACGCCACCATGAACCATCTCGCAGGCCCAAACCACGACGGTTGACGGAGAAAAAGAGCAGGAAGCTCAAGGGAAATCGTGTTCGTGCAAACCTCCGATACAGCCCAATGCGAGATCGACCTCAGCTCCACCAGCGACGGAGTCTCACCACCTCTCCCAACCTTCTCACTCGCTAATCCTACCAACGGCGAGGATCTAACCACAGGCAAGAAACCCCACCGCCGAGGCCTGGACTGACCTTTATTCCAGAAGGACTGGACGACGAAAGAAATGGAACCTCGAGCAAAGGAAGACGGCTCCTGCCGGCGACGACAGCGCCAGAAGAAGCCCCCCCGCAACTCAGATGTCCCGATTCCGCCGCCATCAACACCTGAAGGAACAAAATCCTAACAAACACCAAGCTACAACTACTCCTATACACCACCCCGCTCAAATCCGCAGGACTCCGCCTACCACCACGAAGACGAGGCCACAAACGGCGCAGGACACCGATGGATTTGACCGGGGGCCAAAAAGCTTACCCTTCCACTGGCTCCTCCACTAACGGGGAAGCTCCTAGCCCGCCCCTCCACGATCCACATGCGAATCCCCACCTTGCCGGCGCCGAGCAGCCGACAAAGATGAAGGAAACGGCAGGATCCGAAGGGGCGAGCAAATCGCCTCTTGAATCGCCTGCTCCTCCTGACTCTACACTGTAGCAGGGGAAAGTGAATCCGTGGTTTAGGCTTCATGTAATTAATTTTAACTATCCGTTGGTATTTACATTTTCGGTGGTCTTCTCGTACTCAGAATATTAAATGTTGTTTATAAAAATTATATGGAAATTCGAGAAGCATCCTTTTTGTGTTGACAAATTTTTTTATCTGAGCAACATATAAATTCATAAAATACATTTGTTGATGTGTGCGAAGATTAGCTAAAAGAAGCAAGGTCCGGTTTGTGCGGGGTCATAGGATTGCATGCATCCATATTTGAATTCATAAAAAAATTATGCTAACTTGCGGATTATGAAGGTAACTTTATATTTTGGATGGACTAATTTTTATGGTATAGGGGTCTTGGTGAACCGTGGTCGGCGATGTGTCGGGACGCGATCTAAAAGATCAATGGTGCAAAATGGTAAGAAAGTTGTGAGATGGTCAGACTCAGACTTGGGGATCCCACAGATGACAGACTTGGAGGCGTATGGGTGTTATCGAAACTTAGCGGTTAAGTCGAATCAGTTGTGTCTGATGTGTGGGGTCTTGTTGTCATGACTTAAAGGGAATATGCTAAAGTGTCAAAGTGAATATGCCTAGGGCTATAGGGTTGTTGGGCTGTATGAGTGTATTAATCTCAACCGTCCATGAATTAAGAGGCTTATCTCCTAAGGAACTAATTCATAGTGGATGGAAATATTTCTTGGAAGTTACTCCACCTCGTGGGCTATAAAAGAAGGGGAGGGCATGCCTCTCACACTGTCCCTTTGAGTAATTTTTCACTGAGGTTTGTGTGAGTTTTGGGTGCACTTTGACAGCGTTTTGCCCACCACGGTGTGGCTTTGTATTACCCCAAACATGAGCAATAGATTACACAAAAGTTTCATAAGTTCATCATGTTTTTCTAGCTTGTGTTCTTGTTCTTGCCTGAACTTCATGTTTTGAGTTTTGATCTTGTTCTTGATGCTTTTTATACATATTTGAGATGCTAGGAAGAGAACTTGCTAGCTTTTCTTTGGTTTACCCATGAGCTTTTTTCTAAGTTGAAACTTTTCTTTTTTCAGGATTTTTGTAGGAACTTATGGGGTATTTTTTTTTCTCACCTTGTTTGGACAAGATTTTATTGATTTGAAGGTTCAATCTTCATGTCAAGTCATGGGGTATCATCATAGGATCATCTATATCATCAAATACCCATGGACATGTCCATAGATTGGGTCTTACTCTCAAGCCTACCTATTCAATTCTTATCATTTTTTAGGCTCGTTGGTGAACGAGCACAATCTTACATCCTTGTGAGAAATTTTGATCTATTCACCCCTTTAGTCGGCTCGGTTTTGCAGTAAGAATGACAAGTTTTTTTTGTCGGTGTTCATGCTGAAAGTTAGGTCAGCTTAAACACACCGTGGAATTTTGTGTTGAGTCCCATGAACACTAATTTTGGGTTCAACCAACTTAACAATTGACTGGCAAGATAAAGAAGTCAGTCTGCTTAAATTAGTCAATTAGATAATAGATAAAACAAACATAATAAAACTTGAGGACAACAAAAAAAGCTAACAAATTCTAAAGGATAATGAAACTATTGGCTAATATGAGATCTAAACAAATAGTTTCAATAGGTAAAAAATCTACTAATAGGCTAACCAAATCAACAAAGTAGCACAAAGAGATTAAACAAACTATTGATCAATCTGTAAAGCCAAATAGGTCGGTAAAACGAGGGTAGATTCTAATTTTGCGCAAAAAAAGTTGATGCACAATGATATAGGCAAAGGAATAAACCAATCGAGAAGATATGAATTGAGATAGTACTCTCCTAAGGTTGTATTACGTAGTCAATTGAGAAAGTGATGCGCACCTTGTCTATCAAGAATAAATTATAGCGAAATTACTCTAAACTTCAACTAATGCAATAAAAGTAGGCGAAAAGTAAAGACATAATAAAGGTAGATTTGATTGAATGGTTGGGGAGCCATTACACATCCTAGGGAATCTCATATTTTTACTGGAATCTAACCTAACTTATTAGACTGACTAAGGCTCTTTTCTTTTGGGCTTAACAGCTTAACGATTTATCTACGATTTGGAAAGACATGTTTTGGATTTTTTTAGTTTGTTTTTTTGCTGTTTTGAAGGTGGGTCCTAACACTTTTAAAATTAAGTCAAACGAAATGGATCCGAATCTTTAGACTACCTTGAGAAGTCTTGAAATTCAGTCAGTTCAGCTGTTTAGATCAACTCAAAAGACCATGACCTAAAACTGAAATTCATGTTGGATAATTAAACAATATTATTTCCCATAAGAAAAAGCAAAAACGAGAAAAATTCTTGCTGCGTTTGGGCCGAAACCGAACTTGTAAACTAGGGCCACCCTTCTCCTCTCCTACTCGGTCCAGCCCAACAAGACAGACCAGTCCTCAGCTCATTTCGGCCTCGCTGCCATCCGGGCCCCGGCTGCACTAGTCAGCCAGCCTCTGCCCTATGCTTGGGAAACAGAGTTGGCTCCTCCTCACAGCGCCGGAGTCTCTTTGCACTTGGGTTTTGAAGGGGCGTTACCTCCCGGACTCCTCCTTTTGGGACGCTTCCCGCCCAAGATCCGCATCTTTCACTCGGCGTAGCATCCTTTTTGGCCGAGACCTGTTGAGGCGGGGTCTTCGTTGGGGTGTTGGGAATGGAAGCTCAATCAAAATCTTATCTGATAACTGGATTCCTGGCCACTCGCCTGGGTCGCTGCGGCCTCGAGTTGCAATTCCGGAATAGGCCACGGCTGATTGGTTGCTCACTGATGATGGCTTTTCCTGGGATGTGGACATGGTGCGTTTTGCTTTTGAAGAGGAGGTGGCCACATAGATTGTGAGTCTTCCGATTAGTGCTCTTGGGGGCGATGATTTTATTGCTTGGCCTCACAACAAAAGAGGTGTGTATATGGTAAGGTCGGCTTATAATTTTGCTCGATCATCTCGCTTCCTGAATTCTCAGTGTGTGTGTGGGAAGGGTCTCTCTTGTACTCTTGAGAAGGACAGTAAGTGCTGGAAGGCATTGTGGAGAATCAATGTGCCAGGGAAGATGAAAATAACCCTTTGGTGGGCGGCTCATAATTGCCTCCCGACGGGTGCCCAGCTAAGAAGGCGTCATGTTCCGGCTGTGGATGGGTGTATCTTTTGCAACAGGGATGACACTATCGAACACATCTTCCTCCTTTGTCTGTTTGCGAGGGATGGGTGCTATTAAGGAAAAGTTTGGTTTCAAAATGCACAGAGCCGAACTGGTCAACATGAAACAGTGGATTTTCGACTTTTTGGGGCGGGCTTCGGGCATGAGTCTTACTATGATGGCAATCACTCTTTGGCACATCTGGGGAGCCAAAAATGAGAAGCTGCACAACGGCTTGCCCTGGGATCCTCGTAGGGTGGTCCAGAAGATTTTGGCTTATGTCGAGATAATTACAGCGCATTGCTCCAAACCCGTACCAGCACACACACTACAGGTTTCAAACTCAGTGTCGGCGGCTAAAACCGACGTCATTGGTCCAGAAAACCGACGTCACAGGTATTTGTCGGCGGCTGGCCGACGACAAAATAAATCACAACGCAACTACGACATGGCATTCAATTGATCACAAGCAATGCGATGAAAGTAAGTGCGGAAAGTAAATGAGAAAGTACGACACGGAATTTGTTTCACCGAAGTTCGGAGCCGCAACTCCTACTCTCCGTTGAGGCTACCCCTTGCGCACAAGGACCGGCTCGCTCTCGAGCCTAACGCCTCACTTACTCCCCGGTAGTCGTTCCGCCACTCCGGCGAGGTGGACTCCGTCACTCATACACCGAGTCAAGAGTAGCCACACGCCAAGGCCTACTCCCAAGCTCACGCCTCCACGAAGAATGTCGTCTTTAAAAGTAACAAGCCCGAAACGCCTCGATCATGCCGGATCGAAGGACTTCAATGAAGCTCAGTATTGGGGTTGTATGATTTGTGGCTTTGGATGATTTGTGGTTGGAGGAATGGCTCTAAAACACCTAATTGATGAGCTATGAATGCGGTAGGTGAAGTGGAGCAGCAAACCTCGAAATAGCCAGCCACTAGATAGGTATTTATAGCCCCTAGAGCAAAACTAGCCGTTGCCCCTCGGAAGAGGATAAAAAGACTAGCCGTTAGCCTCTACCGGACGCCGTCCGATGGGCATCGGACGCCGTCCGGCAGCGGCCACTGCTCACAAAAATCGGCTGATCGAACGCCGTCCGGTCCCCACCGGACGCCGTCCGATAGTGAGAGTGTGTTGGAATTTTGGCTAACCGGACGGCGCCCAGACGCCGTCCGACCAGAAAAGGGACTCAGTTTTTAACCTTATCGAACGCCATCCGGTAACGACCGGACACCGTCCGACAGTGTGCACTGTGCACACGTTTTGCTGGTCGGACGCTCTCCGGCTGCGCCCAGACGGCGTCCGACAGAGAGTGTATTTCGTGCTGAAATTTTGAAAAAATTTAGGTGCGTTTCTCTCTCCCTCTAGAAATCTCACAAGGATATATTTGGGTATTTTTAGACGAGGTGGACTACGGAAACCGAGTTTTCGAGAATTCGCAAAGATCCGGCAAGATCCGAGATATTCAAACCCCTTTTGAAATCCGACGAAAAACAGAAAATAAAACCTAACTACTCCTAATCTATACGTGACCTCTACTCTCGCCCGGTCACGCACTTGAAACTTCGGAGCAGCTCACAAAATTGTCATCTCTTCAAATTAGGGTTTTGCAAAAGCCTAGTCTTCGCTAGGGTTCCGAGAAATCCAAAAACCCCTAGCACTTAATATTAATTATTTTAGACATCAATGCCACTAATAAAATTAGGGCTCAACGATGCTCACAGGGGGGAAGCGTGAAGCAAAACTTTGCTTATTTCCTGATACAAGATGCAATCTGAGGTGAAACCATTAGAATTAAGATATTCATTAGTCAGAGCACAGTCAGATACCTTCCAATCAGAGCCTCAAGCTGAGGATCAAGTACAATTATGTATTCATCCAAATAAGCATTCAGCTTCTCTGTACCTAGCACCTGCTCAGAAGTATAAACTATTCATTAATTGTTGATGACTGCAAATCATCACAAAAAAGGGGAATAAACAAAAATATGCATAAACGTCCAGTGTATACACACATCTAAGAATGTTGGGTTGCTCCTACGTGAGCAAAAACAAAAACAATTCAATATGAAAACTCAAGCCTTGGCTATTGAATATGAAAACTCAAACCTTAGCTATTTTGACAAGCTGGGGATGGTTGTCGTGGCCATAGAAGAATGGTTCCTTGCGAAATATCTGTGTCCAAAATACTATATAAATCCTAACTGGTGCTATAATCCAAAAAAATCACAGAAACAGAGCCCTTGCACTTTTGATCTGATTTTCTAAAAATTGTTGGAAAGGAAAACACACCATTCCAGCAAACATACAGCCAAGGCTCCACATGTCCAAAGAGTAGTCATAACCATGGAAGCCGACCAATAATTCTGGCCCTTTAAAACACCTGAATGAAAAAAAAAACACAGTTAAAATATGCACATAAGCAAATATAAGGGCTCATGTAGTCTGCTTCATAAAGTGATATAGATTTACGTAGTGCTTTTATCCATAAAAACTAATAACATCGAATTTGCATGATAATTCTGCAATGTACGAAAGATATTCAAAATTTGAAAAAAAACTGCTATTATGCATTATTCAGTAGAACAACAAAAAACAGGGGAACCTGGCTGACAGAAGGATTGTTTCAATTAAGAGATTTTTATCCAAATAATGCATGGACATCCTTTAGTACAAATTTAAAGCTGATATGAGGAACTAATGCTAATCCCAATCTCTGCATAGATAAAGTAGTTTCAGAGTCTTAGGAATCCTCTATGAATCTTAGGAATGATTAGCACCCGTACCTGGCAGTAGTTCATTTGCCCGGCTCTGCCGGCATTAGGTAGTTCATTTCCGCAACTCAAAGGATCAATCACTGGTATGCCTACCATTTCCATAAGACCGATGATACTTACCACAAGTAAACTACAGAAAAGCAGGAAATTTCATATTTTGAGGAAAAAACTGAAGATGTTCATCTCCAAGCACATATCTAAGAGGAGCTAAATGTTGGATCTGTATACTAAAATGCGTTAAACAACAAATTTCATCAAAATTATGAAACACATATGCAAAAAATTCTCTATGAAAACATCTAAGCAAACCAAACTGCACATGTTGATCCTCTTGCAAGAACAAGAGATCACACAATAAAAGATCTAGTCGGACGGGTGGCGTCGCGGCTAGGGTTAGAGGCCATCCCCGCGGCTAGGGTTAGAGGCCATCCCCAGGGCTGGCTTCGCTGGATCCGGCCTTGCTGAAGGTGAACGTCGCCCGATCCATCCTCAGCGGCGTGCCAGTGCCCGCACCAAGGCCTGCCTCGCCGGATCGACCCGGCGAGCAAACGGCAGCACAACGACAGGCATGGGGAGGGGGCCGGGGCGCCAAGAGGAAGTAAGCGGCGACGCGCCGGGAGCTGGGAGGGGGTTGGCGGCGGCGTCCCGGCGAGCACGAGAGGAGGCGACAACACGACGGGGTGAGGGAAAGAGCAGGGCGGAGCCTGGAGGCTGGATGAGGAGGCAAATGGGAAAGATGAGGAATGAGGGAGGAGAGGGCTGTTACCGAGGGGCGGAAGCTGTGCTAGGGAGCGACCTATGAATACACGGGGACTGAAGCATGAATTCCCGTACCCCGGGGGTTTTTTTGCAAACTCGTCCCCCCGGGAGGGCGTGAATCGGACGGCTGCAGCGGGGACACGTAGGCACAAAAGGACGGTGGAGATTTTCGAGGTGACGTGGCCAACGTGGGGGTGAAGCAGCGCTACGCGCTATATAGTAGCGCAGCTAATAAGCTCAGTTCTTAGTGTTTGCCATGTAGGTGCTGTTAGGTAAACCCTAACGACGATAAGCTTAACCAAATACAAGAAAATAGTGAACTAATGCGGAATTAGGTGGATAATCACCGTTGAGGGTGTTGCTCGTAGATTCCATCTTCTTAACTAGCTCGGTGAAGATGTGTAGTTGTAGTCAACGTAGGAAGACGTACGAAAGTAGCGCGTTCTCCTCCTTTAGTAGCACGGCAACGGTTGCGGCGGCGGCCTTCCTTGAGCTCCGGCGCAATCACACAAGGTCGGACAATGGTGTAGAGGAGTAGGGCTAACGACGAGATTAGTGGTCGTGATTGGCTTAGGTGGTTGAGTAGTGTGCCCCCTTTGTTTTTATATAGTGTTGTGCCTCTGGGGATCGAAAGCACATAGGCTAGCGTGGCGTCCCCGATCAGAACTCGCATAAAGCTCAATTGGAGACAAACTCATAACTAGGTGATTGTACGGACATGGGTTAGTTTGAGATTAATCCTAATAGGTGTTGGATAGTAGAACATCGTGCCTAGACTGAGGAGGTCGCCAAGACGGAGAAAGCAGATGGAGGCAGGAATGAGACACACATAGGAAGGTCGTGAAGTGTTGTGGGACGTTTGCAGTGTTGTTGGCTCTAGAGGAGGGTCTCACCACACTCGAGTGGCATGCCGCTGCATGGGAAGAGGAGACGACGGTGGTGGTGGTGGCAACCGATGGCGGTTGCCAAAAACGCAAAAGAAGGGAACGCGGCCTCCTTTGTGAGTGCATACAGAAAGAGAATAGCAAGGAGAGATAGAGCTTATATGTGGGATCCACATATGAAAAGATTATTTTAAAAAATAACACATGTATGCCACAGGTTTACTATGTCTTGCCACGTGTTCGTCCACAACGCAAAACTGGCTAAATCTAGCTCATGTCATGGAAAACCATTTATTGACCGGCTAAAGTTGTACTATTTTGATAATTTGAGTGCCTATCTAAAAGCAAATTCAATGGTGTAGATAATTTGAGTGCCTATTTTGATAAACAAGTGTCATGTCATCTATAGGTAACATATAGCCATCATCTCCAATGGACTACTATAACATGGTCTATAAGATTGAACATGGGTTCACATGCAATAGATAGTAAGTGTATTGAAATTAGTTATCGACTAGCTGTAAGTTAGTAGCTAGCACACCCTCATTCTCTCCTTCACATAAGCAAAAGGCTGAGTTGAAATCCTTATAGCTAGCTGATATGACATCATTGAAGATGCTCTAACCTAGTTTTGAAGTTTGGTCACCTAAATAGGGTGAGGACCAAAGTTAGGGATCAAATCAATTCTTTTTCCTATTTTATTTTGGAAGGTTCACAAACAATTATATTTCTCAATCTACAATTTTCTTGTGTCTAAAGTCATAGAATCATCATAGATACTTTTTTTGAGGAACCATATATAAGTTTTATTGAAAGCTTCATTTCCAGTGTTTGTGCTTTGACCTGATCTTCCAGGAGAGGATGCGGTCGAAAGAATATTGCCTTACACATGGTGCTGAGATAAGCCACACCCGACGCGGTTGATACTGGATCAATTTTTTAATTCACTGTTTAATTAATAATGGATCGTGACATCCTTTTTATATGGATGATATGTTTATATGGATAATTTACTTAGGCCCTACGAAAAATTCTTTACTAAAAAGCAACTAATATTATAATAGAAACAAATTTATCTAATAAAAACTAGGATGATCAATTCCCACACTTTCTTATGGTGCAGCTACCTAATTAATCTCGTGTGCTACAATACCTCGGTATAGTTTAATATGCTACAACGGCGCGGTACAACGTGAATAACCTAGCCTATGCCAGTTGGTACCCACGTGTACATAACAGTATACTGCCCTTTGCGAGATAGCTCATCCTCGAATTGTCACGTGATACCCATGATAGACCTACGAAGCCATGGGCAAAAGAAAGGACATGAGCCTGATATCAAGATGTTGATGCTTCCTTGAGTTTGATATGACCCGTCATGACCTCTCCTGAGATCCCTTCTAGCATTGGCTGCAAGACCTTGACATTATGTTGTCACATTGATGTGAGGATGTTGCTCGTTGTCGAGCAGTCTTAAATCGAACCGCCAAAGAAAAGCGCATGCCAGGTCTAGTCATGGTACCCCATTGATGATGTCGACGTCAATATTTTTGCCACAACGAGAACTTGTCATGCACACTCCTCAACCACTCACATCTATTTCTATCTTATCCCCTTCCTCCCATCTGCATCTTCTCCCTCCCCTACATCTTTTCTACAATGACAAGTACAATCAACTCCTGTCTCTGTTTCCACACCATATCCCCATGTAGCTCTCTCCTTTCCCTGTCCTTCCACTACAACCCTCTCATCTCTTTTCGTCTGCTTCCTCTACAATCGCCTCAAGTAGCAGGCCCCGATAATGGTGATGGTACAGATATGTGACAACTAATAGGTAATGAGGGCGTTGGCTCCTTTATGAGATAATTGGGTAGGAATGATGTTCATCAAACTTGTGGGGAAAGAAGCTTGGCCTCGCGACGCGAGCCTAAAGACAAATAAAGATTTGCGGAGGCAGTGATGATGTCTCTAGGGATATGATCGAGGGACCGTCTAGTTGTTAGTTAACTGAGAGTTATTTAACTCTCAGTCGATTTTCTGGGCTATTGGATCTCAATCCAACGGCCCAGATCTCTTCCCCTTCTCTCCTTTTCCCCTCTCCCTCTCCTTTGCCTCCCAATGCGTTCGACATCACCGCCTCCTCCTCATCCCCCACCTTCGCTGCCCAAGGCTAGTGCCTCCTAACTAGAACTGTTTGCGTCGATCCGCTCTCCTCTACCACCTGGCTGCCTTCCCCCGAGCCCGCAACGGTGGCGCCTCACCACCCCAGCATGATCCCCACTCCATCACCATGCCGTCGCATCCCCCAACCTCCCTCTAAGCCAGAGGGCACCCGGGAACCCAACCCCAACCCGAAGCCTATCCTGGCCAAAGAGGAGGAAGAAGGCGGCGACGCAAGGCAAAGTTGTGAATACAACAAAGCAGAACGATAAGTTGGCGAAGGAAGATGCATCATTGAATTTGGCCCTAAAACATTTCATTTATTTGTGTAAAATAATCTAAAAATGAGACATTTGTTTTACTGAGGTGAAACATAAGCTTGGAGCGAAACACCCTTGAATAACCGCTAAAACAATGTCTGTTCCTGTCAAACATTTTGTTCGCTCTACTGGAATATTTGCTCATATGTGAATATTTTGTTTGCTATTGTGAAATCTTACCGGCATGCAATTGGAACATCTTTTAATAACCACTGAAACATTATTTTGTAAAAAATTTGCTAGTGGTAGCAAGGTTCATAAGCCATAAGTAATCACATATATCAATAAGAAAATACAAAATAGACACCGTTTACCGCAACTCTCGATGCATAGTGGCAAACTTACAACACCATTGCTCAGAAAGGAAAAAAAAAACTGACGCAACCCTTGCTCAGGAATTGAATTTTCAAATCAAATGAAAAAAGGGAAATCAATATTGATCCGTATATAAAATCACCGCATATAAGCATATCTGAGGCATCTTCATGGCGACGCTGTCGGTTGCCCTACAAGTAGTTTTGCTAGTTCTTTGCATGTGCAGCCCAACCAAAGATGAAGATCAAGGACCAAAAATTACCTAGCATATCCATCCCGAGTAACAATGTCCCCATAGCTAATGTCCAAATCATCCCCCTTCTAACAAGTAAAGATGGTGTAAGAGCCAGTTGGATCCAAAATTCATCTATGCTAAACAGCACGACAAGAGGACCTATAACACAGATAGCGATAGCCGTCTTATGAGCAACCGGAGCTAGCACCACATAGGCCCCTAATGCAAAGGTGGCACTCAAGCATATGACAGAATTCTGCATGAAATAGACAGATATAATTGTGTATTTTTTGCGGATCCTCAAGTTAACCATAGGAGATCCAGAAAACATGAAACCAACAGTAGCTATTGAGGAGCAGACGAAAGCTAATGTGTTGGCCATCATGAATGCATCAAATGCATACCTCCCAGCAAGTGTGGGTGTACCTCCGTTAGGGTGATCGTCGGCTTTGTAGCCTCCCGGGAGAGCAAAAGTTGCACCGAATGTCACAGTTGCTATGAGAACTGCGCCGATGCATAATGATTGTGTCGAGTCTCTCAGCTTCTCTAATTCTTTTCTTTCACCATCTAGCTTCTGTTGGCACATAATCTTATAGTTTTTAATGAAGTGATCGGTGCGACAACCACCATGCTTGGCACCGGCAAATTGGAGCGCTTCTTGTATCCTTGCTTCAGGGTTCTGCAATACGAAAAATTAAATACAAGATGAAACACCGCAAGTCTCGACTATTTTGCTCCGCCTCAAGGGCAACGCTTATAACAATATATATATATATTAATCAGTGTATTACCCCAGAGTAAGAGAATCCAGGGGGGCTGCTATACTGTGATACATCAAGAGGAGTTTGTCCTTTCTGGTTTGCTAAATTCAACTGTACGTGCGGATTCCGTAACAGAGCACAGAATATTTGTAGCCTTCCAGTCTGGACAGCCAGGTGCAGTGCGGTGTCCCCATGATTGTCTTGCATATTCAGAATCCATGTGAGCGACCGATTTCTGCAAGCACGAGAAACTATCGAGAACTGTAGTTTCTCCACAGCAACATGAAGGAATGTTCGTCCCATGGCATCGCGCAAACCAGCCGAACCAGGCGACATACGGAGAAATATGTCGACGTTATCCGAGGCGCCTAAAGAGGCAGCGACGTGTATGGGGAATAATCCATCTTTGTCCGGTTGATACAGTGCAGCTGGGTTTGCTTTCAACACATCCCGGCATACCATTATCACATGGGGAATGCAAAATCCGAGCCATCTGGGGGGCGGACGCCGAGCTGTAGCAAAGTGAAGAGGCGTGCTCCCGTTGTCATCTGGTTGTGCGGTAAGATCCTTGTTCCATCCCAACAAATCATTTGTGATAACTGTCTTCCCTTGACCGCGAACTAATCCCAAAAAATGCTAAATGTAAGGTCAAAGCTCAAAGATAAAAACTGACAGGGGAAATTATGGCAATGCATGTGAATTTAAAGGTGTTCGATGGATTCTCTATAATATCATACGCTTGCAAACAGTACGTAGTTTCCACTGCAAAACTTTAAATATTAATCACAATCTCCATTTACTTATGAAATCTGGATTAATCTAAACAACCAGTAGTACAAATGCTCTAATGAATCAAGGGAAAACATGGTATAGCTGTTACTACTGAATTTTCCATAAGCAATAAAGTTATATAACAAAACCAATATATATTTGTGCTACTACAAAAGGTACGAGTTCAGTTGATACATTCAATCTCAGTCCTTCGTCAAGATTCAATGGACAGTGCAGTTTTTTTTTCCCGATAAAGGTGGCTTTTATTGATAACAAGACAATTCTCTCTTGAAATCACTTCCGGCCTCTGCATAACTGAGTTGCACACAGCCTAAAAAATAAAAATAAAAACATTACTGACAATCAATCAGAATATTAGATCGCCACCCAAACACCTAGGTAAAAAAATCCTTGCTCACCTTACAGTCCAGTTTTAAGATTTCGTTTCGAAGTGGCCAATCTAGATCTAATTAAGCGTCTCACACGATACATGTCGACGGCCTAATCAAGCCTCTGCGTACCTCTTCTCCCTTCCTATTGGGGACTGGATTACACCCCGTTGATGTTATCTGACCCCATGGTTGCGGCTCAAAAGTTTACCCTAGGAACGAAGGCTAGGAGGAACCTGGGTTGCCTAGCCTGTGGGTAACTGAGTTGTGGTTTCCTAACTGAGCTGTGGGTTGCACTGACCTTGCAGCTGCCCTCTGACAGCCTAATCTCGCACCGCATTGTTTCTTCGTATGAGACCAGCTAAGGAAAAGCTAACAAGACAGAGGCTTAGCTGGAAACTCGGGGGCCATGAAGGTAATGAAGTGCAGCTTGCGCAACATTAATCAAACTACAATTAGCTAGCTGTTTGAGAAATAAATGTTTTAGCAAAATCACATACACGCTCCGGGAGAGCACACTTTATAATCTCACACACACTGACAAAAAGAAGGAGAGAACATCAGCACAGTACAGCACTGGTTGGGATGGAGGAGGCTCTGGTGACTGAGGAGGATCCTGATGGGCGGTGTTCGCCGTCGCCGCCTGACTCTAGCGCCTCAACAAGAGCCATCTGTAGGAGATCGGCGTCTGAAGGATTCTTCTTCCTCTACGATTGCCACCAGGCACGCTCCTTCAGATGCTTTAGTTGATATTGAAGCCGATGAAGTTTCTGACCTCGCGCATGAGGAGTGTCAGGCTTCAATTTTGGCAGTGCCTTTTAGCCGGCCGGCAAGTCATAGATCAACTCAAGAACTGAGGAGTTTTGGAATCACATTGGTTTCCAAATGAGAATAGGTGGTGGGAGCAGCTTGAGATTAGTCCAGCAAGAAGAAGTTCGTCTTCTACTAAGGGTAGCTCCCGTATGGATACATCGGATGTTGTTCAAATCGGTGGGAAGGTATAGGTCATCGTCACGCATTTAATCGGCCATTACGCCTGGCGTCGTGGCTGCATCATTAGACCTTGGAGAGGTCCTCTTCCTTGACCGAGGTCACCGACGGTGATCACCTTGGCGAGCTTCTTGCCGTAGAGGTTGACTAATCAGGACGAAGGCAAATTCATCGTGGTTGTTGGAAAGGATCCTGGGGAACACTCAAAACGGATGAGCAATCAACGACTGACTCAAAATTTGAAAGCCAAGGTGGATTGCGGTCGTCTGTTTTTCATTGAAAGGCCAAATTGTATGGGCGCTCTAGGGTTGATCTAAAGAGCTTTAGGTCTTCTTCACAACAGCCGCCTCATCAAATCACATTTCAATCTATTTCCACTCAGGCCTCTCGCCCTACCTATGTACAATGGCAAAACATGCTTTTGGAGGGGAGAGGCGCACAACAACCGCCGCGCAACGCGCCGCCGTCGTCGCGGTTTCGTGGAGCTCATCATCAGCGCAGATCCTCGAAGATTCATTTTCCTAATGGAGACAACAACGCTGTATAGAATCAGGGGTTTGGAAGGGGCTTTCGACAAAATAAAGACTACTGGCGTCGTGATCATCAGAGTTCCGGCCATCACAGTAGGCAGCAGATGGGTATGTATCGCCCTCGCGTTCAAACTTCTTTTCGGCCAAAGGTTGAGGTACAATCTTCTGATGCTACTGCCTTGTCTTCGCAAGGGCTAGAGTTGGCGTTTCAGTTGCAAGCAGGGGCGTCTGATACTAGGGTCGTCAGAAAAACCCATTGGGTCGGGTATGGGTCGCAGTTCGTGCTCATGGGTTTTTGGGTTTGGGTACCCGATAATTTTGGGTTCGGGTTCGGGTTCGGGTTCCGTTTTGTACCCATGGGTTACCCAAATTTCCCCACTGACAGGTGGGCCCATGT
Source organism: Raddia distichophylla (assembly GCA_005191435.1). Taxonomy (NCBI): domain Eukaryota; kingdom Viridiplantae; phylum Streptophyta; class Magnoliopsida; order Poales; family Poaceae; genus Raddia; species Raddia distichophylla. Next base: position 1,114,391 of record SPJY01033140.1, on the reverse strand, counting down.
ATCTGGATGTATATACAGAGCTAAAAAGAAACCCTAACCAAGTAACCATCTAACCCAACCCCATAGCCGCCGTCGTCCCTCCCCGGCCTTGGCTCCCTCCCTCCGCCTGCACTTCCCCCGCCTCCCAGTGCCTCCATCCAGGCGCCGGCCACTAGCCCGCCCCTCCGCCTGCACTTCCCCGGCCGCCAACCCGCCCTCCGCCTCCATTCCCCGTCCGTCGGCCCGCCCTCCTCCTCCACTTTCCTAGCCGCCACCCTGCCCTCCACCTCCACGGCTCCACTTCCCCTGCTGCCGCCACCGCCTCCACTTCCCCGCCCCAGCGTCGTCCCTAGGGCTGGACCAAAAGCTCGGGCTCGACGAGCTACTCGAGCTTGGTTCGAGTTCGAATGTTAAACGAGCCGATCTCGAGCCCGGTCCCGAGCTCGAGTCTATTTGAGCCAAGCTCGAGCTCGAGCTCGATCTCGAGCCTTAATCGAGCCCAACTGAGCCTGGATAATTATCATTGCATAGCATATTTCTCTCTTTAAATCTAATTTTTTAACCAATTCGAGCCGAGCTCGAGCTTGAAATCAAGCCCAACCGAGCTCATATAGTCTCATCTTCCCCTTAAAACAAGCACAAATCCCTTCATTCGAGCTCAACCGAGCCGATCTCGAGCCTAGCTGTGCTTTTATCGAGCTCGATCTCGAGCTTAACCGTAAGCTCGATGCTGATTCGAGCCGAGCCTGAGCAGAGCTCGAGCCTAATCGAGCTCGAGCTATGACAACCTAAGCTCGCTCAGGATCGACTCGAATCCACCCCTAGTCGTCCCACCTCAGGGCCTCCGTCTGGCCACCGGTCCGCCACTCCGCATCCACTTCCCCCATCGCCCCTCCGCCCCTCTTTTGGTTTTGATCTGTTTATTAATTGTTAACTTTTGCTCATCTTTCCATTAGGGGGTGCTACTTCCAACCTCTCACCAATTCAAAGCTTTCTTGAAGACGAAGAAGAAATTATGGAAGAAAAAGATGAATCTGCCATTACCATCTCTTAATTTTCTTTAATCTGCCATTACTATCTTTGAGACTTGTTCTATGTGTTGTAATATTTTTTAAGATTGCACTGACGTATTTTAGACTTGTCCTTTGTGGTGTAATATGTACTGCAGTTTGCAAGAGATTTTAGGCTTTTATTTGTGTGGATGAGTATGGTATATCTATGTGTGTATAGTCCATTGGTAGTGGCAGCAAGACAATTTTTTAAAAATTTACTGTGGCAGCATTGCAGCAAGACCAATTTGTTCTGTTTTGTCATACATTTTTTCAGGTTTTGGGTACCCGTCGGGTTTCGGGTATGGGTGCGTATTTATGCCCGAGACAGTTTTCGGGTTCGGGTTTGGGCAAGCCATTCGGGTTTCAGGTTCGGGTTGGATATAGATGTACCCGGAGATACCCACCCGATTGCCATCCCTATCTGATACAGATTCGTTGAAGGCAAAGAAACCATGGCCACCTCATCGCTTCCAGTGCAAGTGCAATGGACACACGATAGATGGGTGCACAGTTGTTTTGGATTGCATTATTTGCAATAAGGAGAATGCACATCTGTCCACCAAATGTCCAATACTCAAGATGCCCAAGCCGAATGCTATTTTATTTGGCTTTGGAAAGAATGATCTTGGTTTTCTTCAGATCCCGGATTTTGATTTAAGCTGGAGACTCAAAATCCAACACCTACGACACTAATAACCATGTCGGGAGGGGGGGAGGGGGCGTCTCATAGCGAATGTGGTTCAGTCAGAACTTGCAAGGCTCATTCGCAGCCACTGAAATTGGAAGGCCTTACCTCATGGCGAGGATTTGTTTCTAGTTGCTTTTCCGTTTGAGGAGGAACTGAAAAGGATGGATGATGTTGAGTTCGTTTAAAGAACCATGGGGTCTCTCTCGTGATCTCGGAATGGCGTACAAGTGATGATGTAACTCCGGCTTATTAGCTTGATGCGGTATGGGTTCATGTCACTGTTGTGCATCATGCTTAGCGTCATTATCTTGGTTTCTGGGCTCTTGGCACTTTGTTGGAACAACTCTAGAGGTTGATATGCTCACATATAGGAAGAAAGGAGTGATCACGGTTTTGGTTGGTGTGTTAAACAGGGAGCATTTGCCTTTCACCACTAATGTTGTCTCTAGGATGGAGGGTTACGATATCACTTTTACGCTTGAGGGTTTAGACTTTGAGCCTGCTATCCCTTTACCCATTGTAAATGATTCTATGGATCGTGATGATGGTGGTGTAGGAAAAGAGGGTAAGCTAGGGGGGAGAAGATTCAAAACAAGTTACAAAACGACAGAAGAATGATGATTCAAAATTGAGTGTTTCGGCAGACATCATCGGGACCTTTTCCGATGCAAATTGCTTTGAATCCGGTTGGTGACAAAAGGCCGACACCACCAATGCAACCCCTTTCTTTGGATTGGTCCCTCGATGCTCTCCCACACATGGCAGTCACACCTACAAGAGCATGAATGCAAGGTAGACTCAGGTATTGCTATCTCCACCCTTCAGAGGAGTTGTGGAATGCCACGTTTGTGATGCCTTCTTCATCTGAGATGTTGTCCCCTTCGCCTGCTCCGGCAATGGTTGTGGAGGGATCTCATGATGCAGTGGGTCTCCGCCGCAGTGGTTGTACTAATTTGGTTAAGTCTCCTTCTCGTACTTCTAAGGCGGATGAAAATATGTTACAAAAGGCCATGAAAAGGCAGCCGTGCGAAATTTGAATGGACTAGAATATGCCAAGGTGGTGGGTGACAACTATATGTCATCATGTTCGCCAACGACTCCAGGTCCTCCACAATTAGGTGCATCACATTCTAATTCAATTTCTGTTACGTGCAAGCACACAACAAGGGGATGAGAAAAAAGTGAAGGCCGCGTCATCGACTACACGCGCGAATTCCAACGGCTGCTCAGCGAGCACCGCGGATGAGAAGAGAAGACGAAATCGATGCCTTCATCGTGGGTCCACCCGCGACATTGGTTGCAGAGGTTCATCGTGGTCGGCCGCGTGACCTTACAGACACAGTATACTTGTCGCGTGAGGCAGAACGCAGGGAAGATGCCAGGATCGCGAAGGCGGCTCTGGCTTGGCCACCACCAGGCCGACACCGACCGGCGTTTGACAACCATCGCATCTCCGCCTATAGGCAGACACGCGAAGAGAACAAGCCGAATGAGGGTCTTGTTCTTGACCTTTGCCACTCCATCATCGACAAGATCGATACCATGCGGAAGGTCCTAAATGGCATGAAGACGTTCTCAGCAACACCAGCGACATTGCCGACCACACCAACATCCAACAGTGTTGTTGAGCTATGGAAGGCGAACCCTATCAACGCTAACACCAACACTGGCGGCAACATTGAGGCTGTCACCGATGTAGATGTCAACTTTATCATCGCCACGAAGCTTAGTGAGGTCAACAAGGCAGCAACAACCCACAAGATTGGTGTTCCGTGTTCTGCTAAATCTTCAGGTGCAAGGGCTCCCAAGACGATGATGGTCCAAACAAAGCAACATCATGGCTCCTGACCCTATGTCACTCCAGGTTTTCATTCATGCCAAGCGTACACTCAGCGACCACGACACCAAGCACACCATCGGCGACCACAACATCTCCAACATCACCGGCCGATGGAATGCAGACATGCTTTGCCAACACGGCTACGTCGTGCGCATGGTGATGCGCTTCTACTCCAGCATCAATGTCAAGTTCTCGGGCATCATTGCTTCAACCTTGAGGACAAGGTTGATTTGATGGGGGAGTAATGATATGAGCTGGCCCAACAAGGCCTAGTCCCATGAACAGTACCACGGTACTGTAGTGCGTGAACAGTACCAGGAACTGTAGCACGTGGCCCGCCGCAGTTAGGGTTATAGATATTACCTTATTAGTTTCTCTTTATTAGGAATATATATTTTTATGCCAAGTTAAGTCTTTTCTTAGAGTTCAAGTCAGTTTTTTCCTTATGCCCAAGTCAGTGCTCCATATAAAAAGGAGGGTCATGTATCTTTTATTATGATCCAAGAAATGAAGTAAAAATTGAGAGATAGATCTCATAGGCGGTAGCTCCGATAACAGCCAAGACGTCGCCGACGATAAACAGCCGTCTCACCCGCGTCAAGGGCCTTACCTATTGCATGCTTATCAAGAAGTATCCCTCTATATCCCCCTTGTTGTGTGCTTGCACGTAACAATTTCATTTGATACTCTATCTAATGATAGTTATGCCTTAAAATTAAGTAATTTGGGGTTTCAATTGGGTAGTACTTCCTATGAAAAGTTTCTATCTATTAATTCTTTAAAACAAATGGATAGATTGATAGTGAAACCAAAATCAAAAGGGGTTAAAAGTTCACATAGGAATGAAATTGTAGCTGAGAAATCCTTTCAATCCAGATGATGACGAGGACACTGACATTGACAGTGCCCTATTCGCTCATCTAGCGATGGATATTTCTGAGGTTGTTTTTGATGAAGTGAACTTGGACACAAGTATTTGTGATCTTATGGCAACCACTAGAAAATCAACACCATCCTCAAAGACTAAGGGGCGTAGGGTCCCTAGGAAAGGGAATAATTTAAATAATTGGTTTTCCAATGAAAAGTATTTTTTGGAATAGCAAAGGTCTTTCAGACTTGGCTAAATTTAGGTACATTGCAGAAACAATCAAAGAACAAAACTTAGATTTTGTTGCGATCTTCGAGATAGGTAAGAAGGATTTGTCAAAGACGAATCTTGCGCGCCTTTCAGGTGGTGCGGATTTTGTTTGGCTTTGTCTTACTCCACCTAGCAGATCGGGGGGTGGGGGGGGGAGGGGTGTCCTTTTAGGTGTAAATGCTTCTATTTTTTACTTGTCTCTGATTGTGGAAGGGGAAATTCACATGAAATTCCATCTTTGCAACAAGTTAGACAAGTTCAAGTGAATTCTCATGGTAGTTTATGGACCAGCTCATGATGAATTTAAATCTGCTTTTTCAGCTGAGTTAGTACATACCTGCCAACAAAACCATTTACCTACTTTAAATGGTAGTGAGTTCAGCGTCTGAGGAGTAGCAAGCATAAGAATAATAACAGATACAATGATTGTTGGCCTTTCCTGTTTAATGTTGTAATTGATGGCTTTGGCATTAGGGGAATTGATTTAATGGGTCCACAATACACTTGGGCTAACTTGCTACCAATTCCGACTTATGAAAAACTAGATAAGAGTCCTTATGACAACGGATTGAGAATTTTAAATCTCCACTAGTGACCATCCATGCTCTTGATCGGATGGTTTTTGACCATACACCTTTGTTACTAGATATTGACACAGCCTTTCTAAGGGAACCAAAGGCAGTTCAAATTAGAATTATCTTGGTTCACTCGGAAGGATTTCTATGACAAAGTCATACAAATTTGGAATAAGCATGTCAAAAGCCAAAATTTAGTCCAACGATGGAATAAGAAACTGGGAGCGTTAAGAAGTTTTCTGCGTGAATGAGCTTTACACAACAATGGTGTTTATAAAAATCATAAAGCTAGTCTTCAGTCCACGATCAGTTATTTGGATGTGGCCACTAAGATTCACGATCTGTTTGCAGTTGAGAGTGAATTACTTGCTCAATCTCAGGATCATTTGACCAAACTACTTCGACAAGAAGAAATCAAATATTACCAGTGAGTGAAAGCATCCGATATCTTGTTGGGAGATAATAATACAAGGTACTTGCAAATGGTTGCCATTGGCAAACACAGGAAGAAGAGAATTTTCTTCCTGGTCTAGGAGAAAGGGTAAATTGAGGGACAAGCTGATATCAAGACTTATATCACTTGGTTTTACAAAGCTCATCTTATGGCTTATATCACGAAATATTAATTGGAAAGGGGTCGAAGAAAGATTTGCGAGGAGGCTTGGTAGCTGGAAAGGGCAACATCTTTCAACAGGAGGCAGCTAGGGGGCAACTGCTACTTGTTGGTCGCTCGCAGGAACGACATGGTTTTTAATAAGAAAATTATCTCTTCCCCATTGCAGGTTATTTACTTAATTATCCACCGGCTCCCACTACTCTTCAGCAGTCTCGGCTTCGCGGGATTTTGTCAAGACAGCATGCTCACATATGGAACGGTGGTAAAGGAGTGTTTTACCCGGGCACATGGGTGACGATCTAGTCTTCAGATTGATAGTCATTAAGTTGTTTGCTTTTTCTTTTTTTCGTTTGCGGGTTGTGTGCACCTTGTTTTGTAGTGGCCGGGAGTGATTTCGGAATGGTTGTTTCACGTTGATGTAACTATTTTGATTTCAATAAAGCTTCCTTAATAAAAAAACATGCACGCTCCGGTTTCCAAAAAATTTGTTGTTCAAGACATATGTTAAGTCAAAGTTTTGAAACTTTATATATGAAAATATTTCGACTACTTAAATTAGGAACATAAAATCATACATTTAGATTCGTCTCAATAAACATTTCCAAAATATCATAAATTTTTATAGATTTTATAAATAAATTATGATAATAATAGTTGTCGAATGTTAATTTATAAGGTCCTATCAATGTCTAAAATATAATTTTATAAGAAATACAGGGAGTGGTCATATGCAACGGCGGAGCCACCGCCCCATAAGAACGGGCACGTGCCTAGGCTCCGCCAGTGACAACAGCAGGCTCGCGAGGGAAGCAAATCCTCTGCTGTATGACAGAGTGCAATTACTGCCACTGATATGTTGGCCCCACACACTATGGGGCCACATGTCATTGGCAGTATCACTCTGTCTTACTGCAGAGGATCGATACGCTTCCCCGGGCAGCAGTAGGTGCCAATGGTTTCTGGCAGGCAACGGCTGCTTGCGCCTCGGCTATGCCGAGTAGCTGTCTCTGCCACCGATTGTATTACCAATATTTACCTCTAAAATTGAGATGTTTTGCACAATTTGTAATAAAAACGTGCTTCGCAAGTGCACCTTCCTAGCATGTGTAGTATGTTAAATATCTGGCCGCGTGCCATTGTGTGAACAACACTGCTAGTTGAAGAGATACCTCTGGATCGAAGAACCGCAGCATGCAATGCATTTTGTCCATTGGCGCCGGAGTACGATAGTCTGCCGTTACTTTTCTGGTGTAACAAATGTGCAATGCTGCCATTCCCCAGCATGATGGCTAGATACAACGGCGAAGCACCCTCAATAGGAAATCTCGCCAATTCTGGATCAGCCTCCATTAGATCCCTGACCATTTGATCGTTACCAAGGCGGACAGCATCATGCAAGGCCGTCTCCTTACTCTTATTCTCTTTTCTGACGAGCTCCTTCAGCCTGTGTTCACTGCTGTCCTCCCCTTCAGCCCGAGAAATCAGAAGAGAGATCATTCTGGAATGGCCAGCCCTAGCAGCACAATGCAGGGGCGTGTCACCCTTCTCGTTCTGTCTGACCAGATCAAGATGTTGGGCCCTGCCCCTGTGGTAGATGAGTCGAGCACACTGCAAGAAGTTGTCGCCGTCACCGTGGCTGGCCACCAGATGTAGCGCGGTGTGCCCCTCAACGGTGACTCCCTGCAGAAGCACCGACGCTCCCTGCTCGACATCTCTGGAAGCCTGACGCATCGTCGGGAGGATTGTCATCTCCCTGCTGCCCGTTAGCAAGTCAAGAAATTCTTGGCTAGGCACCCTCATTGGTGGCTCATGTGCATCCTCCCAGCTGAAGAGGAAATGCAAGGCGTTCAAGGAGCCCCAGCACGCGGATGCTTGCAGCAGTGGGCTCATGGCCGCCGCCGGGGCATGGCACTCCGCCGCCGCGCAGCCTGAGCTCATCACCACCACCATCGTCCTAGCATCTTGCTTCGTGACCAGATCCTTCAATTGCTGGACGTCGCCATGACCTGTGGCCATCATCAGCTTGGCATCCATGGCTTTCGCTGGAGAGAGAGGTTCCTCTCCGGTGGTGGACGCTATCAACCAATTATCTGAGGCCTCTCCTTGGCAGTCTGCCGGAGTTTTCGCACGTGAGTTACTGTGTACGTACTGATCTCGTGAAGTCGTGATCTTTACACGCCGGCCGGGCAAACTCCAACATATGCCATGTGCGCTTGCTGCAATGATTCTAACATAATTAATATCAGAAATTATAAAATATACTACGAAACAATGTAGAGCAGTTGCACACATACACATGCTTAGATTATGACAATGTACTCTGGTACTAAAATTTTCTACTGAAACTGAATTCCGATTGTTTTGACCCATAATTTCAAAAGATGGATAATGAAAATCGGTACCAAATTTTAGAATGTTCATCTCGTGATTTCGAGATTTTTGAGATAAGGTATAAAAAGATAAATCGTTTAAAAATAAAATATTTTAAATAAAATATTCTAAGGTTAAATAGAGAACCTACTGCCTCCCCTAGCCCGTCTCACGCGGGGCAATGGGGTTTCCACAGGAACATGTCCGAGGAGGTGAACTATCGTTACAGCACAGCTAATCATGTTTAAAAGAAACTAATCAACGTAATTGTCCATTAAATAAATGAATTATGAACATAGGGCTAACAAGCATCCGAATTACATAGTATTAATTAAAATGGACTAGTTTTTAGCTTACACCCTACCAAATAACAATTTATTTTTAACATAGTAATGCAGGTTTAATAATTCTAATAAAGCATTTGTAGAACTAGGTATCAATATGATCAAACTATGACGAGGGAAATGTCAACAATGAGGATGTCCAAATTGGTCCTTGGCTCCTGTCGCAAAATCCGTGGGATCTAACGCATACAAACGGCATGCAATTATGCACGCAGATGACATTTTAAAATAAAGAGGTCGTTTTTATGAATTTAGAGAAATTGGTTTCATTGAAATCGGATCATATAGCAAAAGGCTATTAATTTTACTAGTTATTTAAATTAATAAAAGGCAAACATGCTGGTGACGCGGCGTCGGGCCAGAATCGGGCGCGGCGCGGCTTGAGCCCAGAAGTCGGCCCGTGCGAGTGAGAAAGGCGGCTCGGCCTGCTCAGCTCTTTCCTTGCCTGCTAGCAGTTGGCGCGACTGGGCTCTGCTCGCCCGGCTTAGCGCACGGGCTCTGCCTGAAAGCAGCTGAGCAGGCCGACAATGAGCAGTTGACTAGCGGCCTGAGGCGCGGGGAAGGGATGGCTTCGAAAAAAAGGGGGAGGTGTGGCTCAACCTGTCATTGACCCAAGATCAGGGGTGGCTGCGAGGTTCGTGGACGTGGAGTGGTCTGGTCGTATCGGCGGGAGAGGCACGGCGGCAACTGCAGTGGCGTCCAGGGCGGCGAAAGGCAGCGACGCACGAAGGCCCGGTCAGCCGGCGGCGAGAACGAGAAGGGGCCGGCGAGGGGGTGGTCGAGCTTCGGTAGGGTGCGGGGGAAGATGTTTGAGGCACGGTCACGCCGAGTTGGTGCCATACGCGCGCGGCCGGCGTGGCGGCGGCGGGCTTAGGCGAACGCGGCGGCAGCGCTCGGCGACGCCCACCGCGACGGAAATGGCGGCGCGCAGGCGGAGCTTCTCTCCAGCTGCGATAGGAGAAAGGGTGGATGGGCTTCTATATGTGGTGGTGAAGCTCGATGGGGTACAGGATTTAGCCGAGAGCGACCGTGGGAGCGCGGCGACGTGGCCGGGTTCCAGTGCGGGTGAGAGGACCACGGGCGGCGAGCTCCGGCCAAGAATACACGGTGCCGGTGGTTGGAGAGGGTTCTAGTACGGGCAAGTGACGCTTGTTGAGCAGAGAGAGAGAGAGAGATTACCGAGAGGGAGCGGGCGACGGTTTGGGGAAGGCACGGCGCGGGTGCAGTGCAGTGGAGATCCGTCCGCGGCAGCGACGAATCCTGGAGGGTTCGGTCGTCGTCTCGGGCGAACTTCAGTGGTAGATGGCCCAAAATAAAGAGAGAGGGGGAGGAGGGGGAGGAGACCCCGGCAGGTAAATTGCCAATTTGCCCTGAAGTTGATTAGCTTTTGCTAATTTGCCCGAAGTTGGATGGCCTTTGATGTTTTGCCCTGAGTGGATCTAACTGCTAATAAAACTTACAAACCAGTCAATTCTCAGTATGCGCCTCCGACGCTTCCCTCTCCGTCTTCCTTGCCGCCTCCGCCGCGAAGCCTGAGCCTCGCGCGCTGCCGTCGTCATTGCCGTTGGGGCCATCCTCGTCGACGCTATCTGCCTGTGTTTAGACAAATCAGTGTGGTCGTGCGGCTATGCTTGCTGTCGCGCCGTCTTGATGCCGATGGCATCGCCAGGCTAGCAGTGGGAAAAGGTGACGGTGTGGGCGCCAGCGAGTGCAACGATCTCCCGCGGCGTGAAGTCCTTGCGTGCGAGGAGGACGTGAAGGAATTATATGCCCAATTGACAATCATACGCCACATCGGATGTGAGCTCAATGATATGTGGGACCACGTATGACGTGGGCTACATGGGCCATGTGAGACATGGGCCATGAACCGGGTTAGGGCCTCTAGTGTAGAGGGCCCACGATGGGACTATATAAAGGAGATGGTGGAGAGGCTTGAGTAGGCCCTGAGGAAATTAGGTTTTTCCTCTCCACCAAACCCTAGCCGTCACCTCTCTCCCTCACCTGCGCCCGGCGCTAGCACGCCGCCGTGGGTGAATTTCGATCACCGGATATGTGTATTCATGTAGAGACGCAACACTTGGGGCGCTGGCTTGATCAACCGCAAGACGAACCGGAGAAGACGACGCGATCTGCTCGCGTCTAGAATCTGGTCGCGTCCTTGTTTCACGAATTCCCGTTGATCCAGAAGGAATTTCGTGATGCGGCTGGATGCGTTGGAAAGCTCTCGTCGAGGGCTTGTCCGTAGTGTCCAAGATCGTCGAAAATTGTTAAAGGAGGTACGCACATAAACATAGTTTAATATTTGTTGATATACCTGATGCTTTATTTTTGAGCTATATCTTTGATTAGTGAATCTTGATATATTTATGGTGATTGATATCGTTTTTGAGAATTGTTCTCTAGTTATTATGGAATATTTGTTCTAGAAGTAGTACCTTGATGAACCAGCTTGAAATGCAATCTGTAGTTGAAGTGTTTACTAGAAGCACTATAATGATTTTCTTTGTGCTTATTATCTCTTTCTTGTCATCATGAAATCTGAGCTATTGTAGCGAGATGAAATCATGGATGTCTGCAATATGATTGTGGATTTGGTGGGCATGTTTGAGATCCAAATAAAGGGCTAAAGGATTTGATCCCTAAGTCATTGTTTGCGTGCAAGTTAGCAAAAGAAAATTCGGTCAGCCGTCATATGTGGTCAATATGATTGATTGCATAGGCATTGGAAAATATGGTTTTCCCTTTAGCTAATGGTTAGCTATTGATGTGATTTTTGGTTGCTTTTCATAACGATGAATTGCTTAGAAATCACTGGCCGAGATGCATTTGATGCATGTTAAAATAAGATAGCATTAAGATTAGCTTTATCATGTGATGATGGTTCGAATGACTGGTCGACTTGTGAAGGAGGCCGAGTCATGAGTGAAAGGGAAAGGTCGAGTTGGACCTGAGTACTAATCTAGACTTGCGAAGTCGAAGATTGGCGCTATCCTAACACCGCATGATAGGATTTTGAAGTAATGGCGAGGGTATACAAGTTATCTCGTTTGACGTTGACATACTTTTAAGACCCAATCCTAAGGATCACAACTGGAATTAAATAATTGTTATTATATTCCGGGCATAAGCAAATTTAATATTTCACCTCTTTTGAGTGGGAGATTAATTTGGCTTATGGGCATACTCCATTAGTGAATGGATGTGTGTTTTTAATCCTAAGGACTTGTGATGTCATTATGTTTTATTATCCATGTTATGGTACACTTTAGAAATGTTTGTGCTCATTTAAAGGTTCCATCTAGACATAAGGAAACAACCATATATGATATGGATCGGAAGGTGTTCCGTGCTGTTTTATCGATGTTTGGAACGTTGGGCATGTGTAAGACGTCTGATGTCTGACAAGCTCACGTTCGACTAAGATAAATGTTTCTTTGTGAAGTGCAAAATGTTTGCATATAAAAGAAGGGTATGAGCTGCAAAGTGTTTGTTGCTCGGATTGGTTTTATTTTGGAGAAATTGTTTCTTCCAAAATATTTAGTGGGAGCACGATGTGACTCGGAGTTATTCGGGGATCATTTGAAAGTGTTTCAGTTTCTACTAAATTTTTCATATTATATATAAGTTGTTGTATGTTTTATGAAATAACCAACCCTGCATTGGTCCTAAAGCTAAACTAGACACCTATATGATAGGGAAGACAATTGTTGTTGGACTGTTATGAGCTTAAGATTTATGTTGAAGCGTGATGGGCCTATACTCTGGAAGATGAGTTTAAGACAAGCTATGTGTGACAACTAAGTTTTGAACTTGATTGGTCTACTATGTGTTGTCTTGATTCACCTAGCTACTGTTGCATATATGATATGCAATATGGATATCGAAACGGCTCTCTCTCTAGTTGGGACCTAAGTGAGAATGTGTTCGACACGGACTCAAGGTTTTTGTGATCCATAAAGTGCTAGAGTTTGCAAGTTTATGAAACAAGCATATCAGAGTTGAATATTTGTTTTGATGGGAAGTCAAATTGTTTGGCTAGTTCATCAAGGGCAAGTGGGAGAGCACTGATTTTCCTGATCTTATATATGTATGACATATTATTGATTATAAATAATATTCCATGATTTTGACATGAGGGTCTATAGGTATAGATCTGAAAGGCTAATTGGATTACACCTATATGTTGACATGGTGTTGAATGGTTTAACAGGGAATTTGTTCTTATATATGTCACATTGGAGAGCAAGATTCAGTATTAGATACTTGATGAGCTTAGTAATTGTTAAAGAAGGGGTTCTCATGCCCTGTGCATCAAGGTGAATGTCACCGAATATGCAGATATCAATCTAATCCGAGTGAATGTCACTGGATGGTAAGAAACATTCTAAGATACTTATGAAGTATAGTGAATGTGTTCTTTGAAGGTGAGGAAATGTGGCATGTAAAGGTTACATCGCGCGCTAGTTTTCAAACCAACACTTAATGAAGGTTCAGAAGCTGAAAAGGTTTCAGCCTAGACAAATATTACCACAGCCTTTATGAAAGGCTGTTAGGCAGTTTTGAAGATGACTGTATCACTTCTATGTTTATGATGGATAATTGTTATCCTAGTTCCTTGACTAACATCATCGGTATCGATCAACCAGTAAGACTTGTTCGCGGAACTCTTTTACTATATGATGTTATTCTAAAGGGGTCCCTGATCTTATATCATAACTTGAACAATTATGATTCAAAGATCAGCACATGTATTGATTGATGATCATGTTCCCGGATCATAGATATGGAGATATCAAATCAATAATGTGGACACATGTTGGAGAACATGGGTGGTTGGACAGACCCGCAATGAGATGCTGCAAGATTTGTTATAATCTTTGGTGTCATCAGTTGAATTCTCACATAGTGACTGTGGGATCCTTTGACCTGATATCGCCATTGAGTCCCAGCATGCGTAGTTGTATACTTTGGGGCTATCAAACGCTCTCCGTAACAGGGGGTTATAAAGGTAGCTTTCGGATAGCCAGGAAACATGGACTGGGGTGTGAGCGGTCAAGATGGGATTTGCCCCTCCTTTATAACAGGAGAGATATCTCTGGGCCCCTCGAGGTATTGGATTTGGAAAGTGTATGGCCATACCATGATTAAAGAGTTAATCATACGAAATCCAGTACTTGATCGAGTGAATGGCCGAGCTATCACAAGGGTGACACGTTTCTTGCCTTGAGCTTGGCTGGTATCGTGTGGCAAAGGGATCAGCACTTTAACGCTATTTGGTTCGTTAGATTTGATCTTCGCGTGTATTCAGGGGTCGGTACGTTTTGCTAGAGGCCGCTGCCGATCTGTGACTAGAAATTTGTTTCTGGGTCACTGCTGTCTACATACGAACCTATTGGGTCACACACTTAAGGGGTTGGAATCATGAGTTGCATAATTGTCTATTGTGCAAGTGGGAGATTGAAGGAATTATATGCCCAATTGACAATCATAGACCACATCGGATGTGAGCTCAATGATATGTGGGACCACGTATGACGTGGGCTACATGGACCATGTGAGACATGGGCCATGGACCGGGTTAGGGCCTCTAATGTAGAGGGCCCACGGTGGGACTATATAAAGGAGGCGGTGGAGAGGCTTGAGATACCCTGAGGAAATTAGGTTTCCCTCTCCCCCAAACCCTAGCCGTCACCTCTCTCCCTCGCCTGCGACCGGCGCTAGCACGTCGCCGTGGGCGGATTCCGATCACCGGATGTGTGTATTCCGGTAGAGGCGCAACACTTGGGGCGCTGGTTTGATCAACCGCAAGACGAACCGAAGAAGACGACGTGATCTGCTCGCGTCCAGAATCTGGTCGCGTCACTGTTTCGCGAATTCCCGTTGATCCAGAAGGAATTTGGCTATGCGGCTGGATGCGTTGGAAAGCTCTCGTCGAGGGCTTGTCCGTAGTGTCCAAGATCGTCGAAAACGGACTCCGGATGAGGCCAGGGCGTCTGTTTGAAGACAGGCTGCGCGGGGAGATCGCGAATCTCAGCGAGCTCGTAGACCTCGCCGACGGCGGCTGTGCCATGGGGATCGACCACGGCGCACCTTGTGGATGGCTGCTGACCAGCGAGGAGGAGGCGATGGGATCGCCATGAACGATTACTTCCGTTCAACTACGCGCAGATCGATTGAACCGGTTTCATCGACTCATCTTCCGCTGCACTGCGCGTCGTAAGGTAACTCGATCTGTGGTCAATTACTTGCAGGGGGTCCTGGGTCTCGGCGGTAGAATTTTGATTCTGTGCTAGCGTAGCGCCCGCGTTTCCCTTCAGGACGGCCGTGGCATGCGCGGACATGTTGGTGCACACGAGGCCGAGCGCGACGGAGAAGCGCGGCCCGCCGAGGTCACCAACAAGGTCGCGAGCGGCGAGCGTGAGGATGTCGACACAAGAGACGGCGCTAGGGCAGGTTGCCTCGAGAGCTGCCTTTGTGCAGGCGACGGCGTCGAAGGCGTCGGGAAGGGGAGTGCAGGCGGTGGAGAAGTTAGGAATGAACTAGTT
This sequence comes from Raddia distichophylla, assembly GCA_005191435.1. Classification (NCBI taxonomy): domain Eukaryota; kingdom Viridiplantae; phylum Streptophyta; class Magnoliopsida; order Poales; family Poaceae; genus Raddia; species Raddia distichophylla. The sequence goes on along the minus strand of SPJY01033140.1, from coordinate 1,099,241 downwards.
TGTAAGATTTTTGAGTAGTCAGATCCACTCAGGGCAAAACATCAAAGGCCATCCAACTTTGGACAAATTAGCCAAGACTAATCAACTTCAGGGCAAATTGGCAATTTTCCCCTCTTCGGGGTGTGAGGGAGACAGCGAGACGGAGACCGAGACCGGGAGGTCAGTCTTCGACTAATAAGGAGGCAATGCCAAGGGCGTGATGGTCAATTCACGTGCGAAAGGTGATAAAACAGCCAAGCAGGAGCAAACATTCTAAAAGAGAAAAAGTAGAAAAATTAAAAATAGGACAAGTAGGAAAATATAAAATAAGGCAAATGTAACACCCCAATTTGGGCATTTCAATTTTTTTTTAACTTCAAAATTCGTTTGAATGTTTGGGGCCAAGCATGCTCTCTCTCTCCCCTCTCCTCTCTCTCCTGTCTCTCCTGTCGTTCTCTCTCTTCTTTCCCGCACGGTTGCGCGCCCCGACGTGCCCTGCTCCTCTGCTCGCCGCCGTACTGGCTGTGCTGCGGCGCCGTGTGCACATCGCCTCCGCGTCGTGTCCTTAGCTCGCCTCCCCGTGCACAGTACGGCCCGATGTCTAGCTCCGATTGGACCACCTCGCCGGCAATCGGTCCAGAAGCTTGGACCGCTGGATCATGGCCACGAGACCGTTGGGCAAAGACCACTGAATCCGCTTTTCCGATCTGCTCTCTGTGCCATCATCGTTCCCTCAACAGATCCAAGTCAAAAGCCTATGCATAGCCTGTGCCGCCGTTCACCGTTTTTCGCCGGACCGTGCAGCTCGCCGCCCGCGTGCCTTACCCGCATCGCGTCGGCATTAACAACCCCACATGCGCGTGTACTTGTTCCAGTACTCCCTCTCTCCCTGCCAACCTCCTTAAACCAAGCCCGTGGCCCCTCTGGCTCCGGCTCCCCATTTTCCCCCAAATCCGTCGAAGCGCCGCGGTTAGAAATTTCGCCTCGTGCGTGAGCCTCTGGACAATTCCCTCTGCCCAGAGCTTCCATAGCATCCCCTAAACTTTCCCCTCGTTTAATTTCAGTGGAACTGCCCGAGGAAGCCGCGCCAGCGACGCCCCTGTTTCGATCGCCGTCGGGCCCTTCGCCGTCAGCCATCTCCGAGCCCGATCGTCTTCGGCACAACCCGTGGTGATCACACCCGTGACCCTCTCTTGCTCGCCGTCCATTCTCGGAGCCTGTAGATCTGTATAGCGGCTCAGCATCTCCGGCGAGCCTTCGGCTCCACCACCGGCCACTGCGCCACCGCGTTCGGCTGTCTCCAGCTCCGGCGCGAGCATCCCTAGTGGTCCCTAAATTTTCGTGTAAATTAGAAATTCAAAATTAAAAAAAAATAAAAATTGAAAGTTTCAAAAATGGGTTTTTTTAGGATTTTACATGAATTATAAAATTTGTTTCGTGTAAATTGGATATGGAATGAAATATTAATAGATATAAGAAGAATGAAACACCGTAGACGTTTGCACTGTACGTAGTCTTGGCCCTATGGTTAATTCAATCAGCGATTGTTCTAGAGTCCGTTACACGCCGTCCGTTGCAGGCTCTCTCAGCAAGCTATCGTGCAATCAATGAGCGACCGGTGCTTGATCACGGTTTCATAGCACGACAGGGGCCTATCTGTCTAAATTGCAACTCGTCATATATTTTTGCATAAAGAATAAAAAATTTATTAAAAAATTTTTTTGAGCGGGCGCCTGGGACCTCGTGGCCAGCCAAGCCGAGCCATGGCGTGGCCGGGCCGCGCACTCCGCGCGTCGGGCTGCCGCACCGACGACCTCCGCATTGTGAGGGTCGCCTCACGCTGACAATCAAAGGTATTTAGAAATATAGGAATTCATTTGGTAGTAATATGCACATTATCAAAATGTTTTTAAAATAGTGGTTGTACCTTGGCTGCTACGGCCGAGCAAAAGCCTGCACTGCGCCTGGGCAACCTCGTGGCCAGCCAAGCCGAGCCACGTGCGTGGACTTGGGCCGCGCACTCCGCACGTCTGGGCTGCCGAACCGACCACCTCCGCATTGTGAGGGTCGCCTCACGCTCACAATCTTCTAGTAATAGCGGGGAGAGAGAGGGATAGGCAGTGGTTCACAGCTGCTACATTGGTCTTGTTTGTTTCAGATTAAATTAAATTAAAATATATTATTTTTGTATAAGCCAAATGATGTAATATTTTGTAGTTATTTTTACGGGGTTTTAAATAGTTCTTCTTAGAGTTTGTAAAATAATTTTTTATAATTTTTTGAATTCTTTAAAACATCTTTTGATAGGGTTACAAATTTGCTATAGTAAAACTCAACTCAACATTAAGCTAAAACAAACAAGTCCATTATGTGTATCCATTGACTTACGAAGCAGGATCCTCGTAGCCATGGGTGGATATCATTTCAGTGAATGAGTGGCTATGACAGGGTTCCATCTACAGTGAAATAAGTACAGGTATCACTGTTAGAATAGATAGGTAAAGTGTAAGCAAGTAATTTGTAATTAAGTATAGCTTATAAGAAATTAATTTGCCATGTTATCTTAGCTAAAGCACCATTGTACTACTGCGCAATTGCTACGCGTTGTGTTGGAACCATTCTTTGATGACAAGATCCCTATGCTACGCATGTGACTCCACGCTCCTCCTGGGCTAGCCCTAACTATGTCTACACACAGGGCAATCTTGCCTCAAGTTCATACTTTTCCTATACTTGGCTTCGCATAGCAATCATGTTGGACATTGTCCACATCATTCTCCTCCAAGTCTCCTTAACCAACTATTCATCACCATAACCCAAATCGTCCAACACACTTGACCATAACCATTTCATACCAACAGACCATACCAGATCAAACACACCGTAACAACCCAAATTTTAAACTAAAGATATGGCTTGTTAATTATTTTACAGAGCATGCTTACTACATAAATTTCAAAAATTTCCTAATGGCACGATTGTTCAAGCATAATGCATTTTCGATCCAATTAAAACTTACTTTTAAATAATTTTACAAAGAAGGTATGTAAAAGGGATTCCTATAATTTATATAATAATATGTTAATATGATAAAATATATTTTTGTAATCAACTCAAGGCCACCTTTTAAAATTAATTTTATTAAATAGCTTCCAATGATTTTGAACACATCTAGAAAACCTTCATAATCAAACTAATTCCACAAATGCATTTTTAAAACATTTGTATGCATATATAATAAATTTTGCAACTCACTTAAGTCTTATAAATTTTGCTTGAAAATAATTCTCACTACAGTAATATTTTTAAAATCAAATTGCAAAAGAAAATAAGTGAAAATGCTAAAACAAAATAGTAAACCAATATTTTCCTATGGCCCATCTCTCCTCCTTTCGGCCCACTCCCTCTCGCTCTCTCCAGCCAAGTGTTGACGATCAATTTATACAATATTTTAAGCAGTTTCAACCATCAACATACCCATAAAATGAACAAACTCTAGTTTAAATAGTTGCAAATTCACAAATTCCACTAGTTTTGGTGAGAATATGTTTTCAGGGGACCCACCATAGAAAATTGGTGAAAACTGGGGTGAAATGGGACCGACCAACCTACCCTAGGCCGGCTGGCCACACCAAACCGGGCAGCCCCACTTTGGCCCCAAATGAGTTGTGTTGTTTCCTGTGATCCAAGAAACACACAAAGGTGATCCCCATCGTCGGTGCAAGTCGGTTTGTTCCAAGGACCAGATGAACACAACAAGGATCAAATGGCCCACCTACCAGTCTCTAACTATGTCAAACGAACAAACCTGACTTGGGCATGCAGTGAACCGACCATGGGAGTTTATCTAGACCATTGGTGAGCAACGATTGTGGAATCAAGGGACCGGTCGATCCCACCAAACCGGCCAACCTGGCTCCAAAGATATCCGAGATGCAACCGCCTTAGTTAGTTATCCAACCACCTTGGAAAAAATCTCAGCGCTTGACATGAAGACGGTGGAAATGGATGGCCGGCCGACCTCCCCAAACTAGCAAACCAAGGGAGTGCCTCCCACGCCAAGCCACCTCGCTTATAAGTACCCCGTGGCCTCTAGGATGCTATAAATAGGGGGTTTTCGCTCAGTTCTAAGCACGAAGAAGAGTATGGATTAGAAGAAAGAGCTCCTACGCTGCCCAAATATAATTAGAGAATAGGGAGATAGGAGAGTCAAGTGTTGGGGAGAAGCCAGAGCTATCGGCATCTCTTCCACTGTGTACTCCAGGAACAGAACTCAGATTCGAGTGAAGTTCCGGTCTTTAGTTCGTGTAACACTGCAGCTCTGCTTTACTTTATAAAATAAATTCATTTTGTTACTTAACTTCATCTGTTGAGATCTGACTTGCTCTATATAGAATATAGTTCATCTCGTGCAAGTGATTTATCAATGACATCATGGTATACTAGTGATTGCTAGTGTAGACGTGGTATCTGGACTAGGAATTACACAATCGGCACCTAGCCCCACGGGTTGTGGTTGGTAGTAGATGGTGACAGCCCTGCTATTATGGTGGTATTAGCCCTTGTGTAGTCCACCACGTCTGGGTTAGATCGGTTGAGCCCAATCGGGGATGACCGTAATCATCTGGAGTTCTTAGCTGATAGCGGGTGATAGCGGATCTTCCAAACTCCGACATAGATAAATTATAGTATCGAGTTGGGTTTGCACCTTTAGTTGTGTGAGTTTAGACACCACACGGATCGCGCAAATTCTCGACGGCCAAAGCCGTCAAGACAGATGTGGTAATCGTCGAGAAAGATATGGCTGTCGAGATAGCGTCGTCGAGAGAAGGTCTTTCTCGACGGCTTGGCCGTCGAGATTGTCTGTCTCGACGGCTTTGGTCCAGCCGTCGAGAAATACATGCCGGGCAGGCGTGACGTGCTGGAGGCGCTTTTCTCGACGGCTTCCAGCCGTCGAGATTGATGCTTTGCAGGCCGCCGGTGGCCCAGCCCAATAGCTTTTCACAACGGCTTCATGGTCGTTGAGAATAATTATTCGATCGCAGCTGGTCCCGACCATGCCCTACGCTGGCAGGTGGGCCATGGATACCGTTCTCGATGGCCAGGGTCTAACCGTCAAGAATGATTGTAGACCAGCAAAAAAAATTTATAAATTGGAAAAAAATCACAATAATTTTGCAGCTGCTACTGCACCCAGCAGTAGCTGCTGCAACCTGCACACCCAAAAAGCCCGCACATTCAAATTTTCCATAATTTCACAAATACACATATATATCTCCAGTAATTTCAATATAACACAATTTAATACCATATGTCCAACCATATCAACATCACAATCACAATATATCAATATCACAAACATCACAATCACAATCACAATCACAATATCAACATCACAAACACAATCACAATATCACAGACATCATGGCTGCCGTGGTGGAGTCCTGAAGAGCTGCTCCACGAGGTTGGCGGCCATGTTCCCGGAGGCGTCCTCGCCCTGTTGCGCGTCGTCCTGAGGATGTGGCACGAAGGACGAAGGCGTAGACATGGCAGACCGAACCCTGCGAGATTTTTCAATTAGGCATTTGACATATATGTACTATGCGACAGTGTACTGATTTAGTACAAATGACTTACCGCTGGATCACGGAACCAGGGACGCTCGATGTTTGGATAGTTGGGCATGGGGACGAAGGTCGGCAGGGTCCCGTAGGTGCCCGGTGGTGGTGCCGTCTGTCTAGCGTAGCCGCCCTGGCCAACATAGGTGCTTGGAGGGGCTGGGCGGCTACCGCAGATAGTCGAGCCACCTGTGTAAGGACCCGCAGTCCCCACCTGGCTCGAGGAGTTGCCTGCTAGGCCCGCATGACCACTTGGACCAACCTGCATATATATTTGATTTCGTTGGTACACCTGATAAGATATGCATCTATAAAAATAAATTGAAGTGCGAATGCGTTACCCCAGCGACGAATGCCTCAAGCTGTCGCAGCCTTCTATCATAGTCCTCCTGCACTGCCCTCAGGCTCTCTTGCATGGCCCTTATCATCTCTCCATCATGGGCCCGCTCCTCCTCGTGCCTCTTCTGTTGCTGCTCCCTCTCCCTCTGCAGGCGCTCTTCGAAATGGCGATGGGTCTCACCCCCGCTCTGGCAAGCCCGAACCTCGGGCATGTACTCTAAAGACCTGCAACATGTATAATATATCAGTCAATTTTTATGTAGCAATCGCAATATACAAGTGTACGAAATAGATCTTACCGTGGGTGGTCGCCACCGATCGCCAGCCGCCCGTGAGCCTTGCCCCCATGTGCTTATGAATCACATGAGGATCGAGGGGAGCCTCCTCTAGATTGCTCTCCTCCCCGTGCTCCTCTTTATAAGCGCCCTTATAACGCTCCTACATATCGTTGTGTTAGTCAAAATCATAGAAATAAATTAATATAAGATAGTTATATTGAACAATATTGTCGACACTTACCAAACGGAGATATGCATGGGGATCCAATGTCGGTTGTCCACCAGGCGGCGCCTTTTTTGTGTGGGCCTGCTTCCACACGTTCATCAGGCTGGGTCTAACTCCCCGTCTTCGCCAACTAAATAGTAATATGATCAGACATGTGTTAGTACGACAATCTAAAATGATGACGAGTAAAATTTTTTATATTACCAGTTTCTTTCCCAACCGTGCGAGCGACCACCTCCCGGTGTTAGATTTGTAGTCCTTAACGCCCCTATTCTTCTTTGCCTTCTCTGACTTCTCCTTCCACTCGGGGCTATCCCACTTCCTACCTATAGCCTCCCAGGCATCCTCCTGACACCACTCAGGACGGACCTGGTTGTATTGACTGGCCGTCAAATACAACTGACGAGCTGCCTGAGGCGTGAGGTTTTGCTGCTCCTGTCTCCTACAAAAATAGGGAAAGGTAGAAATTAGTAACAAACACATGAAACTTAAAAAGTATTTTGAGTAAAGGCTACTGACCTGTGGTACTCCTGAACAGCCGTGACACGGGCATTGGACATCATGTCCCGTACCCTCTGCTTCATCAACCTTTCGATGACAGGAGCAAAATCAGACTGCTGAAGTCCCTCTTGCGGAGCGAACCTGAGCTGAAATAGGGTATAACAACAGATATGGTTAGAAGTAAAAGTAAATAGATGTTTCCGTTATTATGTAGCTTACCCAAAACTCGCGGATGACCTGATCTGCGGCAGTGCTATCCCCATGCGAGGCTAGCCTGTAGTCGTCTCAGCTATACGCTGGTCTTGCTGTCCCGTCCTGGGTTATCAACCCAGGGTAGTACTGCCTCGCCAGGGTGCCAAGCGCTGTCCCAGGCTGATGCCTCTCGCTGACATCCACCGTGGACATGTTGCTGCACATTTTGTAGAAAGGTGTAACAGGTTTATACAATAAAAATCGACAATGTCAAAAAAGTAATTTGCTACAAAAATGAGTATCTGTCATCGTCAACCTGGATCACCGGTCGACCAGACTGCTGAGGCGATGCGGCCCTCACCTTGTTTGGCCCCTTTTCCTCCTGCTTGCCTGAGAGGACGACCCTCCCTAGTTATCTCCTGCCCCGGACGCACTAGCTCCACTCTCTTGCGTCAGAGCTAGCTCCTGCCCGAGCGCAGAGGTTTCCTCCTCCTGTGCATGCCTCGGGGGTTGACGAACCTGCGCAGCGACATATCCTTCATTTAAAAATTAAGGAATAGTTAGTCAAATAAATAATGCAAATCTTGATAAATAATTGAAAGTGAGATATGTTAGTACGCACATGTAAGTCGGATATTTATATATCTAGCAGTAATTATCATCGACATCCATAATATCTTCGTTTAACGATCCCACGTTATCCGGGTCTTCTTGAACCTCTTGTCCTTCTTCGACATCTGGGTCTTCAATTGCTTGTAGTTCGTCAAGTCCCGACCCAATATCAACTACCATTATGGTGTACAGTCGGTGATCCTGTGTTGGACCTTCGTAATCATCGGTTGTTGGGTCTACCAATCTGCCTAGCCGATGCACCTTAAACACAACCCATCACGACTTCAAATCTTCCTTAACATTGCATTTTATAGGTTTTTGGCATGGATAAGGGAGATAATACACCTGCTCTGCCTGGTTAGCGAGAATGAATGTATCGTATCCTTTGAGTCTGGAAGTGTGCTTTACCTCAATTAAGCCAATGTCATGTTTACATCGGACCCCATCATATGGATCAAACCACAGGCAACGAAATAGAACTAATGAGAGCTCTTTACTTCCTTCGAATACAAGTTCGATTATCTCTTCGATTATACCGTAATAGTCAACCCCATCCTCCCCCTGGCATAAGACACATCTGTTTACCGATCGCAAATCAGGCTTTGACCGCTCATGTGTGGAGGAACGAAATTGAACACCGTTTATATCGTAACGGTTATGAACTTTCACAGTTCTCATGCATCCACGCAACATTTGACGAAGATCATTATGTAAACTAGCATTAATAGCAGCTTGTTTTCAAAACCATGCTAAGAAATTCGGCCGTCCAGACCAGCAAGCAGTTTTCTACACTCGTACCAACTGGGGCATCTTGTATCTTTCCGAAAGGGCATCGCTTAAACATCCTAAAAACTCATCAAAACAATTGATAGAGAAGTTATACTTGCATTTCAGAGCCATCATCCGTGTTACCATAGAGAGCAAGGTCACGGTGGTTTGATCATGTAAAGGCTGTTTGGAAGACTCTAAAAGGGTTAAGAATTCGGTCATAGAAGTAGTTGCCTGCTCATCATCAAAATCATGGCCAAAATCATCCATCATGTCTTGCATTCTATCAATTTCATCAAATCCTTCTTCGGGAGGAGTAGGGACGGCACGAGCACAACCACTCTCACTATGATAAACCCAACGATGATAACCGGCTTTAAACCCATTTTTGCACAAATGCATTCCCATGTCATACATTGTTCTCTTTCTACAGTTTCTACACTCCGTACAAAGGCAATGAACATACGTCGTGTCAGGGTTTGGGGTCGCCTTGAAAACATTATCGACAAATGCATTGGCCTTCTCATACCATTATATCTCCACAAATTTGTGCTTGTTTTCTTCGACGACATTTTAAATTTACAGTGCTATGCGGGAGGAGCATCTTCTTCACCTTCATTTCGTTCTTGAAAAACTCCGTGAACATCAGCTCTATTTGTAGCTGAAGAACCGAGCTAGGCCGATAGAGGGCGTGAATAGACGCCACAAAAGTTTTCCGACGTTTCCACCAAAAACCCGAACAACTTGACAACTATGTGTACCCTTCAATTGGGTGCATGAGAGCCATGAAATATTTGGGATTTTGGAGTCACAATCTTGGTTGTTCAATTCAATCCTTGCTTTTCAGAAAGAGCTCAAGCCAAAACACAAAAGTTACTTTCCCAAAACTGAAAAGCAGATTCCAAGGAACTAGTCTTGCAAGAAGAGAGTGGTTCCTACTGTTGGAAGGCACCAAAAATTCTCAAACATTTTATACACCCATGTAAATGAGTCATGATGGTCTCCTCTAAATTTCAGCATCAAACTCCATCTACAGAAAATAAGAAAAATCATGCACCAAGAACTGTCAAAACCACGAGACTGCAAGTTTGGGGCTCGATATTCACCTCATAGCTCCCAAACGGGGAGACCAGTGGACTTAACATTTTTACCACAAATAGGTATATGAGTCACGTATCTTTTCCAACTAGAATAATCCCAAATTGAGTTTTCTAGAGTTTTCTAAAAATCTTTACTAACTGCTGCGCGGAGAAAAGTTTCTGAACAAATTTTCAACAAATCAAGAACTTGATATCTTGCCTCTCATATGGTTCCAAAGAGTGTGGCAAATCATATTAGCAACCTTAAGTTATCATAGACCACCAAGAACTAGCAAGAAATCACCAAGATTCATCTCCAAACAAGAGCTCCAAAAAGGAAAATGAAAGCAAGAATAACTAGGAGCAAACAACACAAGATATTCATGGAGAAGAAGGATTTCATTGCATTGAAGTTAGGGGATTACAAGCCACATTCCTTGCGGCCACAAGCACTCTAAGTGCCACCCAAAACACAGCCAACTCACCCTCTCTATTTCTGAAATTTTCAGCTCTGTGGGGATGAAGGGAAGGGCAACCCCTTCCCCTCCTTATATAGCCAAGGGTGAGACGCCCTAAACCCTAGAGCCCATCTCCACCGTTCATTTGAGGATAAGTGGTGTACAAATCACACACTATGAGACACACTCCCGAGAGGGAATATTTTCCACATATTCCTTCGGGAAATATCGTTGCAGCTTCCTCGGTTGTCAGCCCACGTCTAGGGCCACTAGTCAGATCAACTTCACCACCATGTAATAGACGCGCCAGCCTCCAGCTATCCCGAACTCCTTGCCATGGCGAAGCTTCTCGAGTACACCACCTCATGTGATCGTCAGATCATCGAACCCGGTCGCCTGCAAGCCTCCGAACGCACCAGCCTCTAGCTGTCCCCGCGAAACGTCAGCCATGTTCCCACCGATACCTACATCACTGAGGTGAACATAACACACCTTACCTCTGCTGCAAGGTTATTCCATCATACGATCATCAACAGAGAATCCCGTGCTCAAAACCGAAAACACCGTGCCAAAACACACTTAGCACGACCGGATAGCCCTGTACTAATCCAAAATCTCAGCAAAATCCAACAATGCCTCAACAAAACAACTTGAAAATTGCTTCAAATTCATCCGTCTCACATATGTTGCTTGATGATTGCGGAGAACGAGTCCATACCTTGGTTGGATGTGTGCAAATACCATTCATTGAGTTTCCACATCTTCGTAGTTAGCCGGGGATGCTCCTCATTCCTGATCAATGGTGCACCTAGCACAAATTTCCATGATACCTCTGCAAAGGGGATGTTCTTCAGGCCCAAGACCTGATCAGCATCAAGCCCAGCATCCAGCCCAAGACCCCTGCGCAACCTCTTTTGTCATCCCCTCCTCTGATGTTTCTTTAGTTCGATAGTGCTGGTTTTTTTTTGTTTGTCCATCTTATCCTTCAACGATAAGACACAACTCTTGGCTTTGTGCCTTTTGTCCGTACTGGGTTGGATCCTCAATGTAGATGGTTTCTTAGCGAAATGTACGATGACCACGTCTCTTACTATCCGCTTGGTCTTCTCTTTAGTCCTATGGTGCGCCAGCTTCGGAGGTGTTTTATTTCTGAATTTGCTGGACCCTGTCTTATTGAGAGGTGTTTGTCCTCCATCAGGCTAGCTTTACCTAGCCGGCACCTTCTTGAGAGCTATTTGCTGAGTAGGGGGTTTGTCTTAGTCGGTGTCAAAGTTGGGAGATTTACGGGCGGAGGCTTCGCTAAGAAGTTGACGCTGGAGACCGTGGAGAGGACACGGCCATGTTATCTTGAAAAATTATGAACCGTTGTTCCACATGATGAAATTGTGTATTGCATCTCTTATCTTTGTGCTCCCGTCACCTCCTTCAATGTTGAGGTCAAGGTCCCCATACCTTTGGCATACCTCGTCCACAGAGACCTTGGTATAGCTCGGGGTATCTGTTGACCATGGATGAGCTGCCCTGCCTCCACTGGGTAAGTCATGCCTTTCGCTGCCTTGAAGGAATGGTTCCTCATTTTGACGTGCTGCTCACAAGGTGTCGATTGCGTGATGTCATCCACGAGATGGCGGCCCAAGTCCTATTTAATTATCCCACCAGAAGCGCAGCTGCTCCGCCGCATGGAGGTGCTGATGCGTTGGGATTACTGAGAGGCGTTGGGATTACTGAGAGGTTCCTGCTGACTCTCCTCCCACACCTGGCTCAATGCTAGCTAAACAACTCTTCAGACTGTTTCTTGTATGCTCACCTGTGTTGCTCGCAGTTGAGCATCAAGGTCATGGACGCTGTCGACCCTTGCTCCTCATCCGACTCCTGTAAGTCTCGGCATCCTGCGAGAAATCAACCTTCCACTGGACGACGCCAACGCCTCGTGTATGTCCAGGGTGCTTCGGGTTCTGTAGGGCCTTGGTTAGCTCGTTGTTCTCCCTGTTTGGCATGAACATGACTTAGTCCGACTAGTCATGCGCCTCTTGAAGTCTTCTGGCGACTTCTCTGATCCTCTCACCAAACACCGCCCCACCATCGCCATCGCCGTCAAGGACGTAGTCATGACCAAAGAACCAATTTCTCGATCTATTGGACCATCCCATTGTTGCAGGTTGGACACCTTTCATCATCAAGTCATGTTCCCTTTTACCCCATTTGGATATCGCCTTGCGGTAACCACCAAGGCCGAGACGATGGTGCTATTTCTTATTCGCTACATTATGCTTGTTTTTTCACTCATACTCTGACCTTGTTCAGAAGTCTTGCACCCCACGAATTCATCCCAGTGATCTTGCAACTTTGGTTACTTATTGAAGTTGGGGAGTATTTTCTTTTTGACGTACTCGTTGTTCAACTTCATCTTGAACGTATGGAATGCCTATGTCATATTCTTCAATGTGTAACTCTCCACCTTCTGTTCGCTCCCTTTGAGGAAGGTGAATACCTCCTTCGTATAGGTCCATGGCGCCACTGAATGTCGTTCGGTAACCCATTGGACACAATCCGCAAGAACCTATTATACACTGGACGAAGTCCAATGCCCACCGGACATAGTCTGATGGAACCTTTTCGCGAAGACCTCTCGCCGTTGGACCCCTCCGGACTCGGTCTGATCAGCTTAAGACTCAGCCCGGTCACCATCGAACACTATCCGATGGGATCCTAGCACGAAGACCCATGACTGCCAGACTTCTCTGGACTCGGTCCGATTCTTCTTGACATCGCCAATTAACACTCCACTGGACCACGTCCGATCACCACCGGACACCGTTTGGTTAACACTTAATGTCTTAGCAGACTTGACTGGACCTGTCCAATAACCACCGAACGCAGTCTAGTGAACCCTTAATGCCTGATGGGACCTTGTCCGATGGCCACCGGACACAGTCTGGTGAATGCTGAAACTGTAGCTTGTTAGGTTCTTAACGGAGTTCCAGATTGAAATTTTGTGTCTGTTTCACGAAATGCACAATCAAGATACTTTAAAATCTCACCAAATTTACGCACCATCATTATTCATGATAACACCAGTGTACCACCCTCCATATGGGTCTCAACAGTAAAAAATTCTCGTCGGTTGTTGTGTCGATTTTTACTTGTATATATGTTTTAAATATTTTGGTGTGGTGAAATCATATTATCATTTCGAGAAACACTCTATAATATTGCAACATTATCGTGAAAAAACTATAACAATTTATGGCCAAGTTGTAGATTGGGGACAAAACAAGCAGCATTTATTACATGGACGCGGTATGTATGTTGCTATCTTGGCATGAGTTTTTTTTTTTGTGTGTGTGGTTATATGTTACTCATATACATCCATGTATTCGAATGGTCGCACCACTTGCATAGTATCACATGGAATCGTATTTCGAAGCATTTACACGTGCAAAAATCTACTGAACGTAAATATGAAAACGATGTATATGTATAGTGTGCAGCACAAAAGTAACTCCAAGTGATTAGTCTCACTCAGGTAGGATAGCTATAGGGGTGTCTGTATATTATTCACGTAGTAGAAAAGTAAGTCCCGTCTGATCAGTCGCACTCAGGTAGAACCGTATAGAATAGCTATAGCTATGGCCAATGCATTAAATATTTGCAAACTCTAGCTCTTTATGTCATATTTGCACGAAACAACACAATTGGAAGAAAAATATTACGAATGATGACATGCGCGCGAGAGAGACAGATACATTTTTATTATTAATTGCGAAAAACTGTAGCTTCAATTAATCTGTGCAAATTTTAGGTTCGTCCGTTCGTGAGCATAAATCTTCTATTTTTTTTATGGATGTCATTCATGTCCGTGGAGCAAAAAAGAAGGCGAAAATGATCCCAAGAGTTTTGTACTTTTAGCGTGCGGACCTTAGTCGGTTGCATATATTTGCCAAATAAATCCTTAATGTTAGCCAATGTTTCGTTTATGACCCTGGCAAAGTTTTGGTTATTACTGATCATTGGAAACAGTTTGTGATCTAATCCATGTATGTACTTTCAGTAAACGGGTTTGGCAAAATCTGGGGCGCCTTTGATTGAGTGTGGCTACTTTTAACCCCCGTATACACTTATTTAGAAACGCTCTTAACAACCTCCTTAGATGATGGCTTGAATAGCAAACTCTCGCATCTTTCAACAAATTGACTGCTCTTAATTACCATGTACTCTTACGTACTCTCTCTGTTTCTTTTATAAGACGCATACGCATTTCAAGATTTAAACTTTATAATCTTTCATGAATTATGTGACAAAAAATAGTACCGTTGGATTCGTTTTTGAAAGAATTTTTTAATAATTATAATTTTGATATTATAAATGATATGATATAGAATAAGAGAAATTAAGAACCAAAGTATAGTTACAAGACCATGACAAGTTAAACCACGCCTTATAACAAACAATGAAGGGAGTATATATACTCAAGGATGAGCTTTGGCATTAATTAGACGTGTAAGAACCTGCAGTGCCAACCTCCCTCTCTTTTTCTTCTTCTCCTTTTCTAATTGTGCACACTACTGCGGATCGGGGCTTTTAAATTGGTCCATCACAAGCGGTTCGCTTTAAGCCGCTTGTGACTCGATCGCCACAAGCGGTTCGTGGCCAATGGGTGGGAGTGGGGCGGGAAAGGGCATATGCAAGTGGTTCAAAGTAGGAACCGCTTGCAGAGATTGACCACTGTAAGCGGTTCGTATCACGAACCGCTTGCAGAACTCTGTAAGCGTGATATGAACCGCTTCCAGAGGCAAATCTCTGCAAGCGGTTCCTACTTTGAACCGCTTGCATATGCCCTATCCCGTCCACTGCATTTAAGCCCTTCTTCCTCCCCGCGCGAGCAGCTCGCAGAGTAGCACTGACGGGCCGAGCTGTTCATGCAGGGTTGTGCTGCCAAAATTTTTAATAGAGGCTAATAGCTCCAAATTAAGGTTTGCAAGGTAAGTAAACATGGTCCCAACATCATTTTCATGTTGATGTTGCTTATCTTTTTGCATTGGATGTGGAGAAATATTAAATTGATCTTATTTGAATTGAAGAGTGTTTGTTTTGATATCTCTCTCTCTAGATAATTTGAGGCAAGATGTTGATCTATTGGGGGTTTAAATCCCATATTAGTTTTGTATTTTTCTTTTGATGATGTATAAGATGTTGAAATTAGTTGGTAGGAGTGATTATTTGTTTTGGAGAGCTAAATCTAGCTTGGTGCCTTAGTTTTTGTCGGAAGATGTCTATTTTGCTAGCTCTCCCCTCTAGATCATTTGAGGCAATGTGGTGATCTATTGGATGGTTTTAGTTTCAAATTAGTTTAAAATAGTAGGTAGGGTGATTATTTTATTTGCAATAGAGCTAAATAGATCTAGGTTTTTTGCTAGGTTCGGAATAAATTTTTTTTGTGTATGAAATGTCATTAAAAAAATTAGAGGGGTACACAATAAAAATTACATATATGTATAAAATTTAGGCAAAGTATAGAAAAAAGTTGAAAAAAGTTTTTTAATTTGTGAGATTTAGTTGGTTTAGCTTTAAAAACATAGAAAGTTTAGAGGTAATTAAAAATATAACAATTAGTTATTTCGAGTTAAATATTTCAATTTGAAAAATATAATAAGTGTTCTTATTAATTTAATTGGTGCAGTTGAACCGGCAATGGATGTATGCGGATCGTCGGTCAAAGGAGTTCGTCCATGGCGTGAATGCTTTTCTCAATGTTGTCTTTCGAGACTTGCCTCCAGGAAGCTTCATACGGTGTCCGTGCGTAGATTACAGGAACGAGAAAGAGCACTCAATGCGAGGATGAATCTAGGGCCATTTGTTGATGAGTGGTTTCATGCCGAACTATACATGTTGGACTCACCACGGCGAAGTAGAGCATACCAGCATAGAAGACGAAGAAGCCGATGAAGTGGAAGTGACATATGATGGTATGCCAGACGCGACAACATACGAGGACGTCGAAGATACACAAGGCGATCAGTTTGGTATGGATGATGACCTGGACCAGATGCTGCGTGACGCAGAGGGAGATATCACAGAGGACAAAACAATATAAGAAGTACCAGGGTTTGTTGGAGGATCAGAGAACTCTTTTGTACCCAAATTGTGGTTAGGGGCACAAGAAGCTACGCATTACACTGGGGCTCATGCAATGGAAGGTTGTGAATGGTGTGTTAGATAAGGGTTTCGATGAGTTGCTGTCGCTCATAAAGAAGTTGCTCCCGGAAGATAGCACCCTGTCAGAATCCACGTATCAAGCCAAACTGGTCATGTGTCCATTAGGATTGAAAGTACGGAAGAAACATGCATGTCCCAACGACCGTGTCCTATATCGTGGTGAATATGCCGACTTGGATGACTGTCCAGTGTGCAAGGAACCCTGGTATAAGACGAAGCGTGACGATCCAGGTGAAGTAGATGGGGTGCGTGTGAAGAAGAGAGCACCGGCAAAAGTGTTGTGGTATTTTCCTCTGATTCCAAGGCTGGAGCGTATGTTTACAAACAAAGCGCATGCGAAGATGATGCGTTGGCACAAAGAAGAGTGTAAGGTAGACGGAATGCTTAAGCATCCAGCAGATGGCTCGCAGTGGAGGATGGTCGATCGGAAGTACAAGGACTTTGTAGACGAGGTCAGAAACATATGGTTCGGTTTCAGTACCGATGGGATGAATCCTTTCGGAGACATGAGCAGCAGCCATAGCACCTGGCCAGGCACATTATGTGTGTATAATATTCCTCCATGGTTGTGCATGAAAAGAAAGTACATAATGATGCCATTGTTAATCCAAGGCCCCAAGCAACCCGGAAATGATATCGATGTCTACCTGAAACCTTTGGTTGAAGATCTTCAGACGTTATGGAACGGTGTAAAGGTCTGGGATGAATACAAAAGGGAGTATTTCAACCTGCGTGCAATGTTTTTTGTAACAATCAATGACTGGCCAGCGCTTGGTAACCTGTCCAGCCTAACTGACAAAGGTTTCAAAGCGTGCGTGCAGTTCTTGGAGCAAACCGATGGCACGTACATGAAAGGCTCTCGGAAGATGGTGTACGTGGGGCATCGCGGGTTTCTTGTTTGGAGCCACGCGTTGCGGAAGAAACGCAGGGAATTTAACGGAGAGGAAGAACATCGTGGCCAGCCGAGACATCGCAGTGGCAAGCAGGTGTTTGCTATGGTGAAGGATCTGAAGGTAGTATTTGGAAAGGGTCCGGGAAGCAAACCTATGCCGAATGATGAGTATGGCCATGCACCCATACGGAAGAAGAAGTTAATATTTTGGGACTTGCCTTACTAGGAAGATTTGGATGTTCGCCACTCACTGGACCTCATGCACATCACCAAGAACGTTTGTGTGAGCTTCCTATGCTATATAGATATGTACGGAAAATCGAAAGATATAGTGAGTGCTCGGAACGACCTTGAAGTCCTGGGTATCAGGAAGGACCTACACCCTGAAAAAAGAGGTACGGAACAACTGTACCTACGGCCAGCGAGTTATACACTGAGCAAAGAAGAGAAAAAAGCGTAAGAGAGTGTCTTAGCAGTGTGAAGGTCCCTTCCGGATACTCGTCGAACGTAAAGTGATTCATAAATATAAAAGAGAACTAAATTGTACACATAAAATCACATGACTGTCTTGTACTGATGACACAGTTGCTCCCGGTGATTTTGAGGGGTGTACTGCCCGAGTGGGTATGGGGGACAATCACAAAGCTGTGTTCGTTTTTCAACGCCGTTTCCCAGAAGGTCATCGATCCAAAAAACTGGGTGAGGTGCAGGCTGACGTGGTACAAAGTGTGGTTAGCCTTGAGATGATCTTTCCTCCTACCTTTTTTATATCATGGTTCATCTCACTGTTCATCTATGTAAAGAGATAGGTATTCTTGGGCACCTTTATCTCCACAGCATGTTCCCTTTCGAGAGGTACATGAGCGTACTAAAGAAGTATGTACGTAACTGTTCTCGCCTGGTAGCATGCATTGCCGACGGTTATGTGACAGAGGAGGTGGTCGAGTTCTGTTTGTACTACATTGATGATCTAGACCCCATCGGCGTCCCTATATCACGCTATGAGGGCAGGCTACGAGGTAATGGGACACTTGGAAGAAAAGTAGTTACATGCAACGATCTTCAGACATTTAAGCAGATATTATGGATTCATATAAGAGATATGGGAGCTCGACTATGGGCCTTTCAAGGTCCCATTGTTTAAGTGCCAATGGGTAAAACGAAACGTAGACGGCGTGAATGTCGACAAATACGGCATGACTATCATCGACCTCCAAGAAGTCGGCTACTTGAGAGAACCATTTGTTTTAGCGAACGAGGTGAGACAGGTCTTCTACATATTGGACATGTCAAGCAGATCAAAGAAGAATCAAATCAAAGACAAGCAGAAGCAACCGCCAAAGCGACACGTGGTTCTCCAAGGCAAACGAAGGATTGTCGGAATAGAGGACGTACTGACGAGAAAGAGTACGATCAGTTCAATGAGATCCCACCATTTGCAGTAGATGTTGACATAAGCATCTTGGATGACACAGGCATGGATGCTCCGCACATACGCCACGATCACGATGAATGAAGAATTGTAAAGACCAAAAATGTAAATGATTAGGATGACCTTTATTATGTGGTTATACTAAATATATTATGTGGTTGTATGAACTATGTTATCATGTAATGGCAAAACAGATTTTTTTTGTTTTTTTGAAAAAATAATGGGCAAAGTACATATTTAGAAATGAAAGTAATGCCAAAAAAGATTTTTTAGTTTTTTTGGAAAAAATAATGGGCTAAGTACATATTTAGAAATGAAAGTAATGTCAAAAAAGATTTTTTAATATTTTTGAAAAAAATAATGGGCTAAGTACATATTTAGAAATGAAAGTAATGCCAAAAAAGATTTTTTTTTTGAAAAAATAATGGGCTAAGTACATATTTAGAAATGAAAGTAATGCCAAAAAAGATTTTTTAGTATTTTTGGAGAAAATAATGGGCTAAGTACATATTTAGAAATGAAAGTAATGCCAAAAAAGATTTTTTAGTATTTTTGAAAAGAATAATTGGCTAGGTACATATTTAGAAATGAAAGTAATGCCAAAAAAGATTTTTTAGTATTTTTGAACCCTAGTACGCTGTGCTGAAGAGTAATACTTTATTATTTTATTAATCTATTCTTTGGTTGTAGACATCATGCCACCAAGGAAATATTCATCTGGTAGCGAAAAAAGGAAAAAAAGAAAACAAGCGGATGATTTTATAGAATCACAGAAAGGAGCCATGCATAAATATATTAAAAGGGATACAGGAGATTCCATAAACAGAAATGAACTGGCCATAGTGCCTGTAGAGCCAGTGGAGGAACACGTTCAAGATGAATATGATGGGAATTCAGAAGAAGACCCTGCAGAAGACAATGTAAGTGATCATGAGAACATATTTCATTCAGTTGCTACAGAATCTCCTAGTGTTGATAAACCACCAGTAGTGACTATAGATATTTATGATCCAAGAAATTGGAATAATCTTGATAACAAAGCAAGGGATACATTAGTCGAGAAGGGGCCTATAAGAGAAGAAAATCTTGTGTTCCCTTTGGATGGCAACTCCAGACACTTTTCTTATTCTCATTATTCTAGAAAGTTGAGCAATGGTGAGATACATGATAGAAAATGGTTAGTTTACTCAAAGCATGTTGACAGGGTGTTTTGCTTCTGTTGTAAGCTTTTTAAATCCGATAGTTGCACTAGTTCGTTAGCACATGATGGATATAGAGATTGGAGACATATTAGTGAGAGGCTGAAAGAGCATGAAAATATTGTTGAGCATATTACTAGCATGAACACTTGGAATGAACTGAGAGCCAGGCTAAGTAAACAACAAACAATTGATAAAGATTTGCAACGACAAATCACAAAGGAGAAAGAACGCTTGAGACAAGTTTTATTCAGAATAGTTGCTATTGTGAAATTTCTTGGTAAACGCAGCTTGGCTTTTAGAGGCTCTAGTAATCAGCTTTACAATGAACAAAATGGTAATTTCTTAGCTTGTGTTGAGATGATTGCAGAATTTTACTTGGTGATGCAAGATCATATTCGGCGTATTGAAAGCAAAGAGATCCATTACCATTATCTTAGTAATAAAATTCAGAATGAGTTGATTTCTCTTTTAGCTTCTGATATTACCAGTAATATCATAAAGGTTGTTAAAGAGGCCAAATATTTCTCCATCATCCTTGATTATACCCCAGATGTCAGTCATGAAGAACAAATGTCCTTCATAGTTCGTTGTGTCAATATGTGTAGCAACAAAATAAATATTGAGGAGTACTTTCTAGGTTCCTTAAAGGTGGATGACACATCTGGTTTGGGACATTTTAATGTACTGCTTGATTCTATGGAGTCATTTGGTCTTAATATTGATGATATAAGAGGCCGAGGTTATGACAACGGCTCTAATATGAAAGGAAAACACCGGGGGTACAAAAACGATTGCTTGATAAGAATCCAAGGGCTTTGTATATGCCATGTGCTTGTCACAGTCTTAATCTGACTCTTTGTGGTATGGCAAAATTTTCTAGTAAAGCTATTTCATTTTTTGGAATTGTGCAACAAATATATACATTGTTTTCAGGTTCTACCAAAAGATGAAAAGTTTTACTTGATCATGTGCCAAGTTTAACTATGAAATCGTTGTCCAATACTCATTGAGAGAGTCGTATCAAAAGTGTGGAGGCAATTAGATATCAAGCTCCTCACATAAGGTCAGCTTTGTTTGAGTTATATAATGTTTCTGATACCGACCCCATGGCAAAGAGTGATACAAAGAATTTGTATGACTTGCTTGGTACCTTTGAGTTCATACTTGGCATGGTTATTTGGCATGACATTTTATTTGCTATAAATGTTGTGAGCAAGAAGTTGCAGTCACCATCCATGTGTCTCAACTCAACCTTACAGCAAATAGAGGGCATGATGAATTACTTTGACAAGTACAGAAATGAAGGGTTTGCTTCCAGTATGACCATCGCCAAGGGAATTGCGTCTTATATGGATGTGGAGGCATCATTTGCAGTCAAGCGTCGTGCTCTTAGAAAGAAACATTTTGATGAAAATGATTGCAGTAGTGAAGCAAATCTACAAGGTGAGAAAGATTTCGAAGTTAATTACTTTTTTGTTATGGTTGATATGGCAAACAGCTCATTGAAAAGCAAATTTGAAGAACTTCAAGTATTCAATGGTATATTTTTTGTACTAATTACTTTGAAAAACAGTTAATTACTTTGAAGTCATTGGAACATCTTGAACTTAATAATTTTTATACTAATTTGGCAAAAACTTTCTCTGTTGATGATTCATGTGATTTTGAGGTACATAATCTGATATCTGAGCTAAGAATACTGCAAATGACCTTGCCAGATGGAGATAGACCCATGTCTGCTATGGAGATTTTTGAGTTTGTCAGGGAAGTTGACTGTTATCCAAATATTTCTGTTGCTTATCGGATCTTATTTACTGTGCCAGTAACTGTGGCATCAGCTGAAAATAGCTTTTCAAAGTTGAAATTATTGAAAAACTATTTGAGGTCTACAATGTCTCAAGAAAGGTTAAACGGTCTAGCAACTTTATGTATTGAGAAGAAATTATTGGATGACATCAATATAGAGGCCATAATTGATGATTTTGCATCTAGAAATGTTAGAAGACATTTCTAAGATGTCCTCCACAATTATTTGAGGTAAAAAATCTTACTTGTACTTTTACTTTTATTTATCGGTATAATTTGTACAATACATTGAATGTTGTTTTTTAGTTCATATATGGTATTATAAAAAAAATTAATACTTATGTTAGGGGCCTCCATCTATGATTTCGCCCCGGGCCCTGGAAAACTCAGGAACGGCCCTGGATCCATGACCGACACAGAGGGCTTTGCAGTTCAATAAAGACCCTTCAGGAAGAAGTGGGATACCCGTACCATCGGCCGGACATGAGGAATAGATGGTGCATGCGTCACCTTGCAGCCAATTTTCACAGGTAGTTTAGAAGCAAGAAGACGATGGACCTGTTCAAAGTGTTATGCAAGCAGAATCAACAACGCAAATTTGATGCAATTTGGTCCACTCTCGATGACCTGACTCGCAGCAGCATCGTTGACATGGCACGGCAAGCACCTGCTGGCACCATCGACGTGATTTAGCCCCTTTCTTCCCTGCCAGGGGGTTGATGCACCTGGGGTAGTTCGTCGTAGCGGAAGGAATATTAGGTGCTTCTCAGATTGGATTGAGAACGAGCCCAAGGAGAAGTTGGCCTTGTTGTATGACATTGATGGTGCTCGGTTCGGTGTTATGACAACTAACATGGCCGAGGTGTACAATTGGGTGATCAAACGGCTACGTCCATTGCCGCTAGTTGCAATTGTGAAAGGAATAATGCATAATATAAGGGGATACTTCCATGAGAGGCATCAGAAGGCAGCATTGCATGCAGTAAAGCCCGGAGTTGTTTATAGCTCCATGATAACGAGGTATTTGAAATATAAATGTGAGAGTGCAAAGGGGCATATGCCAACCCCCACCGGCCATGAGAGGGGGAGCTACGAGGTGTGGGTAAAGTCGAAGGACGGGTATGGTGGAACAAACATGCGCGTTGCCCATGAGGTTTCTGCCGATGCAACCAACCTGGGGGATGTGTGCACATGCAAGAAACCATTTGATTGCCGTTTGCACAGCCATGCGAAAGGATCTATCTCCATATGTGTCTGAATATTTCCGGAAGGAGAGAGTTGTTGCAACATGGACTGGCAATATAAATGGCTTTCGGCTCTTCGGATCATTCATCGAGGAGAGGGGCCCGGAGAGAGTGTTTATCCCCGACAGCGCCTTGTTCATAGTGGGGAAGAGGGGTCGCCGTCAAAGCCGTCGCATCCACAACGACATGGACGAGTCTCAGAGAGGAGTAAAACTGCGGCGATGTGGCATGTGTAATGAAGTTGGTCATAGGAGAGATAAATGCCCACAGCCGAACGTGTAATGTGTTCCGATGATAATGTATCTTCTCAACAAACATGTAAATTACCTGTAGGTGTGTGAGTGCGAATTTGGGTTCCACGTGTAATGTACTTAAGCTGCAAGAATGCCATGTAATGATTTGCATTATTTCATGTTTCTTTGCATTTGTATGCACTAATTTTTATAGAATTTTTTAATGGATAATGTCTTTTATTATCTGTCTCTCTGTCGTATGACCTATATGTTAATTAATGCTCGATTTGCAGGTATGGCTGAGGTGACTCCAGAGCTCCTCGATTCAGCGATAGATCATACGCACCGAGCATACAAGCGTGTGCATGAGAGGGTTGCGATGAGCGTGTTGAGGTTCGTCACTCGCGTAGTGTCTGGGCACTTGACAGGAGGTGGATTGACAGGTAACGGTAATTTAACTTGGGTTTTTCAATATATGAAAATTTATTATCGCCAAATTATGATAATATCTGTCATGTATTGCAGGCTCGCGACAGCTAGGCTTCTCCCTCTTTGTCGGATGATGCAGAGATCAGACGCGGACGAGGCTGGGGACGAGCTGGAGGAGGAGGGCGGTGGTGCGGAGTTTGTACAGCACTCACCACGGTTCCCGTTGAACAGGCACTTGCTGACAGCATTGGTCGACCGTTGGCGGTCGGAGACCCACACTTTCCACCTGCCGTGCGGTGAGATGGCACTCACCTTGCAGGATGTGGCGATGTTGTTGGGTCTCCCGCTGCGAGGGAGGGCGTTGGTGCTTCACGACCTTCCAGTGGAGTACGACTGGGTGCAGGACCTGCAAGCACGGTTCCACAATGTAGTGACGCCAGAGGAAGAAGCAGAAGAGCCGGCCATACATGAGAAGAAGAAGCGGGGTCCGACGTTGCAGTGGCTAGAGCAGTTCGAGGTATGATATGTCATGCAATGCTTTGCTTTCAAGTTATTTCCATTAATTTTGCAGTTGTTTGTATTTTTCAATTATTTATGGTAATAGGCAGTCGATTCAAACGTGCATTTTTTGGCAGTTGAACAGGATGGTGGATGATCCCACGCCGTACCAGGTGGCTCGCCACCTGGAGGCTTATCTCCTCTAGTTGTTTGGGTGGATGATGTTCACCAACTCGAACGGTGGCTTCGTGGACGCGCGCTTCATTCCAATCGCACGTGCCATTGCAGAGGGGAACTTTGGCGATGTCCTCGAGTACAGCTGGGGATCCGGGGTCCTTGCTGCCACGCTGAGAGGCCTTTGCCTTGCCTGCCGCCGAAATGGTACGGATTCAATCCTCAGTGGATGCCCAATGCTTGTGATGCTGTGGTTGTTGGAGCGCTTCACAATTGGACGTCCGAGCGTGGACGCATCACCATGTGGTGAAGCTTTCTATGGGGAGGTACCCGACGATGGCCCGACTGTTTGTTCTCTTTGGTGCCGGCGTCAGGTAAGAATTTGTATGCATTCCATTGCTATTTATATGTTTATGATGGCTCACCGCATCATGCGTTTCAGGGCGAGGCATGCCATGGTGTCTGTTTACGAGTACTTCGTGGAGCGCTTGGACCACTTGAAGGACATGGAGGTTGTGTGGGAGCCATACCCCGCGCCAGGTCAGATGTACCCTCGAGCTCCCCGAGGCCTTTCCCCTCTGTGTGACCAGGACAGTCACTTCTGGCTCACACGGTGCAAGGTGGTGTACGACGTTTTTGTGGAGGACCACTGCCCGCACCGTGTGATGCGATAGTTCGGCCTACGCCAGGACTTTCCTATACCCTTCGGTGCTAGGGTACCAGACCGCGTGCATAGGTATGGTATACACTACAGAGCCATCGTAGAGGTCTATAGAATGAATAATTATTAATCTGCTCGATAATTAAAGAATGAATATTATTAATCTTCTAAATAATTTGTTTCCCTCACTGTAGGTACACCCGTCGTGGAGGGGAACCCCAAGAATTCGACATGGCTGCAAAAGATGCAGAAGTGGGTGGACGAGTGGGAGGGGGCTCCCAATGACCTGGTTCCGCAGGATGGACCACACTGCCCCGTGAACTACAGAGCCTACCTCGACTGGTACCAGGCGCGCACCCGTGTGCTTCTGCTTGTCCTAGTTGACAAAGGGGACGCCCCCCAGCCGCCGAGTGTGACGTCTACTTACTCCCCCACCCTTGGATCGTCCCTGCACCTGGCGGTAAGGCCGTGTACAAGAAGTTTCAATATTATAAATTACTTAGCTTTTACCCGAGCATTGACAAGATATTTTCCGTGCGTAGATCGATGAGCACCGGAGTAACGTCAACGAAGGCGTCGACATGATAGCTCGGATGTCTCGAGAGAATGTCCCCTTCGTCGATTTCAGGGACTTTGTTCGTCGCGTCGTCGACCGCGGAGTCGGAGCTATCCGTCATGCGTCGTGCATGGGCTGTGATGGTGGCGTCAGCACCGCGACTCCTATGTTGGTAAGCCCTACTCCAGCGACCCCTTGGCGGTCTTCTGCACCCTGCACAATTCTAGAAAGTCTCGGGCCTTCAACACCCAGCAGTGTTCGAGCAGCAGCTCTCCGGGCTTCAGCACGCTGCACTCTTACAGCAGCAGCTCCTCGGCCTTCAGCACGCTGGTCTCGTACATCAGCAGCTCTCGGGACTCCAGCAGGAGGTGCTCGACGTTGACCACTTTTGGCGATTCTTACGCTCAAAGAAATTAATCCGCAAGCGGACGGATATCGCTTGTAGTTTTCACTAGGAGTATTCCTAGAGTTATCGAATCCACAGGGAACGAGGGTTTAAAAAGATAACCTCTATATCTTAATTGTTTAAAATACCAGCCAGTCTAGGTAACGGGGGTTAGGATAAATAAAAAGACCGGGACACACACAAGAGATAAAATATTCACACAAAGAGAAAGCTACTCTAGCTAGACAGACAGCTGGGAGGACAACGAGACAAGTTTTAATAAGTTCACAAATTAGTGTGATTCAGTTTAATTGAGCGAGCTTAATGTAGTTAACTAGTGGTCCACTTGATATTCGTCGTCGGAGCTCGGACACTCACTACCACCCGCTATCCTGAATTGGAATCCCGAATGATTATGATCGTTCCGATTTGGCTCTACTGGTCCAAAGCCGGACGATGTGGGTTACGAACGAGATACTAAGTATCTACGGATGGATAGGGCTGTCACCACCTACCACCTACCACATATACGTGGGCCCGGGTGTAAACCGAGTTAGTTCTAGTCTCAGACGCCACGTCTGCGACTATTCCCAATCAATCTTCCTCAGTACAAAAAGAAGTCGATCTAGATTCAATACCTGGCTCTATCAGTATATGAGTGAGAACCTAAACTGATTCCAGACGAATATAAGCTACCGGTAAAGCTAATCCACACAACTCATTTATGCAGATATACTCAGCTCAAATAAAGATCAACACTATAGCAATGAATGAAGTAGTCTTACTAATTGAAAAAATTAGGAAAGGATGAAAGAGCAGTTACCCGAATTCCCGAAGATTCTTCCGGAACTCCGAGCGAAGCTCGACTTGACTCTAACTCCCAACTTCTACTAACTAAGAGCTACTCTACAAAGTGGAATAAAGAGGTGAAAGTGTTGTGTGTTGTGTTACAAGTGAGGAGAGGGGGTCTATTTATAGTGTTGCGCAGCCAACCGGGGTGCTCCACGTGTAGGGACACGTGTCATCCAGCCCTCCTCCAAAGGGGAACCCGAGGCGGCTCAATCACTGGGTCGGCCGACCCACCTCCTTCGTCTCCCGGCCGTAGATTTTGCATGAGGTGCTCCATTGATGGTGTAGATCTTCTCCCAGAGTCGGTTTGGCAGTTGGAGACCGGTAGCATTGGGTTCCTTTGGAATCCTATGCTTAACTTGAGGCTTACTCCTCTTTCTGGATGAAACCGACTGCAATCAACGGCTTAGATGTACTCTAGAATCTCTTGTGGATGTCTCGATGCAGTCCTGGCCTGACTAGGTGAAAGAGCTGGGTCGGCCGGCCTAGGGTGGGTCGGCCGACCCACTTCTTTGCCTGACTCGGTCCCATTTTCGCTCAGTAAGATCCTGCATGCAAAATACTACCACAACTCGTGGAACTTTATTAGAATAATTAAAATACTAGTATAAACCTTGATTTTCCCTCGAAAAGCCGAAATTCCGGAATATGTTGACGTATAAAATTGGTGTTTATTTGACGTCAACAACCACCCGACAGGTACATGCATATATTACATTTTGCAGATGATACTAAAACGCAACCAAATCGCTTCCATCTATTGGCATTTGTATGTTGTCTTCCACAGGTTTGGCGCCATAGGTCTCGCAGCCCTTCAGTAGCCCCGACCTACTGCAGACATAGCAGATGAGCTTCCAGTCGTTGCTTGCTTCTGGAGGATGGCCCGGTGGGTCCTCACAGGAGGGAGATGACGGCACCCCAGAGGCTGAGCTGCCAGGAGTTCACGTCCATGATGGACGACCCAGTAGTGACACGCACCCCCCTCACCGGTGGAGCCCATCCGGTCGTAGGCAGCCTCCCGCCAATAAAAGAGGGCGGCATTAATTAGTTTGTCTTTACTTTTCTTGTGTGACGGTATGTGTCTGTATTGAACTTGTTTAACTTGCAACGTCTGTCTTTCCTTTCCGTACTTATTATGACATACGCGCTTCTTATCTCTCACTCGTAGAACCAATACGACAAACACATAAAACAAACACATCACAATTGAACTCATAGAACAAATAAGTAACAAGTCGCATGAACACCAATCATACAACAATTGTAGCATAAGGTCGTCACCCCTCAAATACCTACTATTTTACGTGCATGGCCATGGTTGTGTAAAACGGTTGTGGCATTCGCATGAACACCACGTTGCTGAACATTGAGAAGTCGCTCCCCACTCCGTGTCAAAGTACCCTGGATATTGTTGCTGCATGACCGATCTTCGCCGGAGAACTTCTGCGTTCGGTGTGTTGGGGTAATGGCATCTACAGAGGCATGAGGTGTCACTACAAACACGAGTTGGGATGTAGTGTTGATCGAGAACCATGCGGTTTGACGGCTCCGCGTTCGTCGGCAGCTGTTGGCGACGCCTCTGAGGACGCTGCTGAATTGTTTGTTGTGCAGATGGTTGTAGTGCACGAAGCCTTCTCTTCAAACGATCTATCTTTGCGTGAAGACTTGCGATGTAAAAATACGCGACGCTCCAGTAAGGGTCATCCATCCACATAGTCCATCCACAGGTAACATCTGGAATCTATGAGTTCAATTGATACACTTATTGGAGCACGAGATCTATGAGGGAAAATAAGGACGATATTTACGTTGTAGTCAGGGCACCGGTAAAATCTACGACCGGTGAAGCCTTCATGGACGTGGTCGAACCACTGCACAACGTCAGGGTTACCACACTAGCATTTCGGTCATAGCCAAATTGAAGCACAGCTTCGATCTCTTAGGAGGGCTGGGCCATCTCTCCTGTCACTGTAGTCCAACACACGCATGTCAGATGCAGGCGGACGAGAATGCTCCCATGGGCCAAATGACTCCCACCAAGTATCAGGAATGAAAGGACGTGAGGAAGGACCCCAGCTTGCCATGGTGTAGTTGAGTTTCTACCGTTCGAAACTTACGGAGGCACGGTATTTATAGATGAAAGGGGTACCACACTGGCATGGTTTGAAGCGATGAATGTTAAATAATTTTTACGAAAAGTAAAAAAACAATGCACGGTCACTTCTATGTGTCTGTCACCTGTATGTGTCACAATCACTAAACCGGTCACTTTATAGATGAACGGATGACAATGGCGCCATCGGCAAGAGCGCCTTCCAATGCCATGCACAGTCTTGAGAGTAACCTTACCCTGCACAATGTTGATAGTGACCTGACTCTGAGCCTGCTATACTTTTTTGCACCGCCTTCGACATAATCAACACATTGCATGCTGCACCTTCAAGACTCGTGCCAATGGCGCCAGCACGGAGAGCGCCTTCCGTTGTCACCCCTTTCTCTCTCTATCGGTGGGCACTGCAGCTGACGGAGACAAGACCCTACAGCCACATTCCTTATAGTAACTTCACCCTGCACCATCGAAAGTAGTGGCAACGGCGCCATCCGCTAGAGCGCCTTCTGATGTCGGGGCCATTCTCTCTCCGTCGGTGGGCACTGCCGCTGACATCTGCAATAACATGCATGCACAATGCTGATAGTGGCTAACTCTGAGCCCGCTTTACTTTTCTGCACCGCCTCCGACATAATCAATACATTGCATGCCGCACCTTCAAGAGTTGTGTCAATGGCGCCATCACGAGAGCGCCTTCCGATGTCACCCCTTTCTCTCTCTTTCGGTGGGCACTGCAGGTGACGGAGACAAGACACTACATCCACAGTCCTTATAGTAACTTTACCCTGCACCATTGCAGAGAGCGCCAATGGCGCCATCACCGAGAGCGCCTTTGTAGACCACCCCTGTCTCTCTCTGTCGGTGGGCACTGCAGCTGACATTGATGATACCCTTCATGCACAGTGATGATAGTGACCTGACCCAGCAGGCGCCCTCACCTAGAGCGCCTTTCCTTCGAAACTTTCCCATTCTCGCTCAGTCGATAGACGCATGCATGCCTTTGGCAGAGGGAGGCGACAACCCTCTGGCGTAAAGCATTCACGCAATACTGTACATTTCATAATTGACATAATGGGGCTCTCGGCCAGAGCGCCTTTCACTCCAACGGAGTCTATAAATACCACATCCTAGCAAGAAGCTACCAACTTCCCAAAGTTCCATGGTCTACCTGCGGACAAGGGGATTAGTGGGTTTGTCAATGTTGATACGCCTGTTATGAACATTATCAACATTGATGAACCCGCTAATTCCTTTCGTCCCCAGCTTCCAATGCATCCTAGCGATACACATTGCTATCAGAGTTCGATGTCCACCTGCGGACAAGGGACTCAGTGGGTTTGTAAACGTAGATACACATGTTGTACACAATATCTACGTTGATGAATCTACTGAATCCCTTCGTCTCCAGCCTGCAATGTATGATTGGGTTGTAATTGAACGTTCAATACACATTCGGGAGAAAGGTATGACTGGAATTTAATTTCTAATTACACGTTCAAATACATTTTTCTGTCCCAACTTATTTCTAAACCCATATAAAAAATATTACATTTAATTTCTAATTATTTCGGTTTCACAATTTCCATTTAATATTTCTAAACTCATATTTAATAAAAATACAGTAAAACATTTTATTTTAAAAACCATGGCGCGTGGCAGATTTTTTTAATAAACCCATATTTATGTAACATGGCGCCGCGGGCCGCGGCGCCTAGGCCCATGGCGCCCTGGGCCGTGGCGCCTAGCCCTAGGCGCCCTGGGCCATGGCGCCTAGTCCAGGTGCCGTCGGCGTTGGCGCTTAAATGGGCCTTGGCGCGCTCCCCTGTGGTGCCAAGGGGTATTTTTTTTGTATTTGAAAAAATTGGGTGGCATTTTTGGAATTCCGATATTTTTTTTTGGGCAAACAGTGAAAAACCTCGCAACTTGTCAGCAGCTAGGGCGTTCATCGGCTAAAACACTCCACCCCGTTCACCGCTAGAATTAGAGAGGTGATGCGCATCTCAGCTTGTCACGAAGCTTCAGATTTTTTGTAGATTTGGTTTCTACGGGGACAAAAAAACAATATCGAGGGAACACCGTCTGTCCCTGAAGGTAATATAACTCATATGACTTTTTCTTATAGTACCATCAAATGCATGCTTCTTTTGCAAAATATAATATCTAATATCAATTATTGCCTCTCTTGCGAATCCAATTTCAATCGCTCCACCAAGTCAAAAGAACAATATTAGGGGAGCACAACCTTTTTGTCAAGTTAATATGACTCCTATGGCTCTTTTTTAGGTACCATCAAATGTAAATTTTGCTGAAGATAATATATATTATTACTGTCTCTTGCAAATCCAATTCCGTCGGCTCCACCGAGTCAAAAGAACAATATTAAGGGAGCACAATCTTTTCCTCAAGGTAATATGACTTTTATGACTCCTTCTTATAGTACCATCAAATGTATATTAGTTCTGCAGAAGATAATATCTAATACTAATTACTACCTCTCTTGCAGATACAATTCCGCCCGCTCCACCGAGCAAAAAGAACAATACCAAAGCAGCGGGGAAGAAGAAGGGCTCTTGTAAGCAGCCGGCAAATCAGTCCAAGAAGAATGAGTCCCCGTTCGTTGGTGCATACTGGACAAGCTGCAATACAAAATACAAGCGTGGCCAGCCCAAGATGCCTGTTGATGAGCTATTAAGAGTAGCACAGGAATGTGTCGACCTGCATGAATACTACATGAAGACTAATAGTATCGAGATCAGCTTTTGCACTTAGTACAGAGACCTTTCACTTTTCTAGAGGTGACAATAGTCACTTCAAACTAGGGATGTGATCGGATTGGATAAGATCGGATATCATTCTATCCATATTCGTATCCGTATTTTTTACCGGATACAGATTCGAATATGAATGTATTGAATATGGATACAAATTCGAACAATAATAGATAACATCGGTTACGAATATGGAGCGAATACAGGTCGAATAAGACAAGGGTGCAGATATTGTTAGTCAAATAGTTAGAATTAATTTTCAAAAATCTGTTCCAAATTTTAACAAAATATGGTCAAAATTTAAATTTAAAAGTGGAAATCTACAACATTAGTAAAAACAAAACATTAGAAAATATATACATGAATATTATTAAATTAATCTAGATTTAAAAATCAAAAAATAAATTTAAAAGTTGGTAAACCATCAATAAAAATTCAAAAAATACATTTAAATAATTCCAAAAGTACATTCGGATGATATCCATATTTCATATTCGTATCTTATCCGAACAAAAACTCGGATATTACTTATCCACTGAATAGTCAGTGCTCCGTATTCCTATCCATATCCACGCCATATTATCCATATCCATACCCTTATCCGTAAAAATAGTTTAATATCCAAAAAAATTCAAATCACTATCCAATCAATTTCGGTCGGTCAGATAATATCAATACCATTCCACCCCAACTTGGAACTAGATACTCGCTAAGAGTAAGAGCGATATATCTCAATACAAATTGTTCCTTATTCATAGACAATTGATGAAAGAAGCACAATTTAGGAAGTGACCCGTTGCATTTTTTGATCCCCAACTCATTTCATGCACGAATGAAGGCAGATCCACATTATACTAAGGAGTATGTCACAAAATTTCTAATTGAGAACTTCAAGAGACTTCTTTTTTGGCGCCCACAATCTTGGTGGCCATTGGATCCTTCTGGTCATTTCTATCAAGTGGAACACGGTGTGGTACATATACTCATTTAGACCTACCGGACCAGGAGGCAAACCTAAAAAACGTGATTACGGCTATGTAAAAGAAGTCCTTGACGCATATGTTGCCTAATTTTGTTTGCATATTTAACTTTTCAAACAATCAAATGGTTGCGGGATAATTGACAAAAATGCCTTGAAGTTCGTTGATGCTTGACAAAATGTCCAAAGTTCATGGATCTTTCATGTTTTCCCTGTGAGTACCACGTTGTGAAACTAATCTTACAAACTAGTCCCTCTTGTCAGGGATTAAATCACGACACATTGCCATGGCCCACTCCCTGACGGCCCAAACAACAGCCTCTTAGGGCCCGGCTCCCTAGAAGGTTCTATCAGGCCCATGTGCATCCTGCTGAACAGCTCCCTGGTCGGCACGGTGTGTATTGGTCTAGGATTCGTGTTCGAGTCCGACTCGAGCAAGAGTTCTGCACGGCTACGTGAAGACCCGGACGTGGTTTCCCGGATTGGAGCAGAAGTCGTGATCCCCAAGAATTGGAGTATACCTTATCTACCTCGGGACGTATTTGGCATGTATATGAGTTCGTTGCGATCTCGTAGTTAGCCTGGCCCGATTATCTCCTGGTAGGTCGGTTGTTCAACACTATATAAACCAAGCCCCTACGGCGTGTAGAGGGCACGACTTGCACGTCCAAGATCATCGACGAGGTCCTTGCATACTACTTCTTGTACACCCATAATCCCGTCGAGACTTGTTCGTCTCGCCGAGTTCCACCTTGTAATCCTCTTTGACATAAAGAAAGGCTGGACGTACGGCTATTATCTCTCCCGAGAGGCCTGAACCAGGATAAAAACCCTGTGTCTCCCTGTTGCTCGTTGATCGCTGTTTGGCATTGCTCGGCAGGTCTTCCATCTCCCTTTTTCAAGAACCTTAGTTGACTTGAGATCGATATCTCAATCGTCGACACCTCTTACTTGAATGGACAATCCTAGGGGACGACCCTGACGGCGCCGCTGCGAAGAAGGTGGCTGAGACGGGCCTCGATGCGCGCCACCCCGCCGTCGTCATAGCTAGCGCCCTCGCCGCGGAGGAAGACATGGCAGGAGAGGCGGCCGTAGTGCGTCGACGCCTTGGCACCCACGACGATGCACTCCATGTGATCCATGCTGATATGACCCGTCAAGCGCCGCCGGGCCGTCCCATGTTCGCAGCGATTGTGCCGGGCCGTGGGAGGGACTGGTTTGTAAGATTAGTTTTGCAATGTGTTACTCATAGAGCAAAACATAAAAAACCCATGAACTTTGGGCATTTTATCAAGCGTCGATGAACTTTGGGCCATTTTGTCAATTATCCCAAAAGTTGCCTAGCTAATCGATCACTCTTCTTTTAGGTCACATGCTCAATACATTGAAGAAGTTGACAAATTGTCCAAGCCGCCATCCCGTAAACTGACAGGCAAGACATCATTCGAGGTAAATTAACGCTATTAAAAAGATTACATTTACGGCTTGCATTTTTTATCTTATGATGTTACAATATTTTTTATTCCACAGTGCACCCAACAACCACCAGGCATAAGTGCCCAAATAAATAAAGACCAGTGTTCCCGAATTAAGTAGAACACATATAGTTATATTTTTAGCATAAGTTAATGAAATATTTCTTCAAAGTTAACGTGAAAATGGTTGGATATAGTTCATTCATGATTGTGTGAATCTTCGGGTCAACGATGATGTCCTCCCAATGATTCGACGGCGGATCGCCCCTTTTTTGGTATCCGATGATCTTAACCCAAAAGGTGAGTTCCACTTCGTCGACTCAACTTAGCTAGCTAGGACGATGTAAGAACTTGCTTGGCATTGTGTTGTAGAATATATTTGTACATGAGTTTATAACTTGTTAATGTGTATTGTGTGTTTATAACTTGTGAATATGTATTGTGTGTTTTGTTGATGCAAATAAAGATTTTTAAAATTGTGAATGTATTCTGTCATAAACATGTTTGTGGATCTACTCCAGGATGCAGCCTAAACTGCATACCCTAGGGCTCAGAATACTAGTGACGAGCCAAACTAAAGCCCGTCACTATCATCAGAAAAAAAGTTACGGGTAAACATTTTTTCCGTCACTTATGTGCGTCATGAGGAACCTATGAGGTCCTCCGGAAGGCAATGATAAGTGACGTAACATACTAAAAACTATCACTTATCTTTTTAACTCAGGTGATGGGTTGTAACGTAGGCCGTCACTTGTATAACAATCATGAGTGACGGTTATAATATACACCATACTTATATAATTACCATGGGTGATGATTATCTATTACACGTCACCTATAGGCGACATGAGGAACCTATGGGGGCCTTAGGGAGGCGAAGATAAATGACAGATTGTATAAAGACCTGTCACGTATTTGGATAATTAGTGACGGGTGGACACCCATCATTAATATTGACACATCAGTGACTCGTACAGGGTGACGGTTGCTTTATCTGTCAGTATTGTCTGTTGTAACCCATTATTAATATGTGGTTTTGACGTAGTGAGAGTATGTTGTTGGTTTTGTCCTTCGTGATGGTGTCAATCGCAGAGCATTTTTTTATGGTAGTAAGCTCCCTTCTAACTACCTGTCGGGACCCGGTTTTATTAAACCTAACCCCTCCGTGATGATACACGTCACAAGGATCAGAACACGTATCTATATTAAAACAGAGCAATGATACAAGTTTAGAGCTGCATTAGCTAACAAAGTGCATTAAGTGCGAAAAGAAGCATGCTGCCCACAGGCAAGGCGCTGACCGCTTTCCCACCATTGATGCGCAAAGATATGTGCAGGAGATCATGTGCTTAGGTAGCATATATTAAAAAGGAGCGTAGATATATGGTGGATATTATTGCTTCAGCATGATGTTTGGAAGGGAGCAATTTGGGAGACCTCCGGCTTTATGTATTTTTTATTTTTAATGTTGTTTTCATGTAATCAAACCAAGCTTGATGTAGTATTGTCGAAGGGGGAAAATATAGCTTCATGTAAGCATCATCGGTAAACAAGCTCAATGTAATAACCTCGATGGCTGCGTAAATATAGGACTCAAGCATGTCAATAATGATGGTAACGAGCGGCAAACATCACAATGACAAAGAATTTAAATTTGTCCACCAGAACTGACCTGAATAACATTACGGAGGTGTGATAGGGGTTGTCCCACATGGTGTCGAGCGGTGGTGTGGAATACACGGACCCTGGGTATCTTTAGTGGGCCGTGAAGATCACCTGACAGGGGTGGGTCGAGCCGGCTATGCATCAACACGCATAGCCCAGGTCATGCCTTGCCTTGCACGGCAAGGCGGGACATATATAGGAGCCTATCCCGAATAGGGAAGGTGTGATTATAATTCTGGGTAACTACGCGACCGAGATGAAAATATAAAAATAGGAATTCTAACTTGTAACTGACCATAACTCTATCTTGTAACCCTGCCCCCCACTATATAAGGCGGGAAGGGGACTGGTTCGGCATCCATCATACACATCCCTCGACGTTGATCATCATATCATCGTAATCCCAAAACACAAGACTAGGGTATTACCTCCTCCGCGAGGGCTTGAACCAGCATAATCCCTTGTCCCGTGTTATCATCGAGTTTCAGATCCAGTGCACAACCCCATATAAATCATTGCCGATGATAACCCCTGGTTAAACAAACGTCGATAGTTGGTGCGCTAGGTAGGAGAAGCGTCAAGATCAATCACATCAAGCTCAATGGAAGCAATCGCCAGAGTTGTCGCCGCCATCGCACCAGGTCAAGTTTTCCGTTTTGGGAGCCTGTACTTTGTCACGAACAACTTCGGCAAGCCTACGTTATCGGGCTTGGACTAGATCCTATCTGAGGGTGACTTCAGCAACAACTGGCCTAGGCACCCGTTCGGGTTGGAGAACACCGCCGCCGCACACCAGCACGTAATGCGTCGAAAGCCTAAGCTCACTCTTTTGGATTTGGACTGGGTCCGATTATGGGAGAGACTTCATCAACACTCCTAGATCGACTCTTTCAGATTCGGACAAGTTCCGATTACGGAGGAACTTTAACAGGGCTTCGCTCGGACTCCGGTTCGTGTTAGGGAACGCCGCCGTCGTCGCCTACCAGCAAGCAATGCGCCGACGGATCAACTCCCGACTCGGATATGGCGAGGACCCGACCGAGACCAAATTTTGGTTGGTGGTCGTCATCAGTAGCAACTCACTTGAACTCGACGATTGTGGAGCCCACTGTGGGGTTTTGGCATTATACACGTGGGACCTTGTTCCACGTCCCCATGGCGCCAATATTGTTACTGGCAAGTGGATCTTTAAGCACAAACTGCATGCAGATGGTTCTCTCGATCGGTACAAGGCTCGTTGGGTCCTTCGTGGGTTCACCCAGCGCCCTGGAGTTGACTTCGACGAGACCTTCAGCCCAGTTGTCAAGCCGGCCACCATCAGGACTGTTCTCACACTAGCTCTCTCTCGCGGTTGGTCTATCCGCCAATTGGACGTCAACAATGCCTTTCTGCATGGCACCCTGACAGAGACAGTGTACTGTGCTCAGCCATCCGGGTTCGTTGATCCCTCCTGTCCAGATCATGTGTGTCGGCTCAACAAGTCATTATATGGTCTGAAGCAGGCACCCCGAGCATGGTACAGCAGGATTGCTTCTCATCTGCTCTTCTTGGGCTTTTTGTTGAAGCACAGGCGGACACGTCATTGTTTATCTTTCACTGTGGCACCGACACTGTCTATCTTCTTCTCTACGTGGATGACATCGTCCTGACTGCCTCCTCGACTGCTCTCCTGGATAAGACCGTTACTGCCCTTCAGCGTGAGTTCTCCCTCAAGGATCTGGGCCACTGCATCACTTCTTGGGAGTTTCAGTTCAGTCACATTCTGGTGGTATGCATCTCTCACAGCGACAGTATATTTTGGATATTCTGGACCGAGCCGGCATGTCAGACTGCAAGCCCTGCAACACTCCGGTGGACACTCAGTCCAAGCTCTCTGCTGTTGGAGCTCCTGTCTCTGACGCGACTCTCTACCGCAGTTTAGCAGGTGCTCTTCAGTATCTCACATTCACCCGACCAGATATCACGTATGCTGTCCAGCAAGTCTGCCTCTTCATGCATGATTCACGGGAGCCTCACTTTGCTGCTCTGAAACGCATCCTCCGCTACCTTCAGGGCACACTTGAGCTTGGTCTGTTCCTGCATCGCACCACGTCTACTGATCTCATAGTATATCCTGATGCTGATTGGGTTGGCTGTCCTGACACTCGTAAGTCCACCTCGGGCTACGTTGTGTTCCTCGGCGACAACCTGGTCTCTTGGTCCTCTAAATGGCAGCACACTGTCTCCCGGTCCAGCGCTGAGGCAGAATACCGCGCCGTCGCCAACGGTGTGGCTGAGGCGTGCTGGCTACGACAGCTTCTCCAGGAACTTCAGAGTCCCCTTCGTCGAGCCACCGTCGTCTATTGTGATAACGTCAGCGCGGTCTACCTCTCCAGCAACCCAGTGCAGCATCAGCGCACCAAACACGTCGAGATCGACCTGCACTTCGTCCGAGAGCGGGTGGCTCTCGTCCAGGTTCGCGTTCTCCACATCCCGACGACATCGCAGTACGCAGACATCTTCACCAAGGGGCTGCCTACTTCGGTCTTCACCGAGTTCCGGTCCAGTCTGAATGTCCGTGCTGCTACCGTTCCGACTGCGGGGGAGTGCTAGTACTTGCGTGCTAGTACTTGCGTCTTTCTTGTACCAGTCCAAACGACGGTTTCCGTTGTTCGGACTGCGGGAGAGTGTTAGAATATTCCGCAGAATATGCCACGCGTAATCCCCCTGATTACGCGTGCATTAGTGCCATTAATGGCCTGTCTAATTTACGCCTAGCCTGTCCCCTCTACCAGGCTATATATTGTATCCTGTACTCCTCATTCTATTCATCGAAAGATCACTTTAACAGACAGCATGGGCAAATGAAACCATACATGATAGATGTCGCGTGCTGTGGGCTTCGCTTCAAAAAGAAGAAAATTGTCCGATGTGTGATCAATGTTGTCGTTAGTTTGTCACGAATCAGTGAACGAAACGCGGTAGCTGCCCGTAGCCTAGTACCCTAGAGCTAGAACGGAGTAGTACTGGTAGGGAGTACTGCACCTGACCAGGATCGATCACGAGTCTTTCTTTCAGTACATGTGGCATGTGGGTGGAGACAGTGCGCTGCCGCATGCAGCACTGTACCTGTACTTGCTCCTGTTCAGCTATCCCCCGATTAGTGTTGATCATGTCTCCAAAAATCGTTTATGGAGTAGCAAGTAAATCCTGCTCACTCTTTTTTTTATTTCCAACTGTTTTTAATGGCATTGTGAAAAAGATAAATTTTGAATTTTTAAATAGAAAACATAAAGATCATTCACAAAACGAAAATCGCTAGTTTTTTTTAATGAAAATCGTTAACATTAAAAAAATCGTTTGAATTTTATTTTTTAATCGTAAAGAACTGAACCTAAGGTTCACTAGGGGCTCGGACCGGCTGACCATTCCCTGCCTACCTCATGACTCACGAGTACGAGTAGTCTCGACCAATGGGAAGAGGACAGGGATGGACACCAAAGACCATCTCTCCCCTAGTACGGATTAGCTATGTACTCCCCGTCCAAATTATAGTTCACTGTTAACTTTTGAATCTTCATTTTAACCCTTTGTCTTATTCAAAAATATACGTAGATATTATTTATTTTACGCATCGCCGGCGAGGTGAGGGCGGTGGGCAGTGGGAGGAGCCCGTGAACGTCGCCGGACGCAGGGAGGTCGGGCCAACCTCGCTAGAGTTGAGTCAGAGCCGCCGCTGCTCCTCTTGCTGGCCACCGTCTTGAATCCGCCGTCGTCGGGCAGTCCTCCGGCCGAAGGAGCTCGCCTTGGTTGAGGGACGCAGCGCCTGAGATTGGAGCAGCTCACCGAGGCCTGAGATTGGAGCGCGCTGTGAGAGGGGAGGAGGAAGCTCTGATTTGAGATTTGTGCGCACACGTGGCGGGCATCTGGACAGGGTCTTTCACAGTTTGGAAGGACCCGGGTCCTTCCAAATTTTCTTCCGTGTCCACTTGCATCCTGAAGTGCGCTGCTGCATGCAGCATCATTACTGTACCTGTACTTGCTCCTGTTCAGCTATCCCCCGATTAGTGTTGACCAGGTCTCCAAAAATCGTTTACGGAGTAGCAAGTAAATCCTGTTCACTCTTGTTTTTTTTGTTTCCAACTGTTTTTAATGGAATTATGAAAAAAGATAAATTTTGAATTTTTAAATAGAAAACATAAAGATCATTCACAAAACGAAAATCGCTAGTTTTTTTTAATGAAAATCGTTCACATTAAAAAAATCGTTTGAATTTTATTTTTTAATCGTAAAGAACTGAACCTAAGGTTCGCTTAGGGGCTCGGACCGGCTGACCATTCCCTGCCTGCCTCATGACTCACGAGTACAGTCTCGACCAATGGGAAGAGGACAGGGATGGACACCACAGACTGAGACTATCCCTCCCCTAGTACGGATTAGCTCCAAACCCATCCACATTCCGCCCGCCTCCCTAAAGCTCCTCGACAGTGATAGGCTGTGTGACTGTATCCTAACCGTTTTTAATAAAAAATGCTTTATTGATTGGGAGTGGCTAGAATGTACTCCCCGTCCAAATTACAGTTCACTGTTGACTTTTGAATCTTCATTTTAACCCTTTGTCTTATTCAAAAATATACGTAGATATTATTTATTTTATTGCTATTTGTTTTATCATTAAACATACTTTAAACATGACTTACGTTTTTTCATGTTTGTACAATTTTTTTGAATAAGACGAATAGTCAAAAGGTTTATCCAAAAGTCAACAGTGAACTATAATTTGGAACGAATGGAGTACTAGGCGTCTGCGTTTTCAGGTTTGGTGCAGTCGATTCTTTTTCAACAAATTTTTTACATACCGAACAACTGAAAATACAGCAATAAGTATACTCTATCAAGCATTGGTGGTAATTCTTATTGTCATGTGATTGTCGATGATTTCTCTCGCTTCACTTGGGTATTTTTCCTTGCAAACAAGTCTCTTGCCGGTGATGTGTTTAAAAGATTTGCTTTGAAAGCTCAAAAAGAATTTGACTCTTTTATTAAAAAGGTGAGGAGTGATAATGGCACCGAGTTCACTAACACAAATGTGGAAGAATTTTGTGATGAGTTAGGTGTGAAGCATGAATTCTCGGCGGCATACACTCCCCAACAAAATGGAGTGGTGGAGAGGAAGAATCGTACGTTGATAGAGATGGCAAGATCAATGCTTGACGAGTATAACACGCCGCATGCTTTTTGGGCGGAAGCCATCAACACGGCGTGCCATGCCATCAACCGTCTCTACCTCCACCGACTACTTCACAAGACCTCATATGAACTACTAGTGGGACGAAGGCCCAACATCTCGTACTTTCGAGTCTTCGGTTGCAAGGTATACATCTATAAGAAAAGGACTCATTTGGGTAAGTTCCAAAAGAGGTGCGACATTGGTATCATGTTAGGGTACTCCTCTCGCTCAAAAGCTTTTCGAGTTTTTAATAATTCTACCGGGCTTGTTGAGGAAGCTTATGATGTCAAGTTTGATGAAACTAATGGTTCACAACATGAGCAAGATTTGACAAGAAATGTAGGTGATGAGTTACCACATGAAGCTATGGAGTTGGGGGAAATTCGACCCTCTCCGGAGACACCAAAAGATGAAGTAATCACCCCCACCACCTCCATCGATAATCAACCTCAAGACACCTCTCCAACAACTCAAGATCAAGCGGTGGACGGAGATGCAAACTTTGCAGTTGATCATGCTCAAGGGGGAGCCGATGATCTTGGTTCTCCCCTTGGCGAGGATCTGGGTTCGCACCAGTGTTAGTGGCGGTCTCCTCATAAGCAACAATCGGAGAAGAAGAGTGATGATCCCCCGCTCCAAGGACAAAAACTTCTCAGTAGTTGCGAATTTCAGCGCTCCCATCAGACTCAGAGTCAGAAACGGAGAGGCTTACTTGTTCGCTCTGTCCAATGGGTTGGCCACCATTGATGACACCCACGAACATAGTGAATTTGATCCGAGTGTATCTGGCATGCTCGCCGACTGGTTATCTCTCATCCAAATCTCAGATGAGATCTGTGCGGAGGCCGCAGTGAAGCTCTTGAGTCCGGAGGGACATCCAACTGAAAACGCCGTGTTGTTGTTGGGCGGAATACAATCCACGCCCATGCGGTTGAGCCCGCCGAGTCCTTTTTCGTCTTCCTCGGGAGGAGGCGCGAAGGTGAACAGCGAAGGGGTCAATCCGCTAAAGGCGCTTGCTAAATTCACCAAGCAAAAAGGCACTGGGCCACATTGATTGCGCGCGCCTTCTTGTGAAGGGATCTCTCGAGGAGGAGAGAGGTGGAGATTGCCAATGCCATCGGTGATGAAGTCTAGGGTGCCGAAGCGAAGGGACTGCCCGAGCTCCATGGCGATGTGCGGCGATCTCCAAGGTGCCATCTAACTTCAGAGATGATCTCGACGCTACCCCTACCTGGCGCGCCAACTGTCGACTGATGACTAACTGGGGGGTCACCACCGGCAATGAATTTGTACGAGGGGACGCTAATCGAGAACTAAGCTAGATGGAAGCACAAGACACGGGTTTATACAGGTTCAGGCCCTCAACGGAGGTAATACCCTACTTCCTGTGCTCTGGGATTATATGGTGAATCAAGTTGCGGGATGCAAGATGATGCTATGATGATTCTGCTTGTGTGTATATGACTTAATGTACCGATGGCCTCTACCCCCTCCCTTTATATAGTGTAGGGGGAGATAGAGTTACAGAATAGCACGTGGTACATGATAACTAATTCTGTTATGCTGTTACATGTCATGCATGAACGGATCTGCTAATTACATGGAGATAGATTATATCTTCGGGAACTTCCTTGGAGCTCAAGGCGCGCATATCCCAAGTGGTCTTTATCCTTAACTGGCCGACTTGGATCACCCCCTATCTGCTCCTTTATTGGCCTTCTAGAGGATACCCGGGGCCCATACAGTCCACACCTCTTGTGTTTGTCCCCAATGGAATGGAACGCCCTTCTTTGTCAGCTCATTCAATGTTGCGGCAATGGTACTAAAATCCTTCACAAAGCGGCGGTAGAAGCTGGCAAGTCCATGAAAACTTCGCACTTGTGTGACCATTTTAGAAATCGGCCAACTCTTGATCGCCTCAATCTTGGCTTCATCAACCTCAATTCCCTGCGGAGTCACAACATAACCAAGAAACGAGACTCGATCGGTGTAAAAGGTGCACTTCTCGAGGTTACCAAACAAACGTGCCTCTCTCAAAGCATTAAAAATAGCACGTAGATGCTCGAGATGTTCAGAAAGTGACTTGCTATATATCAAGATATCATCAAAATATACCACCACAAATTTACCAATGAAAGGACGTAAGACCTCGTTCATTAACCGCATGAAAGTACTAGGTGCATTAGTCAATCCAAAAGGCAAGATTAACCACTCATATAACCCGAACTTTGTCTTAAAAGCAGTTTTCCATTCATCTCCCAATTTCATTCTGATTTGGTGGTACCCACTACACAAGTCAACTTTGGAAAAAATAGTAGAACCACTTAATTCGTCAAGCATGTCGTCTAACCTAGGAATAGAATGACGATACCTTATTGTGATATTATTAATGGCTCTACAATCCACGCACATGCGCCAGCTCTTAGGTACCAACAGAACATGAACATGACAAGGATTAAGGCTTGGTCGCACATACCCAGGGTCCAAAAGTTCTTAGACTTGTCGTTCAATTTCCTTAGTCTCCTCCAGATTGGTCCTATAGGCAGCACGGTTTGG
Organism: Raddia distichophylla; assembly: GCA_005191435.1. NCBI lineage: Eukaryota > Viridiplantae > Streptophyta > Magnoliopsida > Poales > Poaceae > Raddia > Raddia distichophylla. The sequence continues at coordinate 1,055,852 of SPJY01033140.1, read as the reverse complement.
CAATGTCGCTCCCGGGACCAAGTCAATTTGGTGTTCAATCCCTGGAACAGATGGTAGTCCCGGGGTACTTCAGCGGGAAAGACATCATCATACTCCTGCAAAAGGTTAGTAACAGTAGATGGAAAAGAGACGGGTATTTCATCGAATGAGAATAAGGTCTCTTTACATATCAAAGCATAGCGTGATGGATCAGCAAGATCTGACTTTGTTGCAAGTAAAACACCACCCTTCAATTTAATAACCTCGGTTTTAACAGCAAGTTTGTTCTTGTCTTTCTTTTGTGGAAAAATGGTTTTAGCTACTTGCTGGTTTTCAGATTCTAGGGTGTTGTCTTTCTTTTCATTTTCTAGTCTCTCCCTATCAAATTGCACAATTTCAGAAGGAGTCATGGGAAGTAAAGTGATTTTCTTCCCTTTGTGCATCAGAGTGTAAGTATTATCCCTACCATGATGAGTGACATTAGTATCATATTCCCAAGGTCGGCCTAATAAAAGTGAACAAGCTTGAATAGGCACTACATCAAAATCAGCATTATGATGATATGAACCAATAAAGAAAGACACTCTAACTGTTTGGGTAACCCGAACCTTACCACTGTTATTGAACCATTAAACATGATATGGTTGAGGATGGGGTTTCGTGGTCAAGCCAAGCTTCTTGACCAGGTCAGAACTCACCAAGTTGTTACAGCTACCTTCATCAATAATGGTTCGAACACGATGGTTGTTGACGACGAGGAACATTTGAAATAGGTTGTGGTTGTACTCCCTCCGCTTGCTTCATTTGAGTGCTTAGAACCCGTTGGACAATGATGGTACGGTATTCTTCCGTGGCTACCGTACCCAAGGCTTCGTCGTCGTCATCATCTTGGCCGGTTGCGTCGTCCTCATCACCTGCCAAGTTAGTTGCAAGGGTATATTCATCTTCTACATCAAAAGCACTAATGTACCCACCCTCATCAGTCGCGATGTAGGCTCTCTGGCTTGGGCAGTCCTTCATGACATGGCCCATTCCCTTGCAATGATGGCATATAATTCCTGAGCTACGTCCCGTAGAGGCAACTGAAGAAGTCTTCGCTGGAGCCTGTAGGTTAGACGTTTTACTTACCTCGGGTGTACGTTGCGGTGGTGGCGGTGCTACTGAACGCGCCCTACTCATTGAGGGGGCAGTAGACCGAGCGGCAGGAGGTGGTGTGGATTTGGATGAAGTTGACGCCTGCCTTGGAGGGAAAGTAGCAGCAAAGTTGCTCCGTGGTCGCTGATGTTGTCCCTGTAATTCTTTTTTACCAAAACAGCAAGCTGGAACAACCTATTGACATCATGATAATCCTTGTAATCAACAATATTTTGTATGTCTTGTCTTAACCCCCCATAGAAACGAGCAATTTTATCCTCCTCAGTTTCCTCTACCTCACAACGCAACATTCCAATTTAAAGCTCTTGGTAGTATTCCTCTACCGATTTGTTACCCAGATCTAAGTGCTGCAATTTTTTGTGCAAATCACGTTTAATGGAAAGTGGCACAAATCGGTAGCGCATTTGTCTCTTTAGTGTGTCCCAAGACTTTACTAGTTCATTCCACCAAATTATAGCAAAATCCTTGAACTCACTAGTGGCTTATCTAACTCTATAGATTTCAGGGACAAGGTGAGAGTTAATCTTTTGCTTAACAGTCATTTCCCAATATAGGTCTGCTTTAGCGTCATAAGTTTCAGAGAAAGGAGGTATGGTAAACTTAACTTTGGCAAATTGTTCATCATCACGGTTATTATTAAAATTATGACCATTATTACCTCTCATACCTGGTCGTCGGGGATGGAAGCGCACCTCTTGTCGAACGTCTCGCTCCACATGATGCATGGCAGCTTCATTGGGGTGACGTTCAGCATGGGCATGTGACTCTTCATCGTCTTCATTTTGCTCATCTACAGTGGTTCCGGTTGGAGGCTGCTGGTTCTTCACGAACTCAACCCTATTGGCAAGGTCTGAAATGCGACGATCAAGCCTCTCGATGCCCTCCTGGTTATCTAGCCAAACCTTCGCAACGTCTTCCCTGATCTCTCTGTTTGCCTTGGTCACTTCTTTGGTTGTTTTGGAGAGAGCATCCTTGAGTTCCTTATCCCTCCGTGCTAGATCGTCAGTAAGATCTTGGAAAAGCTTTCGGAAATCATCATCATCTCCCGCAGTTCTAGCTCTTGTCTGGGGGCCTGTCATTGTTAGTAATAAAACAGAAGATAACACAGATGTATTATCCCTATCGGCTACTGATCTCGGTCAGGCTGGAACTCTCAAGCGTCTTACCTCGCTCTTGCAAGGTTCTTACAAGTATACCTGACAGGCAACCGAGGCTCTGATACCACTTGATAGGGACGGGATCCCGATCTTCCGATAGGTATGGGTAAACACGATTGGTGGAGAACTCGACATTGACGATCCAACCTTGATCAACACCGATCTAGGCCTGCAATCGCTACACCACCGTCTCCGTTCGTTATCAACCACGCAAGCGCACGGTCGACCTCACCATGAAGGCTAGTTCCTGCAAGCGAATCGAGAACACAAGCAAGAAAAAAGAAGAAGCAATCTCGAATTGCGAATTGATATTAAGATCACGAATTTGGGGTTCCACATACCGAAGATCGGTGATACTGCGATGGCAGAAAAATATCTAAGCAAAACCCAACTCTAACAATGACGGCTAAGAAGTTTTAAGAGGCAGAAGGGTGATGGCTAGGGTTTGGGGCGCCCCCCTTGCGCGGGATGCATGGGCCCAAGCCCAAAAACAAGGTGACGCAGCACCGGGCGGTCCAACAAAATCTGGTCGCCTCTTGTTTCGACGATTGTGACCAACTTAGAAGGAATTTGGACATGCGACTGGATCCATTGGAAAGGTCTCGTCGAGGAATTCTCCGTAATGTACTTGAACACCCCAAACGGAGTTGATATCCATCTGCTATGCCCGTTTGAAGACAGACTGCTCCACCGTGACTGAACCGGACACCAACTCGTCATAGACTTGGTTCCCGATCTGTCGTGGCGCAGAGTCCCATCCTCGCTGATCAACACCATAATTCCTAAGTACAAGCACAACATTATTAGGAAGTAACTCGCTGTTGACGTCAAATGAACACCAACTTTATACGTCAACATATTTCGGAATTTCGGCATTTCGGAAGGAAAAATCAAGGTTTATACTAACATTTTATTTATTATAATAAAGTTCCACAACTTTTGGTGAGTTTTGGTCTACAGGTACAAAATAGGAAAAACCGGAGCCAAACCGAGCAAAAAGCCGGGCCGGCCGACCCAGACGTGTCACCAATCCGGCTCCAACTTCTCTCAAGTGGTCTAAAAACACAATTTGGAGATATCCCCACCGTCCACTTCAGTCGGTTTGATCCAAAGGCACCAGTTCCTTTGCAAATGAGCATAGGATTCTTAAGGAATCCAAACTTGCGGGTGTCAACTTAATCAACCGACTTACGGAGGCAATCTACACCGTCCATGGAGCATCACAACAAAAATTGATGGCCAGATGAGCTCAAAGTGGGTCGGTTGGCCGACCCCCCCCCCCCTTGATGCCCTTTGGATTCTCCTTCGGAGGGGGAGTGACACTTGTCCCTACACGTAGATATTAATTATCTCGTGCGTAAACCAAAGCATCCAGCTTTGGATCAGTTGAGCCCTATCGGAATGATCATAACCATTCGGGATTTCAATTCAGGACAGCGGGTGTTAGTGAATGTCCGAGCTCCAACGACCAATACCAAGTGAACCATTGTTTGATTACCAAAGCTCACTCAATAAACCGAATCACACAATTTTGTGAACTTATTAAACTTGTCTCGTTGTCCTCCCAACTGTCTATCTAGGTAGAGTAGCTTTCTCTTTATTTGTCTGTGAATATTTATCTTCTGTGTGTGTCACCGGTCCTCTTTATTTATTTATCCTAACCCCCATTACCTAGACTAGCTGGTATTTTAAATAATTAAGACATAGAGGATTGTCTCTTTAACCCTCGTTCCCTGTGGATTCGATAGCTCTAGGAATACTCCTGGTGAAAACTACAAGTGATATCCGTCCACTTGCGGATTAATTTCTTTGAACGTAACTATCGCCAACACTCACTCTTATGGGTACTCTCTTGTGTGGTAAGGAACGAGCCGACCTGGTGGTTTAGTTGTCGCGCACGTGCCCTTGTTATTGGTCCTTGCACAATAGATGGTGGTAGAGTGGACGCATCGGTAGGGGTGATGTCGTCATCAACGAGCGCCCAAGTCTATGTCTAGGCTACACACCTACGCCTGCGCCCCGATCATGAAAGTATACGGCTCTGCCACGTGCCTACGCTTGCGCTACGAGCGTCCAACTCTATGGCTCGCCCACACGCCCACACCAGCGCCCCGAGCGCCCTAGTATACGGCTCGGCCACACCCCTACGCCTGCGCCACAAGCGTCCAAGTATACGTCTCAGCGTCAAGCCTACGCCTGCGCCCCGAGTGCCTAAGTTTACGGCTCGGCCACACGCCTATGCTTGCGCCACGAGCGCCCAAGTCTACGTCTCAGCGACAAGCCTACGCCGGCGCCCCAAGTGTCCAAGTACATGGCTTGGCCGAACGCCTAAGCATGCACCCTGAGCGACCAAGATTAGAGCTCGGCGACACACCTACGCCCGAGCCACGATCGTCCAAGTATACAGCTCGGCGACACGCCTACAATTGTGCCCCGAGCGCCCAACCGTATAGCTCGGTGCCACGCCACAAGCATTTATGTTCACAGCTTGGCCACACATCTATACCTACGCCCGGTGCACCCAAGTTTACTGCTCGGCCACACGCCTACACCGCCGCCACGAGGGACCAAGTATACTGCTCGGCAATACACCTACGCCGGCGCCTCGAAGGTCCAGGTCTACGGCTCGGCTCCATTCATATGCCCGCGCCCCGAGCTTACAAGTCTACGGCTGCATGGCATGCCTATGCCGGTGGCCCGAGCGGCTAAGTCTACGGCTCCGCAACACGCATATGCCGAACGCCCAAGTCTACTGCTCAGCTACACGCCGACGCACGCGCCATGAGCGCCCAAGTCTACGGCTCCGCGATGCGCCTACGCTGGCATCCCGAGCGACCAAATCTACGGCTTGGCTACATGCCTACGCCCACGCCACGAGCGCGCAAGTCTACAGCTCCGCGATGTGGCTATGCCGGCGCCACGAGCGACTAAGTCTACGGCTCTGCGATGCACCTACGTCGGCGCCTTGAGCGACCAAGTCTACGGCTCGGCTACACGCATACGCCCACGCCCCGAGTGCACAACTGTATGGCTCAGCTACACGCCTACGCCCGCACCACAAGCACCCAAGTATACGGCTCCGCGACGCGCCTATGTCGGCGACACGAGCGATCAAGTCTACAGCTCGGTGACACGCCTACGTCGGAGCCTTGAGCGTACAGGTATACGGCTCGGCTACACGGCTACGCTCGGGCCCTGAGCACACAACTATATGGCTCGGCTACATGCCTACGCCCGCGCCACGAGCGCTCAAGTTTACGGCTCCGTGACATGCCTACGACTGCGCCTCAAGCGCGTAAGTCTACGGCTCAGCTACATGCAAGCGCCTGCGCACGGAGCACACAAGTCTACGGCTCGGCCACATGCCTACGCCACAAACACCAAAGTCTATAGCTCGGCAACACACCTATGCCTATACCATGCTCGTCCAAGTTTACGGCTTCACTACACACCTACGCCTATGCTATGCTCGTCAAAGTCTACGGCTCAAACTACGCCTGCGCCAGGAGTTTACAAGCTAAGTTTTCATCATCTTAAAATTTTTATATAAATTTGAGTTGTTTCTTAACTTGCTACTTTGTTGATTTCCAACTAAGCAGTAAGTTGGGAGCTACACCTAATAGGTCCACTTTCGTGCACTTTTGTTACTTTCTCTTAATGTTTGCAAAAGAATCTGAGTGGAACAAATTCTGACTAGTGAAACTCTAACCTCATTAATGACAAACTCTAATCACTCGATACGCGTGACAGGGAATTGAGCCCTAAGTCAATTCCCGACGCCCGGGGCTAGACTAGTCGGATAGAGATCATAACAAAAGGAAGACTACTTGGATTAATTAAGATCAAAAAGGAAAAGGAGCAAAAGCATGAAAATTGTCTATATAAAGTGGTCGGACCTTGCATCTGAGTATTTTTTATTCAGATATTGTCTGAATCCTAGTTTATATGTTACAAGGGGCTCACGTCCGATGGGAATACTGCTCCTAGCATCGTCATGACAATTTCTGAAAGCCGTTTTACTGCCTTTCGCAAGATTCGGAAGTTAATGGATTTCTCGTTCCTCAAATGTCTTCAATGACTTTGTTCACAAGCAAAGAATGGCTTGTGTCACGAGCGCTACCTATGCCCTTTGGACATGAGCCACCTTGTGCCATGAGTGATTACTTTGGCTAGGCTACAAGCCTACGCATTCGTCCACGAGCCACCCAGCATCATCAGCGCCAACTACGGCTTAGCTATAAGCCTATACCCTTGGTATGCTAGCTATAGAAGGGCCGCCAGCTGTACACCGCGACAGACTGGTATAGGTACCAGTCGGCACAACCTAGCTTGAGATATGGCATGCTTAAGTAAGCCGCTAGCTGTACAGCATGACAGATGAGTACAGGTAGCACTCGGTTTAACATATCTTGGTATAAAGTATGCTTCACTAGAAGTCGACTACCAGTCAGCATATTAAATGGGATCTGGATACTTGTCCATGCTAACCTGAAACCAACTATTGAGTTGGGACTAGGGATCCAAGGGTAAGCTCTGATAGGAGCCGCCATCTGTACACCGTGACAGTCGGGTACGGATACCACTCGACGAAATTTAAAGTGAGATAGGATACGCCCCATGATGGGCGACAACTGATCATTGTGACAAATGGAACTAGAGTACCTATTGAATAATCAAAAATAATAAAAGCTTACAATATGCTTGATAGTTGAGCCGACTGCTGTTGCTACATGAGTTAGAACCAGATATCACGAGTTAATTTTGTATTAAGGTTTTGACGGTATGCCCTGATAAGGAGCCGCTATCTGGTAATGGTACTACTACGCCAAAACTCAAGTTAGATGATGGTTCTCATGATGGGCCGACTGCCGGTATAATGAAAATTGGATCGAGTACCGCTCGGAAAGTCCAACACATGGAATTCCGCTGAGTCCCTCACAGTCTCCTTGTATACAACGGAGCACTCGAATGAAGAAGAAACCAATCGGGAAGTGATGTGAAGAACTGAGAGCACTCGGCATGAAGCATGGCTGAAGGAAATATAAAATAGGAATTCTACCTTGTAATCGATCAGAACTCAATCTTATAACCCTGCCTCCCACTATATAAGGCAAGCAGGGGACCCTGGTTCAGCATCCATCATACACATCCCTCTACATTGATCATCGAATCATCGTCGTAATCCCAAAACACAGGACTAGGGTATTACCTCATCCGCAAGGGACTGAACCTGTATAATCCTTTGTCTCGTGTTACCATCGAGTTTGAGATTCAGCGCACAGCCCCATATAAATCATTGCCGATGATAATGTTGACATGTGGTCAACGCAAATCCCATGCGCACCAGCAGAGGGATGACAAGGTAGATGGGCCGGTGACCTGCGATCCTGTTCATTACAGAGTTATGGAGGGAAATCAAGGAATTATGAGTTGGGCCAGCCGATGAGGGATAGGGCACGTTGGTTGCAGAGGAGAGAGGAACAACCAAGTATGGGATAGAGCCGGTGACAGAACTTCACGGCTCGGCGACACGAACTCAAGTTAGATGATCGTTCTCATGACGGGCCGACTGGCGGTATAATGAAAATTGGATCGAGTACCGCTCAGAAAGTCCAACACATGGAATTCCGCTGAGTCCCTCATAGTCTCCTTGTATATAACGGAGCACTCGAAATGAACAAGAAACCAATGTGGGAAGTGATGTCAAGAACTGAGAGCACTCGGCATGAAGCATGGCTCGACTGGAACGTAATTAGAAAAGACTACAACTCGACCGCAAGGGACTCGGAGGGCTACTATGGAATACACAGACCCTGGGTCCCCAGTGGGCCGTTTAGATCACTTGACAGGGGGTGGGCCGAGCTTGCCATACATCAACGCGCATAGCAGGTCGGACACATATAGAAGCCTATCCCGAATAGGGAATGCGTGATTGTAATCCCATGTAACTACGCGACCGGGAAGGAAATATAAAAATAGGAATTCTACCTTGTAATCGATCATAACTCTATCTTATAACCCTGGCTCCCCCTATATAAGGCGAGCAGGGGACCCTGATTCGGCATCCATCATACACGGGACTAGGGTATTACCTCCTTCGCGAGGGACCGAACCGGTATAATTCTTTGTCCCATGTTACCATCGAGTTTGAGATTCAGCGCACAGCCCCATACAAATCATTGCCGATGATAACGTCGACAGGTGGTCAACACAAATCCCGTGCGCACCAGCAGAGGTATGACAAGGTAGACGGGCCGGTGACCTGCGATCCTGTTCATTACAGGGTTATGGACAGAAATAAAGGAATTATGAGATGGGCCAGCCGATGAGGGATAGGGCACGTTGGTTGCAGAGGAGAGAGGAACAACCAAGTATGGGATAGAGCCGGTGAAAGGGTATCGATCAAGTGTATGAGGGAGAATGGGCGCATGAGGGGAACAAATGTATGAGGAAGGATGGGCGCATGAGGAAGGATGGGCGCACAACATATGTTATCAAACCCAAATAAAACTAGGGTCTAACGTAAGTACTTTTTAGACTAATCGCGCGTACGTATGCTTTTCATGTATGCCATCGCTCCCTTTTTTGTTTTTTTTAGAAAATCACCACTAGCCCACGCGGAGACATTTTAACTCGCTGTATCCCAATATGCTTGGATGGTGATCGAACGCGCACGCTTGTCTTGCAGTACGAGCTCGACCAAATGAATCCGTGACCACATCACGACGTGCCACACTACGCCGGCCGGCCGGTCTAGCTCACGATCACTCTCTCTCTCTCTTTTTCTCGTGTTCCAGGCTCAAGCCATCCATCCATGTGCAGCACCACGTGCGCTGCTCGCTATATAAGCAAACGCGCGTCCAGCTTATACAAGTAATAATAGAATTATTTTGAGCTTGTCTCTTGGGAATTGATCGAACCAACTTGCTGGCCATGGGTAGCTTGCCCCTAGCCACGTTTCAGCCGCTGGACCCCGAGATCTTCACCGACGAGTCGCGCGCGGTGGTCGACTTCCTCGCCGGCTACTACCGCGACGTCGAGAGGTACCCTGTCCGGGCGGCCGACGAGGAGATGGAGCCGGGCCGCCTCCGCAAGCGCCTTGCCGAGGCGGCGCCGGAGCTCAGCGAGCCGATGGACGCCATCCTGGAGGACGTGCGGCGCGACATCCTCCCCGGGCTCACGCACTGGCAGAGCCCGAGCTTCTTCGCCTACTTCCCCATGAACGCCAGCGCCGCCGGGTTCGCCGGCGAGATGCTGTCGGTCGGCCTCAACGTCGTGCCGTTCCTGTGGGTGGCGTCGCCGGCGGCCGCCGAGCTCGAGGGCGTGGTGGTGGACTGGATGGGCAAGCTGCTCGGCCTGCCCGGCCGCTTCCTCTTCTCCGGCGGCGGCGGCGGCGTGCTGCAGGGGAGCACGTGCGAGGCCGTCGTGTGCACGCTCGCCGCCGCGAGGGACCGCGCGCTGCGCCGGCTAGGGCATGACGGAATCCTCAAGCTGGTGGTCTACGCGTCCGACCAGACGCACTCCACCTTCCAGAAGGGCGCCAGGCTCGTCGGCATCCCGCCGTCCAACTTCCGCGTCGTCCGTACGTCGGCGGCGTCGGGCTACGGCCTGGCCGCCACCTCCGTCCACGTCGCCGTCGAGGAGGACGTCGCCCGCGGGCTCGTCCCCCTGTACCTGTGCGCCACAGTTGGCACGACCGGGCTAGGAGCCGTCGACCCCGTGCGCGAGCTCGGCAAGGTGGCGCGCCGCCACGGCATGTGGCTGCACGTCGACGCGGCGTACGCCGGCAGCGCGGCGATCTGCCCGGAATTCCAGGGCTACCTTGACGGCGCCGAGCTGGCCGACTCGGTGAGCATGAACCCGCACAAGTGGTTCCTCACCAACATGGACTGCTGCTGCCTGTGGGTGGCGAGCCCCACCGCCCTCACCGCCGCGCTCTCCACCTCGCCGGAGTACCTCAAGAACGTCGGCGGCGGCGAGTCTGAGGCAAAGCTGGTTGCCGCCCCCGCCGCAGTGGATTACAAGGACTGGCAGATCTCGCTGTCGCGGCGGTTCCGCGCCATGAAGCTCTGGGTGGTGCTGCGGCGCTACGGCGCGGCGGGGATGCGCGCGTACGTCCGGCGGCACGTGGCCATGGCGGAGTGGTTCGAGCGGGCGGTGGCGGCCAGCGCGCGCTTCGAGGTGGCGGCGCCGAGGAGGTTCTCGCTGGTGTGCTTTCGCCTCCGGCCGCGGTTCGACGGCGACGACACGGTGGACGCCGCCAACCGCGAGCTATTGGCGGCGGTGAACGCGAGCGGGCGGGCCTTCATGACGCACTTCATCGTGGACGGCAAGTTCGTCATCCGGCTCGCCGTCGGCGGGGCCATGACGGAGATGCGGCACGTCCGGGACGCCTGGGAGCTGCTTCAGGAGATGGCTGATGATCTTGTGCCGCGAGCTTAATTGGCTGCACGTCGCTACATGCAGTGGCACTGCATGGTATGCTCTCCTTATCGCTGATTGCGACACGAAAAAGAAAAATTTTCGTACAACATGAAGATTGAAGGCCGTACCTCTTCTCCTGCTTTGTCTCAAGGGTTTATGTACTCTGCTTAAAGGAATATCTTCTTAATTAGCGCGGATTGTGACAGAGAAAAGAAGACTCTTGTACAAGCGTGTGTGGGGTGTTTATCCTGCGTTCCTACCTCTCCTGGGTCGTGTACTCGTGTATGGTTTTATGTACTTTACTAAAAAAATTGGAGTATCTCTGTATCTCCTTGGCACAAATTGTGACATGCATGGAAAAGAATTTAAACTCGTACAAGCGTAGGTGGAGTGCTCCCTCAATTCTTTTTTGTTTAACGCGTCTTTGACCATTCGTCTTATTCAAAAAAATTATGTGAATATCATTTATTTTTTTGCGACTTGTTTTATTTGTAAAGGTACTTTAAGCATGACTTATTGCCCCTCTCTAGGCCGAAAATCAAAATTCAAAATTCATGCCCACCAAAGGAATCTATATCGACGGCCACGAAAACCCCGACGACAAACCTCAACCCCCATACCAGGCAGCGAAACAAAATTCAGATTTGCAGCCCGGCAAAACAAGCTATGTCGGAGGTAACACGAGAGTCGCCGACAATAATGCAACCCTCTCACGCCACGCTAACGCCCTAACGGAACCACCTCAAGGTGGCCCCGCATGTCAAACGGGTGACATCTCTGTCATGTGGGACAACCTGAGCTGAAACAGAGCAGGCAGATAGCATCTGTATCGACGGCCTTAATTATGTGGCCGATACAGGTAAAATAAAAAATCAGGGAGCGAAGGTGCGGGCTCGAGCCCGCGACATGCATGGAGCCCACGCCGGGCCACGCACTGATAACTAGGTGGGAATAATTTTCATCATGTAACAGTGGAGCACAAGTGTTTTTGTAACAGGGTTACCACAACCTGTGTCGATAGCCATCTTGCCGTCGCCGAACCTGTTATCATTGTGTCGATGGCTTTATGTTGTCCGGCCGACACAGTCCTCTCTGTGTCGGCAGCCTTATGCAGTCCCACCGACACACTTCCCTTCCGCCCAGCCGCCGACATTCCGGCCATGCACTCCACTAGCCCTTTGCTTTGTGCAATATAAGGTTATAAAACATGCAATAGACATCACAACTCATTTCATGGGGATGTATCTCCCTACGTTGGACCTCGGGTACAAGTTCATTTGAAACCGTAACGTTATATAAGCTTTCGGGCTAAAACGACGTTATCGTTTTCAAAGAAACTTGTAGCCGAGGTCCTACGCAGGCCAATACGCCCCCGTGTAATGAGTTGTGATGTCTATTGAATGTTCTAGAACCATACATTGCCCAAAGCAAAGTGCCGGCGAAGCCAAGGGTGGGACGGAAAGTCAGTGGCTAGGGGGAGGGGCTTTGTGTCGGCGGCTCATAGCAGGCCGCCGACACAGGCTTCTCTGTGTCGACAGCTTTTGTTTGTCCTGCCTACACAGTCCTCTCTATATTGGCGGCCTACTGTGAGCCGCCGACACAAATCGCTCCCCCCTAGCCGCCGACTTTATGGCCCACCCTCGGCTCCACCGGCACTTTGCTTTGCGCAATGTAAAGTTATAGAACATGTAATAGACATCACAAATCATTTCATGGGGGCGTATTGCCCTGCGTTGGACCTCGACTACAAGTTTCTTTGAGTCTATTTAATATTCTAGAAATTTGCATTGCACACAGCAAAATGCCGGTGGAACCGAGGGTGGCAAGAAAGTCGGTGGCTAGGGAGGAGGGGCTTTGTGTCGGCAACTTTTGTTAGGCCGCTGACACAGACTTAACTCTTTCGATTGCTTTAGTGTGGCCGCCGACACAATATTCGCTCTGTCGATGGCATTATTGCGGCCGCTGGCACAGGTGTGTGCCACAGACGTGTGGGCCAAGAAATTTGGGTGACCGTTACAGCAGGCAGTGTCGTCGGCTTGAAGACTTGTATCGTCGGTTAGTGGCCGCCGACATAGGTCCTCGTGTTGAAAAAAGGTGACCCGTGCGCCAAGTCATCACAACCTATCGCACGGGCTCAACTCAATACCCACTCCCCGCCGCCCCGAGCCGCCGTCCCACCGCCCCAAGCCACCGCCGCCCCGCGCCTCGGCCCCTCCGCCCAAAGCCGCTGCCACCCACCGCCTCCCGCCCTACGCCACTTTCTCGTTGCCGCCCATTGGCGCCGCCTTGAGTCGTTCTCGCCTCCACACAACAAGCCACCCGCTGCCACCCCGGGCCACCACTGAGCCACCTCCTCCCACTTCCCCGCCCACTGACCGAGGCGTCCCTGCCTCCTCCCACAGGCGTGTCATCGTATCCTTGACCACATGTATGCTCACGATTTTTTGAAAGTTGCTGAAGCTGTGTCGCCGGTATTTTGTTAACCGATGAAATTAGGACATATAATTAATTAGTGGGGTGGTAATTAGTTAGATTAGACGTGATTGTGAGTACTTGCAATGCATTTATTTCATTACACCGCAACCCAGGTTTGGATACCATACGGCCAAACTCTTTCCTTAACGTACGCCCCGTGGTGGGGTTGCCAGCTATATTCCGCGACAGTGGGATACAGGTACCGCCTGGCTGACAACAATGGTATGCCCCATGTTGGGACACTAGCTGTGTGCCGCACTAGTCGGATACAGGTATCATTGGGCCAAAACCTATCCAGGTGGTATGCTCCATGTTGGGCCAATTCCTGTATTCTACGAGTACAGGTATCAGATGGTTAAAGATATGGTACGCCCCATGATGGGTCGCCAGCTGTACATCGCAAGAAGAGTACAGGTACCACTCGGCTCTTCAGGCAAAACCACGGTATGCCCTCTGGGGCCACGAGCTGTATCCCACTCCGGTCGAGTACAGGTACCACTCAGCTTTTCAGCCAAAACCAATGGTACAGCCCATGTTGGGTCGCTAGCTGTACAATGCAAGACGAGTACAGCTACCACTTCATGAAAATCAAACTGATGCGTTTTACAATAGGCCGACAGTCAAAACTCCGGCAATCCCGGGCTGGGTATCACTAACAACTCTCTATGAGTCCTTCATAGTCCCATCACAGATAATAGGCAGAAACCAGTTGGCAAGAAGCATCAACAATCTACAAAGCACTCGACATGAAGCATGACTCATCCAACGTGCGACAGAGAGGATCAGCAACTCGACTATGAAGCACTTGGGGGCTACTGTGGATAACATAGACCCCGGGGAACCACACGGCGGGCCTAAGAGACCACCCGACAGGGGATGGACCAAGTCGGGTGGATAAAGACGTGTACCACTAAGACTCTAGAAGACTTGGCTGGCAAGGAAAGACATAAAAATAGAAGTCTATCCCTAATTAATAGGGAAGATATGCTTGTAATCTCAGATAACTCCATATTTATCTAGAGGATAGAGATAGGAATTCTACATCGTAACTGACCAGGACTCTATCTTGTAACCCTGCCCCCGCTATATAAGGCTGGCAAGGAGCCCCTGGTTCGGCAGGTTGATCATCATCTCCACACCCATCTATGGAGAGACATCTCCCTCCACATTGATCATCAGATCACCATATAATCCCATAGCACAGGAGTAGTGTATTACCTCCACCATGAGGGCCTGAACCTATATAAATCCCTGTCTTGTGCTAGCATCGAGTTTGGATCTTGTGCATCGCCCCATATATAATCATTGCCGACGATAACCCCCGGTTAGCTACCCGTCGACACCGGCTCCAACTTCTCCCAAGTGGTCTAAAAGCACAATTTGGAGACATCCCCATCGTCCACTTCAGTCGGTTTGATCCAAAGGCAGCACTTCCTTCACAAATGGAGTCTTGGATTCTTAAGGAACCATTACTTGCCGGTGTCAACTTAACTAACCGACATTAGGACGTGATCTGGACCATCAATGAAGCATCCTAGAAGAAATCCACGGCCGGGAGCTAACAAAGGTGGGTCGGCCGGCCGGCCTCCCCCCTTTGGCTCCTTGGATTCTCATTTGGAGGGTGGCAAGGTGACACTTATCCCTACACGTGGAAGTCCCCGGTTGGCTGCGGATCACTATAAATAGACCGCCTCACTCACTTGTAACACAACACACAACACATCACAACACTCTTCATTCCACTTAGTAGAGTAGCTCTTAGTCTAGTAGTAGTTGGGAGTTAAGAGTCAAGTCGAGCTGAAGCTCGGAGTTCCGGAAGTGTCTTCGGGAATTCGGGTAATAGCTCTTGTACTCTTTCCTAATTGTTTCAATTAGTGAGATCACTTCATTCGTTGTTTATGTGTTGATCTTTATTTGAGTTGAGTATATCTACATAAATGAGTTGTGTGGATTTGCCTCACTGGTAGCTTGTATTCGTCTGGAATCTGTTTAGGTTCTCACTCATATACTGTAAGAGCCAGGCATTGAACCTAAGTCAACTTCTTTTTGGTACTGAGGAAGATTGATTAGAAATAGTGGCAGACGTGGTGTCTGAGATTAGGACTAACTCGGTTTAAACCCGGGCCCACGTATATGTGGTAGGTGGTGACAACCCTATCCATCCGTAGATATTAATTATCCCGCGCGTAACCCACAGCGTCCGGCTTTGGATCAGTAGAGCCCTATCGGAATGATCATAACCATTCGGGATTCCAATTCAGGATAGCGGGTGGTAGTGAATGTCCGAGCTCTGACGACAAATACCAAGTGAACCATTGTTTGATTACCAAAGCTCACTCAATAAACTGAATCACACAATTTTGTAAACTTATTAAATTTGTCTCGTTGTCCTCCCAACTGTCTATCTAGCTAGAGTAGCTTTCTCTTTATTTGTGTGTGAATATTTATCTTGTGTGTGTGTCACCGGTCCTTTTTATTTATCCTAACCCCCGTTACCTAGACTGGCTGGTATTTTAAATAATTAAGATATAGACGATTGTCTCTTTAACCCTCGTTTCCTATGGATTCGATAACTCTAGGAATACTCTTGGTGAAAACTACAAGCGATATCCGTCCGCTTGCGGATTAATTTCTTTGAGCGTAACTATCGCCAACACCGTGCCGTTTTGAAATTTCCAGGCCGCCTATTTAAGGGGCTACCCTACCGGTGTTCGCCGCTTCGCCTCCTGCTACCCCCGCCTTAGCCTCCGTACTACTTCTCCATCCGCGATGGGGTAGAAGTCCGGGGGCCGCTCCCCAAGTCCTCGCCGCCGGCCCGAGCCGAGCGAGCTCCAGTTGTTCCTCGAGGGGATGAGGCGTTTTCTGAGCTGGATGTCCGTTGTATCTCTCGCGGCTTTGCTAGTATTTGTCTGTTGGGTCCTGTGGACCTAGTTCTATTAGGCCTCCTGGTGCAAGCTCATGTACTCCATGTCGTAGCTAGCACGTGTATTTGGGTTGATGTACCTACAGTTGTGGTATCGCGCCCTTTGATTATACCCCTAAAACTATTATGTTATGTGTGTTGCATCGATCCGATTGATGAATGCTTTTCATCATATTATTACTGGTATTTTTGCGAACAAATCAAGATCTCAATTGCCATGTGAATTTGAAATATTTTGAAAATTTGAAATTGAACCCCTCATGATCTGACAGTAATTCATAGTAAACGAGATGAATATATTTTACCGATGAGGGTAATTCATTTTTTACGGAATTATGGTTTCATCCAGATTACTTCTTAATACTTCATGATATTTACAACAATGAACCCAATTACTTTTTGTTACTAAAAATGTTTCAACCTAAAAAATACAGTAATTAGGGTTTCGTACGGATTACTCCTATTACATTTCATTACATCACGTTGTTCACATCGATTACTTTGATTACATTTCATTACGTTGTCGTAATGACCAGCAAAACATTGAAAAATCACATAATAATCGGCAGTAAAACACATCAACATCACAAAGCAGGGGAGGAACAAGAAGAGAGAGAGAGAGAGAGAGAGAGAGATTTGCTAGTGTGAACTCGAGTTCACATATCCCTCCGTGAACTTCGACGGGTTTTTGAAATTCGAGAACTTTAGCGATCGATCCAAACCGTTGATCTTATTCATCTTGCCAAACCGTAGCCACTAACTAAGTTTCGTATTTTTTCGAATTTGTTTGCTATTTGTTTTCTAATTTTAAAAATCAACTCTTTTTGAACGCTCCACGACTATTTAGAAGGCTATTTTCAATAATATAAAACAAATAGCAAATAAATTTGAAAAAAATACGAAACTTGGTTGGTGGCTACGTTTTGACAAGATGAATAAGATCAACGGTTTGGATCGATCGATAAAGTTCTCAAATTTCAAAAACATTTCGAAGTTCACAGAGGGATCCGTGTACTTGAGTTCACACTAGCAAATCTCTCTTGAGAGAGAGAAATGCTAGCGTACTCTAGGGTGTACGGATCCCTCCGTACTCCCAACGCGTTTTAGAAATCCAAAATTATTATCGACCGATCCGAACCGTTGATCTTGTTCGTCTCACTGAAATGTAGCTAGCTAGTGACCAAGTTTCGTATTTTTTTGAATTTATTTACTATTTTTTTCCTATTTTCAAAAATCGGCTTTTTTGGACACACCGCGAGTAATTGGAAGGATGATTTTTGAAAATAGGAAACAAATAGTAAATAAATTAAAAAAAATACGAAACTTGGTCACTGGCTACATTTCAGTGAGACGAACAAGATCAATAGTTCGGATCGGTCGATAATAATCTCGAATTTCAAAAACGCGTTGGGAGTACGGAGGGATCCGTACACCCTAGAGCAGGACTCCATGGAGTCGGTGCTCCATTCCTGGTTGCCATAGGATTTCATCAAGATTCGTGCACACAAAGTAAATACATGCAAAACAACATTATCATTTACCATACAAAGGTGTGAATGTAATAACTGCACAATAAATAGTTTCCAAACCAGGTATGGAGCACAGGCTCCATAGAGTTTATATATATATATGTGTGTGTGTGTGTGTGTGTGTGTGGTGTCTCCTTTATGTGGTTTTGATATAGTGGGTTCCAATCCAATCAGTACTAATGTTCTGGCATAATAGCCCAGTTTTCTGTTAGTTTATGTGTTATATTTCGCACTTGTTTCATACAGTGTTTTTGTGAGTGTCATGTTTTGCACGTTGTTTTATATGAAACACCTATATGGTTCGAAGGATATATGCCTGTACAATTACTTGTGAACGAAAATAGGGGGCATGCGTGCCGAAGCATTATTTAGTCGATATTAAGTAAAGCACATATGGCATATATAGGCCACGTACGAACACACGTACGGATTACGGAGAACAAACGCATGCACGCACGCATGTTCATGGATCACGCACAGTCGTACGTGCATCGATCCATGCATGCGTTCAGCTATCCAAGTCACTACTCACAGCTCACAACTCTAATGCTTCTCCTGCTTGAAGTACTTGAGCTTCCAGTCCTGGGAGCCCTCCCCCGGCACGCCCCACACGAGAGCCCGGCACGTGCCGAGCCCGGCCACGCGCAGTTCCAGGATGTAGTCCACGCCGCCGCCGCTCCCCGGCGCCGGCTTCGTGGACGCAGACACGACGCTCTCCAGCGCCGGCACCGGCGAGATGTCGTGCCAGAGGCTGTACACCACCACCGCGAACTTGCCCACCTTCCGGTAGAACGCGTCCTCCCGAGCGGCGCCGACGCCCTGCACGCTGGAGGAGGCGTCGAAGTACCCCTCGGGGTGCGTGGTGGCGGAGGCCTCGCCGGCGGCCGCGGTGGTGCCGGAGACAAGCGCGGCGAGGAGGAAGGCAACCGCCGACGTCGACCTCATTCTGCTACCGCACTGCATGACGCTTGGGCACTTCGCTCTGAAGCTTGCACAGTGCATACATGTATGAGGCAACTTATATAGAGGAGCTAGCCAGGCAGCCAGCCAGCCCTAGGACAAAGAGCGGTATGTGTGCGCGTGATTTTCGGCGCGTGCGTACGTGCGACGGATATGCATGTGTCAAATACCAGTGGGTAGTGGGTGCCAGTCGATCTAAGGGTTTCACGAATCTCTAGGCAAAAGAGGACAAAAGAGTAAAAGAGGTCAGCGGCTTGAGAGGCCAGCAACATTAACTGACCCAAGGTTGACGAAGCCTCGATTGGCTGTGAGCTTGACCTTGGATGCTTCTATTTGTGCAAACTTAGTGCTGACCGTACGTAGCTAACAGCTGGGTGCTGAGCTATACATATATGTACAACAACAAGCCCGCCCCAAGATAAAAGGACAAGGCCAGGTTAACTAGGTGCCTACTGCCTACATATATATGCCGTGATGCTTTTCGATCCATCTCAATCACTATTCGTGGAGCCAAATGCAAAAGTTTAGAATACTTATGAAAAATACATAAGCGCTTGTACAAGGTACTCCTTGTGCAATCTGTGACCATCAATATTGCATCAGCTAGCTTGCATTTCTTCTCTCTCGTGCTCCCTGAACTTCCTCAGCTTCGATAGCAATGCAGTCATGCACCGGCTCCGCACCTATGCCTGATGTCACTTGACTCGGCTTCACAAAACTCATCGATAACCATGTCGTCGATAGAAACCTCGTCGGAGATAGAAACCTCGATGAAAATGCCGCTATTAATAGAAATCTTGTCGAAGATGGAAACTTGATAGAAACCGCACCTTGAAACCTTAGTAGAGATAAAAACCTCGACGAATTAAACATCTGGAAATCTAGAGTGTTTGTTATCATCAATGTTTGCGGCATCTGCGATAGAAACCACGGTGTTTTCAAGGTTTTTACCAAGGTTTCCATCGTTGTTGACCTTGTGCCAAGGGTACCTAACGAGGTTTTCATGCAATGCCGGTGTTTTAGGGTTTTCGACGAATTAGTCATGCGCTAGCCAACTGCATGAGTTGTGGAGTTGACTGACTCGGAGGTGATCTAGGTAGTAGAGGAAAGGAGCTGTGAGAGAGAGAGGGGAAGGACTAATGCCCAAGAACAACAACTTTCAATATGAAAAGTTGTGATCACTCGAGAGACGTCTTCGAGAGAGTAAAAAAATGTAAAAAAATTATTTTAGAAACTATAAGAAAAACTATTTGAAACCCCGTTAGAATAACTAAAATGTACTACCTCATTTGATTTGTAAAGCAAATTACAAATTTTCTTTAATTTTATTTAACCGAAAAGAACAAGGCCAAAGAGAGGTGTTAAGCAACCACGTTACCAGGTGTAGCATCAGGTTGTTTATATGAGCGCAGATTGTAGAAGGCGAAGAATAATCACACAATGAACATAGGATGTAGGAGGGGAAATTCATTATTTCTTTATCACGTGTGCATAATAAGATGGATTTTGCTCCTATTTATTCTTGATGCTAGGGTTTCGTCTGGTCCAACAAGTGGACCCCACCCTAGACACGCGCCAAGTCGAGGGCCGGCGGCTACCTAGGTCAAGTTCCTTAACACTCCCCTTGACCTTCTCGCATGATGCATATCCCAAAAACTCCACAAAAACCTAGCAGAAAAAATGTTGAAGAAAAGTACATAGTGTGCATGGATTTGCCTCGTTAAATATGTGAGAAACTTAATTGAAAACAAACTTACGGGAAAAAAGAGTGCAAATCCATTCAACGTTTTCTTCATATTCTTGCATTCATTCATTCAAGTTGGGTAATCGAATTTCGTGTTCAAGGTTTAAATCAAAGTATGTGAAGTTTCTCCCCATAAATTCTACACTTTTATGATTCTTATTATCCCAATTCCTTTCACGCATCTTTCAAAGGTAAATGCAGGAAGTGACTTAGTAAATAAGTGCTACATTCTCACATGACTTAGTCTGTTGAATATTTATTTCATTCATCTTATGCATTTCATGCGCATAAAAATACTTGGGGTTTATATGCTTAGTAAGGTTACTCTTTACATATTCATTCTGCATTGTGCGACACATGCTGCATTATCTTCATACATGATAGTACGGGTTTGCTCGATTTGCAGTCCACCTGACTGGATGGTGTGGAATGTTATTCTTTCAAGCCAGGCACACTGACGTGCAGACTCATACAATCCTATAATTTTTGAATGATTCATCGACGTTGACACAAGTGTCTGCTTTGACAACTTTCATGACGATGTGGTTCTCCCGCATAGGAATACATAGCCTGTTTGGGATTTACCAGACCGTGGGTTTGATAATTACCCTACAACTGCATATCCGACCAATGTCAGATCTTGATTCTTCCTATAAAATAGGCTAAGATCGATTGTTCCTCAGAGGTGATGGAGGATGTCCTTCACTTCCTTCTAATGTCTTTTAGTGGGCTCTGCACTATACTTTGCTAGGAGGTTCACGGCAAACGCAATGTTAGGACATGTGTTGTTTGCTAGATACATGAACATACCAATTGCACTTACATATGGGAATTTAGACCCCAGGACTTCTTCCCCCTCTTCTCTTTGTTGATATGGGTCTAGGACGGCTTGCAATGACCTCCTGACCATTGGGGTTCTCGATGCATACGCCTTTTCATAAACCTTTCAAACAACTTTTTGGTGTAGGTGACCTAGTGTACAAGTATTCCATCTGGAATATGCTCAAGCTGAAGGCCCAAGCAGAATTTGGTTTTACCCAAATCTTTCATTACAGATTCAGATAGGAGCTTGCTTCTTTAATTTCTTCATCGGTTCCGATGATGTTCAAATAATCCACGTACACAGAGATTATACAAAATCCATGTTTGGATCGTTGTACAAAAATGCATGGACAATCTTCATTGTTTGTGCAATCTTTCCTAGTTAGAAATTCACTTAAGTGATCATACCACTTTCGTCCTGACTGCTTCAGTCCATACAAGGACTTTTGCAATTTCATGCAATACAAATTTTTATCTTTTCCTCTCGTAATTGGTATGCCGTCAGATACCTTAATATATAATTCCAAGTCTAGATTACTGAACAAAGGCAAGTTGTTAGAATATCCATCAATTTCATATTTAAATTTATGTAAACTGCCATTGAGATAAGTTATTTAAAGATATTACCACCCGTGACCGGGGAATAGGTTTCTTCATAGTCAACGCCCGGACGAACATTTCTCTTCTGAACAAATACCCAATTATAACCGACGGGACGAACTTGGGGGGTGCGGCACACAGGGACAAACACTTCTCTTTAGTTCAGTGAGAGTACTTCCGTTGTAACTGGCTTCTTCCATTCTTCCCGATATGGCCGTGACTTACTCAAAGAGAGATGTAGGCTTAGGGTCAGGTTCAATTATTTTATCAATCTTCTTTGCAAAGTATATATCAACATTGATTATTGTTCTATTCATTATTTCCCCATAGTGCACAAAATTTATTGCCATTTCTTCTTATGATGCTTCATGCACTTGTGCTTCATGCACTATCACTTGCTCTCCATCGCTATTTTTCATTGCGGGAGTAAGGATTTTTAAATGGTTGCCAATGTGCACATCCACGTGCTTATTTGCATGTCTTTTGGTTTCTTCTACTACTTCTTCTTGTACTGGTATATTCAAATGAAGAGTGTCTCGCTAGCAGGCTACTCACCAGTGCTAGGTCAACTGGCTCCCCTTCTTATTCTTCTTATTGCGGGGTATTTTCATCCCCGGTTGTGATAAGATTTCATCCCCCTTCTTCTCTAGACACATCTCCGGGGACTCTGAGTTTGAGAATGCAAATTCACTACCCTTTTCTTTGAGGCCTCGAAGCAGTTTGAAGGGTGCCTTTGGAATTCTTTAGCACATCTACCATCTCTGTGCATTGCGCTGGCACATGTGACTTAATCATACCTTGAGAATCACAAAAATGGTTTGACACTTCATTTGGTAAAGTACGTAATTCGATGATTTTTCAAACCTCTTCATTTGCTTTTGTCGTACGGGAATCATGCGCGGGAATGTCTGTTGCTTGCCGTGTTATTTCCCGACATTCTTCAGGTAAGGGTTCTTTATCTCTCTAATGACGGGAAATTAACCTCATCAATGATGCAATTAGCGAAACGAGCGATATGCAATTACTGGTATAGGGTTCTAAATACATGATTATGGATGCAATATCATAACCAATGTAGTATATCCCGTACTTCCCGAGGTGCCCCATAGACGTTCGTTGTGGTGGTGACATCGATACATACACCATGCATCCAAATTTTTGTAAATGCGAAATTTTCGGTGTGATCACCTGTACTGGTTTCATAGGTGATTGGGTGTTGTATAATGATGGTCTTAAATTCAATAATGTTGCTGCGTGTAGGACTGCATGTCCCCAACACGTATTAAGTAGGCTACAATCCTGCAAGAGCGGTCATGCAATAATTTAATTCCTTTAATCAGTGCTTCTAATAGTCCGTTCTGGGTATGGACATGTGGCACTGAGTGCTTTACTTTAGTTCCTAATGCCACGCAATAATCATCGAATGCCTTAGAAGTAAACTCACTGGTATTGTCCATTCTAATAGACTTCACTCGATGCTCAGAGAAAGTATTCTTAATTCTTATGATCTACGAAATCGTTTTTGCAAGTGTGGTTTTGTCGGGACCCCACTGAACGAAGTCGAGTCCCTGCTGTGCCTTACTGTACTAGTCCCTCGATCAGTAGCTAGTACACACATATTCCAGAACTTGAATCATAGCCATTCTTATTAAAACTTTAAATATTATATCAGAGTGCAGCCATTAAGCCTCTAAATACAAAAGACTGGCACGCAGGCCATACAACTACGGAAGAATGGGTACATAGTAAAACCAAAAGAGAACTCCAACACAATCCCACAGGCAAGACTATAGTAGCGATCGTAGGCATCGGAGAAATCCACGTCCTGAACACCATCGGCGAAGTCACCGTCTTCAGGCTCACCATTGTCCGGGTCGTAATACTGAACCTCCAGACCTGCTCGTTGGAATGAGCAGCCCCGTGAATGAACGCGAGGGTGAGTATATGTGCAACTACTCGCAAGCCAAATTGACATATGCATATGAGGGCTTAGCAAAGTAGGGATTACGGTCTCCTTTGCGGAAAGCCAACTTTACAAAATTTTTCCTATATCTTCGAAAATATGGAAAAGAGTTAAGAAGAGTTAAAACAAATCTCTTTTATTTGAAACTCCGGCTACCCACTGGTTTTAACCCAGCATGGGCAGCTAATGGCTACCTGCCATGTCCATCCAATAATCATATGGCTATCTGCCATAGCAATCCAATATCAGGGCTAACCGCCAAATCAATCTAAATCTCTGGGCTATCTGCCATGTCAACATCATAATCTCAGGGCTAGCCACCATGCAAATATCATGACTAACCGTCATGCTAACTCAATCACTTCACAGCGTCCTGTTGCGAAGGCACAAAACAAGAGTCACGACGTTCTGTCATGGTTTTCTCTTTAACGCCGTTGTGTAGGACAGATCGACTGATCATGACTAGGCCTACCGAGGAGACGACGATTTGGTGCAGTTCGTCAACGATCGATCTTCAGCGTCTTGCGGTTCGTTAGAGCTTCGTGCTGATAACGTATTCAACAATCATGCTATAGGATGTATTCCGATGTAGTTTATAGAGTGTAGATTGTAGACGGCGAAGAACAATCACACAATGAACACAGAATGTAGGAGAAATTATTTATTGCTTTCTCAGATGTACATAATAAATGAATTTTTCTTATATTTATTATTAACGGTTAGGTTCTGACTGTTTCAACAAATTAGCCCCATCCCAGACACGCGCCGGGTCCGAGGACCGATGCCTGCCCGGGTTGGGTTCCTAGACAAGAGGAACCAGAGGAAAATGCAGAACATCACAAGGAATCGCAAGGAGAAATGAGCGTGGGACAATGGTAGGGTTCGTATAAACAAAGCCGAAAGAAATAGCGATGGGCTGGCAGGAGAATCTCCCGCGTGGTGAAGAAGTGGTGCAATCCAGGCCATTGGGGTTTCAGATACGCTGTATGTAAGGCTGTCTCCAACAAGGTTCCCTAAAACACCCTCTACCCTCAAATAGGGGATAGATTCTTCCCTATGTCATACAATAGTGTTCCCTATTCTGTTTCCTAAAATAGAGGATTTCTCTTCATTCCCTTATGTGTAGGGATTCTCTCTCCTTACTCTATACAATTCTCCATATAGGAAATACCGTTGGAGATATGAGAAATATAGGGAGAGAATCTTTTTAAAAGAAGTCTGTATATGAGGCTATAGGGGACCGAATTTAGATATTACTGTTGGAGATAGCCTAACGGACTTTCTTTGTTTCAAAACGTCATTCTACTTGTCTAATTATTTTTAGAAAATACTCCCTCTGTTTTTTTATTTGACGCTTTTGACTTTTTGACACGACTTTGACCATTCATCTTATTCAAAATTTTAGTGCAAACATGCAAAATAATAAGTCAAGAGAATATTCTCCACATATTCTTCCGGGAAATATCTTCGCAGCATCTTCGGTCGCCAGCCCACGCCTGGGCCCACCGGTCAGAACCAGCTTCGCCACCAGGTTACCGACGCCGCAGCCTCCAGCTGCCTCGGATTCCTCGCCATGGCTAAGCTTCTCGAGTGCACCACCTCATGTGACCGCCAAGTCATCGAACCCGGTCGCCTGCACGCCTCCGGACGCACCAGCCTCCAGCTGTCCCCGCGAAGCGTCAGCCACGTACCCGCCGATACCTGCATCACTGAGGTGAACACACACGAAACCAACACACCTTACCTCACCTGCAAGGTTAGTTCATCACAAAATTACCAACACAATAATCCATTCATGACATCACAATTAGGAAGCCCTAACATACCACGTGTCAGCTTAAAATCCACCGGACCACGTCCTATCAGAACTATTACCTAACCCAAGCTCAGCACAAGTCCGGTTCCAATTCCACGGCAATTTCCACAAATGCACCATTTAACATTCTTTAAAACACTTCAAATTCCATCTTGTCACATATATTCATCATCAAACAGGGGTACCCTCCACATGGGTCTCAACAAATAGACTTCACTCGATGCTCAGAGAAAGTATTTTTAATTCTTATCATCTACAAAATCATTTTTGCAAGTGCGGTTTTGTCGGGACCCCATTGAACGAAGTCGAGTCCCTGCTGTGCATTACTGTACTAGTCCCTGGATCAGTAGCTAGTACACACATATTCCAGAACTTGGATTATAGCCATTCTCATTAAAACTTTAAATATTATATCAGAGTGCGGCCATTAAGGCTCTTAATAGAAAAGACTGGCACGTAGGCCATACAACTGCGGAAGCATGGGTACATAGTAAAACCAAAAGAGAACTCCAACACAATCCCATAGGCAAGACTATAGTAGCAATCCTAGGCGTCGGAGAAATCCACATCCTGAACACCATCGATGAAGTCACCGTCTTTGGGCTCACCATTGTTCGGGTCGTAATACTGAACCTCTGGACCTGCTCGTTGGAATGAGCAGCCCCGCGAGTGAACGAGAGGGTGAGTATATGTGCAACTACTCGCAAGCCAAATTGACATGTGCATCTGAGGGCTTAGCAAAGTAGGGATTAGGGTTTCTTTTGCGGAAAGCCAACTTTACCAAATTTTCCTATATCTTCGAAAATATGGAAAAGAGTTAAGAAGAGTTAAAACAAATCTCTTTCTTTTGAAACTCCGGCTACCCACCGGTTTTAACCCAGCACGGGCAACTCATGGCTACCTGTCTTGTCCATTCAATAATCATATGGCTATCAGCCATAGCAATCCAATATCAGGGATAACCACCAATTCAATCTAAATCTGAGGGCTATCTGCAATGTCAACATTATAATCTCAGGGCTAGCCATCATGCAAATCTCATGACTAACTGTCATGCTAACTCAATCACTTCACAGTGTCTTGCTGCGAAGGCACAAAACAAAACTCATGACGTTCTGTCATTGTTTTCTCTTTAAAACGCTGTTGTGTAGGACAGATCAACTGATCATGACTAGGCCTACCGAGGAGACGACGATTCGGTGCAGTTCGTCAACGATCGATCTTCGGTGTCTTGCGGTTCGTTAGAACTTCTTGCTGATAACGTATTAAACAATCATGCTATCAGATGTATTCCGATGTAGTTTATAGAGTGTAGATTGTAGGCGTCGAACAACAATCACACAATGAACACAAAATGTAGGAGGAGAAATTATTTATTACTTTCTCAGATGTACATAATAAATGAATTTTTCTTATATTTATTATTAACAGTTAGGTTTCGACTGGTTCAACAAATTAGCCCCATCCCAAACACGCGCCGGGTCCGAGGACCCATGCCTGCCCGGGTTGGGTTCCTGGACAAGAGGAACCAGAGAAAAATGAAGAACATCACAAGGAATCGCAAGGAGAAATGAGCGTGGGACAATGGTAGGGTTCGTATAAACAAAGCCGAAAGAAATAGCGATGGGCTGGCAGGAGAATCTCCCGCGTGGTGAAGAAGTGGTGCAATCCAGGCCATTGGGGTTTCAGATACGCTGTATGTAAGGCTGTCTCCAACAAGGTTCCCTAAAACACCCTCTACCCTCAAATAGGGGATAGATTCTTCCCTATGTCATACAATAGTGTTCCCTATTCTGTTTCCTAAAATAGAGGATTTCTCTTCATTCCCTTATGTGTAGGGATTCTCTCTCCTTACTCTATACAATTCTCCATATAGGAAATACCGTTGGAGATATGAGAAATATAGGGAGAGAATCTTTTTAAAAGAAGTCTGTATATGAGGCTATAGGGGACCGAATTTAGATATTACTGTTGGAGATAGCCTAACGGACTTTCTTTGTTTCAAAACGTCATTCTACTTGTCTAATTATTTTTAGAAAATACTCCCTCTGTTTTTTTATTTGACGCTTTTGACTTTTTGACACGACTTTGACCATTCATCTTATTCAAAATTTTAGTGCAAACATGCAAAATAATAAGTCAAGTTTAAAGTAGCTTTATTGATAAAACAAATCACAAAAAAGTAAATGATATTTACATTTTTTTTGAATGAGACGAATGGTCAAACACGTATCCAAAAGTCAAAGGCGTCAGATAAAAAAGAAAGGAGGGAGTATATACTTTTAAAAAGATCAGCAGGCTACAGCACGCTTCAGGTTGGTATTTCGGCAGGGGCCGTAGTTCGGCCCGGTTAGGGTTCGTCTCGAGTCAATCTGCTAAATGCAAAGCCCAGCAAGAAGGCCCAGGGCGGCATCGGAGAGAAGCGACTTTTGTACCGGGCCGGAAAGCTCGGGTTCCGTGCGAGCCAAGAAGCCGTTGCTGTCGCTGTCGCGCGGTCGGGTCGTGCCCACCGGCGCCGGCGGGTATTTATACCGCGACGGCCAATCCCGGCCGGAGAAGAAGACCCCACTATACACTAGCGCCCCCTCCGGTCACTGGTGTGAGGGGGCGGCGACGGCGATGGCGGCGCTGCCGGCGGCGGGGCGGCGGAACGTGCTGGTGACGAGCGCGCTGCCGTACGTGAACAACGTGCCGCACCTGGGCAACATCATCGGCTGCGTGCTCAGCGCCGACGCGTTCGCGCGCTACTGCCGCCTGCGCGGCCACAACGTGCTCTACGTCTGCGGCACCGACGAGTACGGCACCGCCACCGAGACCAAGGCCCTGGAGGAGGGCTGCTCCCCGCACCAAATCTGCGACAAGTCAGTCACCGATTGCTACAGCTGCTTCCGATTATGCATGATTCGCTTGGTTCGCCTGTGCCTTCAGGCATGGATTTCTTCTTTTTTTTTTCTGGCTAACCGTTTTCTGGTTGATTTGGGTTTTTTGTTCGTGATTTACTGGGGGATGAACTTTGGTCAATTCTCTTCGAGAGCTGCTTTAGTACGCACGAACGAGTACTAATACGGAATAACGTTGCCTGTAGTGATCCAATTTGGCATTTGGTATAGGAATCTTGTTTGAACTTTGAGCACTTTTTGGTCCCAACAAATTTCCCTCTTAATTTTGAGGATACAAACAGAGGAGAACCTATGTTTACAGCTTCTGAAAGTTCGACTCTCCTACTGATTTAGGTATCATGCTATCCACAAGGAGGTATACGAGTGGTTCGACATCAGCTTCGACCACTTTGGCCGCACGTCTTCTCCACAGCAGACAGAGGTGTGCCAAGAGATCTTCCGCAAGCTATTGGAGAACAATTGGCTCTCGGAGAACACAATGCAACAGGTTGGTCGGACGCAGGGTGGCAATTTCTGTTGCCGATTCTTTGCCTTTTTGTCATCCCATGTTCGCCGTCTGGGATCGTTACCTTTTCTTACAATTGGGAATGGCGAAACTCTGCTTTTCTGCTGCAGCTCTACTGCGACTCATGCCAAAGGTTCTTGGCTGATAGGCTTGTGGAGGGTTCTTGTCCCACGGAGGGATGCAACTACGAATCTGCAAGGGGTGATCAGTGTGAAAAATGCGGGAAATTGTTGAATTCAACTGAGCTGATTGACCCAAAGTGCAAGGTGGGTGTATCTGTGTGACAGTAAACTTAGAGCATTTCTGACCATTTGTTACGTGGCCCATATCACCATTCCAGAGTTCAATTCTGAGTTCCTGACAATTCAGGTTTGTGGGAGCACGCCATGTGTACGTGACACCGATCACTTGTTCTTAGAGCTCGCCCTGTTGAAGGAGAAACTGGAGAAGTACATCGATGAGTTCTCTGTGGCTGGATCTTGGAGCCAAAATGCAATTCATGCCACAAATGCTTGGCTCAAAGAAGGGTTGAAGCCTCGCTGCATTACCAGGGATCTGAAATGGGGTGTCCCTGTGCCACATGAGAAGTACAAGGATAAGGTTTGTTACTTGTGCACACAGGATAGAAAAAAGGGAAAATTAGATACATGCCATTACAAGGTCACCATTTCTGAGATTAGTCATTATAAAACAAGCTCTCCCATCCATGCCATTAAAAAGATGCATTCTCCGATATATGCCATCGTGACCACGTTAAGATTAAAATGCCCCTAATCCTTCTCTTCCTCTATAATCCTTCTTCAACCTCTAGCTTTTTTCCTATTTCTTCCTCGGCGAGGGCCACGAGATACAATGGCGTCTACTGGCGAGAACCTCGACGATGTATGACTGTCTGCCAGCTTGATCACGAACGCCTCATCCTCCCACGCCGCGACGGGCCCCTAGCCCGTGACCACCGTCCACCACATCCAACCCTTATCGACTTCCATGATGCCGAAGTCGAAGTCCGTCTTGGTCTTTCATGGCGTGATGTCCATGGCCATGAAACCGTCGGCCTCGCCCACCACCGGTAGCAGCAGTAGGTGATCACCTCGATGACAACGCCGTACATGAGCTACACCACGAGCACGTTGACGCGCGTGGTGGGATTGGCCTCAGCGCCATCCACCTCCTCCCCGGTGACCATCTTCTTAGGCCTTGTTTGTTTCAGATTAATGTAGAGTTGCGTTTTACTGTAGCAAATTTGTGACCCCCTCAAAATACATTTTAACGAGTTCAAAAAATTATGAAAAAATATTTTACAAACTTTAAGAACTATTTAAAACCCCACAAGAATGACCACAAACATTACATCTTTGGCTTATACAAAAATAACAAATTTTCATTATTTTAATTTAATTTAATTTCATCTGAAACAAACAAGTCCTTGGTCCCCTCCATCTCTAGCCCCACCCGCGCCCTGGTGGCGTCGGTCTCAACCACCTTCGTTCTCCGCGGGAGCTAGATCCATGGCGGTCCGACCTCTGGCGAGCTCCAAATCCATGGCAGCCCCAGCTTCGGCGACGGGGCCTCCATGACGAGCATCTCCACGGTGCGCACATCCACCGCCATCTCCACGGTGAATTGACAGACGACCGAACGTTACCATAGTTCTCACCGAGGACACCGTTGTAGCTTGCGGCTCTCGCTATGGAAGAAACGGGGAAGAGCTAGAGGTACAAGAAGGATTAGGGGCATTTTGATCATAACAGGATTATAATGCATATATTGAAGAAATGCAGCTTTATAATGATATGAATGGGAGAGCTCGTTTTATAATGGCAAATCTCGAAAATGGCCACTTTGTAATGGCATGTATCCAATTTTCCCTAGAAAAAAAAGATATTTTGTCCTTTTTAGGTTTGTATTGATGGTCCGTTGTGATGAGTGGGTTTAGGTGTTCTACGTTTGGTTTGATGCACCAATTGGGTATATCTCTATCACGGCATGCTACACGCCTGAGTGGGAGAAATGGTGGAAAAATCCAGAGAACGTTGAGTTGTATCAGTTCATGGGGAAAGACAATGTCCCATTCCACACGGTATGATAATCGTGGCAACTTGGAGCTTCAAATATATTCCATACCACTACATCCTACGTGTTGAAGCTGCTGTGAATATATTCTATATGTGCAAGTGCATATGGATAGTAACATCATGCCTTTTTTTTCAATGATCTCATTTTCTGCATATAATATAAGTTCAGGTCATGTTCCCCTCTACACTACTTGGCACCGGTGAAAATTGGACTATGATGAAGACAATTAGTGTGACTGAATATCTTAACTATGAATCAGGTACGCCCACTGAGCTTTGATGCCTAAAGATTACACGCTATTTTTCTGTGAGCCCATGTGGACATGTTTTTAAAGGTTTTGTACTGTTGTGTCTACACACAGGAAAATTTTCCAAAAGTAAGGGTATTGGTGTCTTTGGCAATGATGCAAAAGCCACAAATATTCCTCCTGAAGTTTGGCGATATTACTTGCTTACAAATCGTCCTGAGGTTTGTTTTCAGATGAATCAAAAAAATATATATTATGCAGGTATATGTAACTAACACATTGCTTTCAAATAATTTTCTTCTAACTTTCAGGCATCAGATACATTGTTCACATGGGCAGATTTGCAAGCTAAGCTTAACAACGAGCTCTTAAACAATTTGGGCAATTTCATCAATCGAGTGCTAAGCTTTATTTCTAAACCAGAGGGTTAGTAAATAACAATAATCTTGCAGTACCTCTATAGTTATCTGATTTCTTGCAAATTCCTCTCCTGAGTTGTGAAAGCTAATTCTAGTGTTTTTCTCCCTTTGTGATCTACCTGATGTTTTTCACTATGGTCGTTGAATTGTTGCTGCAGGAATTGGATATGGTTCCATTATACCTGATGCACCTAATGCAGATTCACATCTACTGACTCAGGCATTGGCAGAAACTATTGCTAAATTGGTTGAGCAGTATATTGATGCGATGGACAAGGTAACAAATTGTTTCTTCAAATTTTCAAACTATATCACACAAAGCTCTGATTTTTAATGGCTTCAACAAATCAGAAGCATTCATGTGATATCAAGTTATCTGCCATTCCTACTAACAGGTTAAACTAAAACAAGGACTAAAGGTTGCAATGGCCATTTCTAGTGAGGGAAATGCATACCTGCAGGTAAGGCTTAATGGCATGATTCTCTCTTTTCCTTCTGCATTGCTACAGCACCTTCGAACTGTCTACAATTTTCCAATTTCCATATGCAGGAGAGTCAGTTTTGGAAGCTTTACAAACAAGATCAAGCAAGTTGTGCCACTGTAATGAAAACTTCTGTTGGAATTGTGCACCTCCTGGCTTGTTTGCTGGAGCCTTTCATGCCGTCATTCTCAAAAGAAGTCTGCACCTCATTTGTCATGCAACTTATTTGCATTTTGACACACTTCTCCTGTGAAATAAAATGTTCATTATTTTATCACTTAGGTCCTAAAGCAGCTAAATCTCAATCCAGAAGAGCATCTATCATTTTGTGATGAAAAAGGAGAGGTTGACAAGGCAAAAAGGCCTTGGGATCTCATACCATCAGGCCACATGATAGGGAAACCTGTACCTTTGTTCAAGGCATTGGTATGCATTACTGTTTTCTCCTATCCCTCGTATGGTCTACTTCCACCATTTCCATGATGTTTAACTACCTTCATGCATTAACTGCAGGATAATGATGCAGTGGATGAATTCAGGGAAGAATTTGCAGGCAGCCAAGACGAACGAAAGTCAAAGGCCAAAAATGCCAAGGAAGTTGCTGCCAAATTGAAAGCCACAAAATTATCTGGCTAATATGTTGTCATGTTGATCACTAGTGCTTAACCAAAAGGAATAAGCTGCAATAATGTTAGTTGACAGGATGAATCACAGTTTAAGAGACATTTTGTTGATTGGTGACAAACTAATAATGCATCCAGGAAATGTACATAAATTTAACTACATGCTGTAGTACTTTAAGATGCCTAATCTAAAGCTTAAGCTATAAAGTATTTTTTTTCTCAGGTTTAAGCATTCAGGTACAATTAACGAAAGCAATATATATCACACCTGATGACCTGAATACTACAAGCAGATTTGAAAGTCAAATGATCATTAGTTTGTATTTATATTAAACATTACAGTTCAGAGATAAATGCACTTATCCCATTATTGAACACATTTGTTCCTTTTTTTCTCTCAAGCATTACAGAAAAAAATAAAAGGTTATCAAAAAATGTAATGCTAAAGTGTAATTCAGTTTAAAAAAAAGTGAAGATTAGAAAGTCTGTCTAATTTTGGCTGGTAAGAATTAAGGGCACTTTATGAATACGAAAAGGGAAAGAAGATGTTATCCAAAGAAGGGTGAAATTACAAGTTTACAACATGGTCCAAAAATGCTCAGATCTTGGCATTGCTTTGCAAAATTATGATTTTCCGAAGGAAAATTGTGGTGCACAGTGCACACCTCATACTGGAGTAAAAACCTCTTTCAAATATGATACATTATTGGAACAGGTTGTCCTATTTTCTGTGAAGAGAATTAGAGGAACTTATGCTGAAGACAGAAACTGAAGAGTCGACAAGAGAGGCAAACAACAAAGATGGTCCAGTCAAGGCAACTTGGTGCCTTCACATTGACTCAGAGATGAACATGTTTGTTCTGTATTTTACTGAGCTTCTGGTACTCATTTAGGAGAATAGGATATTTTGTGTTCTGCAATTTGGAAATGGTGGCAATAACCACATATGCCATTTGCATCCAAAAGTTGATTTTGCTAATTCCTATCAGCATATGGTGGAATATTATCAATGGAATTTGATACTGGTAGTCTTTGTTTATTCTAATTTTCAGTTGGGAGAGAGAGAGAGAGAGAGAGAGAGGCAGAGGGAGAGAGGGGTGCTAAGAAAGAGAAATGCCACTATCCTCCTCCCAGGTCCCACCCCACCAACACCAACCTTTTTAGTTTCTATAGTCTGCTAACTATCACTCAATTCACACTTTGGCTCTGACTCCATAACAGGTTGTGGTTAGTGCCGTTGTAACCATGTGCATCAGTCAAGTGCTCTAATCTACAAGGGAAGCAAGGAGGGGATCTTACATTATGCATTGTAATCATGAATTAATTACATCCTGTTAGCAATTTCGCATGTATTTTAGCAAAGCAAATTATCATGTCAATTGTAGAAAGAACAGTGTTTCATGATGTAACACCTTTAGCCTATTATATGCAAATTGATTACCATCTGAATCTAAGAAGAATAGGAAATGTTTCAGGCTAACTCACATTGTCAAATATTTCATAAATAAAGTTGTCTGCTCATCTCTTTTATCAATTATGAAAGGAATTGGGTTTACATGCCCCCTGTCCACGTGATACAAGTTCACAGGTCTGTCACATAATAAAGAAACCATGCAGATGAGTCGTGAGTGCTAATTCAGTATTTTAAAGCTTAAGAAGTGCGATTAAAAAATCACTAAATCATAGGAGTACCTTCTGATTTTTGTACTTCCTTGAGCATCTGTAATGAAATATCACTATTTCCATTTACTTGGATGAAGCAAAAGGACCGGAAATTATCAGGTAATAGCTCAATTTGTGATGAACATCAGAAGACTCATCGCATTATTCATTATGAAACATAACTGAACATATCACATCTTGCAGAGCTCAGCCATGCGCCAGTTTTTCTTGTTTTTTGGGCCTAGAGGATGCTATGTAACAGTATAAATGTCGATCATGTTTACATGCCTTATTTGTAGTGTGATCTCATGCAAGCAGTCATATATAGCATCAGTATCTATATGTGACTTGTCCTTCACAATGAATTCATGAACCACACCATTCAGCTCAATGCAGCTGCATCCAGGAACTTTCTCCACCCCCAAATGTCTCATCATAACCCTCACTTTGTCTGCCTTCTTTGTCATGTTGGCCTCTGCATACATGTTAGCCAATAGCACATAGATCCCGCTATCACTCGGGTCAAGCTCTACTAATTTCATTGCTGCCTTTTCACCAAGACTGATATTACGATGCATCCTACAAGCAAAGAAGAAAGCACCCCAAACTACTGCATCAGGTTCCATAGGCATGGTGTTTACTAGCTGTTCTGCTTTGTCTAAATGCCCTGCTCTGCCTAGCAAGTCTATCATACATGAATAATGTTTCATTTTCCTCTCAAGGTGATATTTTGAGCCCATTAAGGAGAAAAATTCCTGACCTTCTTTGACCAAACCTGCATGACAACATGCTGACAAAACCCCTATAAATGTAATATCATCCGGTTGCAACCCAAGCTCTATCATTCTTTGGAAGTACTCTATTGCCTCATCAGCATGCCCGTGATTTGCTAGACCACATATCATGGCTGTCCATGTGAGTGCGTTTTTCTCTGGGATTTCTTTGAAAGCACGGATGGCCTTCTCGATGTTCCCACACTTTGCATACATATCAACTAGAGATGTTCCAAGCGCAACACTAAGTGAAAGCCGGTGTCTGTCGATGTAATGGTGGACCCACATACCCATTTCCAGTGCTCCAAGCTGTGAGCAAGCTGATAAAAGATTAACCAAGGTGATCTCATCAGGCTCTACCTTTGCTTCCTGCATCTCGTGAAACAACGCAAGAGCCTCCTTGCTCTGTTTGCACTGCACATAACCGGACATTAGTGCATTCCATGGGAACACATCCCTCTCAGGCATCTCATAAAACACCCTCCGTGCATCATCCATCAGCCCAAACTTTGCATATCCTACAATCATTGTCGTCCAAGAAACAACTGTCCTATTGTCGATCCTCTCAAAAACCGACTTAGCCAGCTCTAAACTGCCGCACTTGACATACATATCCATCACCGCATTCATGAGTTTCACCGTGCATCTCACCCCATTACTCTCCACGTACCCATGCAGCCTCCTACCAAGCAACAGATCCCGCATCTGCGCACACCCCGACACGGCCCCTATCATCGTGACCTCGTCAGGCCTCACTGCCCCATCATCCGCCATCGTCCAGAACACCTCCAGTGCCTTGCCAGGGAGGCCCCTCCGCACATACCCTCCGATCAGCGTGTTCCACGACACCAAATCCCTCACAGGACTTTGATCGAACAGCCTACGCGCGTCTGTCATGGGCCCGCAGACCGCCAGAAAGTGCATCGCAGCATTCATCACGAAGACATCGGAGTCGAGCCCGACGTTGAACACATGCCCGAGAACCGCGTTGCCGTAGTTCCTCTTTTGCAGGAGGGCGCAGGCCTTGAGCAGGAAGGGGAAGGTTAGGTGGTCCGGGTGGGCATGGCGGAGGAGGGAGCGGTAGAGGGGGAGGCAGCGCGGAAGGAGCCCGCGGTGCCGGCAGATGGAGATGGATCGGAGCACGGCGTTGTACGGGGAGGCGGAGGGCGGCAAGGAGGGGAGGGAGGCGAGGAGCGCGAGCGCGTGGAGGAGCGGGCGCGGGGAAAGGTCAGAGGCGGCGTCGGTGAGCGCGAAGGCGGCGACGAGGCGAGAGGCGAAGGGGTAGGAGGAAAGGAGGCCGGCGGTGAGGAGGTGCGCGTGGAGCTGCAGGAGGCGGCGGAGCGGCGGCGGGTGGTGGGAGGAGAGCAGCGCGAGGAGGCGGGAAGGCGGGGGCATGGTTCAAGCCGACTAGTCCCGAGCGGGGAAAAAAAACGTTAAACAGATATGATTAGGGGTGGGCATTCGGTTATATCGGTTTTTTCGGTTCGGTTAGTTCGGTTTCTAAAAAATTTGGTTAGTGAAAAACGAAAACCAAAATCATCTCTAAAAATATACTAACCGAACCAAATTAACCGAATTATTTCGATTCGGTTACTTCGGTTTTCGGTTATTAACCGATTGTCTAATGAACACACAACAAATCGAACAAAACCGGCGGCTGAGGGGATGGACGGCGACCTGCGGAGGGCGGCGGGGAGGCCATGCGGCGGTGGGTGGACCGGAGGCTGAGGGACTCCTTCCCCATCGACGCGGCGGAGGCGCTGACGGCGCTGGGCTGTGGTGCGTCGGGAAGGAGGAGGCGGCGCGGCGATGGGAGGCGGCGAGGCGACGGGAGGGGGCGAGGCGGCGATGGGAGGGGGCGAGGCAATGGGAGGGGGCTAGGCGAGGTGGGAGGCGACGGGGACTCGGGGAGTGACGGCTAGGGTTTACCCACGGGAGGGGAGGGGATCAGGGGAATGGCCGAATGGGCCAGCCGGCCTGGGCCGCGTGCGAGTGCGAGTGCATGAACCAATGGTTGGATGGGCCTGCAACGTCTGGGTCATTGGCTGCATTCGGGTACCTCGGTTTTTTTGGTTAACACACATTAAAAACCGAACCAAACCATATAAACCGAACAGATCTGAAACAAAAACCGAATGCTAACCAAAAAACCGAATTAACCGATAATTTCGGTTAATTCGGTTCGGTTCGGTTCGGTTTTTTGGTTATCGGTTAATTTTGCCCACCCCTAGATATGATGCGTGGATAGAGACAGAGAGTGTGTTGTGAATAGATCGTCGGATGGAGTCATGTCAGCCGTTGGATCTGACATAGGTGACATCGCATTCTCCGTCTCATCCTCTCTCACTCCCTCTCCGCTCTCTCACTCCCTCCTAGCCCGCGGTGAAGAGGAAACCCTAGCCACTTTCTATCCACTCCAACCGTTGCCAGATCTTCGAGCTGCCTCCGTCCTTATCGTCTCCTCCACTAGGTGGAGCTCATCAAAGACGCTTTTCATCCCATGCCGAAGCTAAGTGGATGTTCTCTTGCTTCAACGTCAACATTCGAAAACTAGTCATTTATGGCCACCCTCAACATAGTGAACAAGTGTCGTCATGGAAGGATTCTATGTAGGATGCTCTAATTGCCCAAGAAGTGAATCGAGCCTGATTCCAAGCTTAGCAGGATTTCATTGATGAACTCACAACCACAATTCATCGATTGGGGGAAGCGTCTCTTCGGGCCACTCAAGGTGAATAGGTTGATACCTCAAATTGGCCCGCAAGACCCTATGCGATTCATAAGCCCGGTGCCAATATGAAACTCAACAATTCTTCAAGCAGCTACTTCTAATGAAGAAAGTCGATGACTTTGCTAGTGGTTCAGCCCCGGTGCTAGCTTGAAGGTGACAGGTCGAATCCATAGAAATGAATTCAATGATCTATATGTTTAGGCTTGAAAGTGCATCTAGGCCCTCGTGGATTTTGGTGATCAATGACGAACAATTAAGGAACTATTGTGTTTTAATGAGAAAATGGATAGGTAATATCCTCTTGAAGAATGTGGAGATGCTCGTGGATCCCTCAAGGTAAAAAGAGAAGAAGGTGCTTAGTCCTTAGGCTTAGAGTTTTATTTTTAAATTGAGTCTAATGACAAGCTATACTATTAAGAGGATTGCGGCGGAAAATCAATTCTAAATGGTCTAGGTGCACGACTTGGATGATTCTTGCTTATATCTCCCTACAATTGTCATTTGAAAATCATTGGTCCAATTTCATGTCGGACTATATGATATGCATCGGACTATTCGATATGAATCGGACTTTCCAATATAGAGTCTGATACAACCCTCTTTGTCCCAATATTCTAAAATAAACAGAGTTCGATGTTTACATCGAACTATCCGATATATATCGGAATTTCCAACACATGTTCTGATCCAACCCGCTCTGGCTCCCAATGCGCAAATATATCAGACTATCCGATATTTATATCATACTATCAGATAGGTTCGGACTTTCCGATAGGTTAATCTGATTTTGAACTCTGTGGACTAAGTTTTTTAGCCATTCCCCTGAGCTTTCTCATTTGGTCATTACGGATAGTCCAATATGAATTATCGGATAGAGACTGATATCTTTCTTAAGTCAAACGGCTAGTTGATGGGTGATGCTATTTATGGCCCTCCACCCACGTGCTAGGGTTGCCTTTCACATTTACTCTAAGCTGGGCTTCCAGGCAACCAAGTGCATTAAATCTCTTCTCTCTCTCTCTCTCTCTCTCTCTCTCTCTCTATCATAGTTACCAATGTAATACTACATATTTGTTTGTAATCAGTAGTAATGTAATAGGTCTATATGTAATACTTATGTGTAACATATGGTATTGTAATTCCCTGACATGAATTTAATATATATACGGTGCTTCGCGAAGCACGGATGTTTTTGGTGCTTCGCGTTCGGTTTGCAAAACCTATGACCGATGTGAACGATCCGAACCGCTCATTTTGATCTTCTAGTTGATATGAGCTCACAAACAAAATTTTACATTTTTTTAAATTTTTTTACTATTTTAAACAGATTTTTGAAAACTCATGATCTAAGTTATTACGGAGCCTCCAAAAAGGCTGGTTTTCAAAAATCTGTTTAAAATAGTAAAAAAATCTAAAAAAATGTAAAATTTTGTTTGTGAGCTCATATCAACTAGAAGATCAAAATGAGCGGCACGGATCGTTCACATCGGTCATAGGTTTTGCAAACCGAACGCGAAGCACCAAAAACATCCGTGTTTCGCGAAGCACCGTAGCTCACACTTTTGGTGAGAGTAAAGAAGATAGATTTGTGTTGTGTGTCAAATCGAATTTCCATCCTTGAGCACTTATTTCTTCTCCAAGTTTTTTTTTTGTCGGAATTATTACTCTTGGAGTTTGAGAGCTCATAAACGGCTAGGAGTTGTTCTTGAGCCACCAAAGCTTTGTGTGGTGGCTGGGAAAGGTTGGGAAGGCCGGTTCCGCCTTCATAAGGAAAGGAACCAAAGAAATGAAACCAGAAGTGCTTGGTGCAACCCGGGAGGTTTAGGGTCAAGAGGGACCCTAGCCCAAGTGTGATAGACCTACCTCAACGGAGACATAGGATCTCCTCAAAGATCCAAACTTCGACAACAACTTCAACCATGTCTCCTTATTGATCTTGGTTTCTAGTAACTCTGTTTTACTTGCAATATCTCTTTATAACACTATTTGGTGCAAGTGATATCCTTATCTTGCAAGGGAGTCCTGAAATCCCTAGAACTATAGATATCAGATAGTTTGATATAATATCATATAGTATTAACATCGGAACATCCAATATCATCTTCTATGGTGTTGTAATATATTTAAAATTTGTTAAACCTATTCACCCCCTCTAGGCTACATTTCGATCATTCAATTGGTATCAAAGTAAGGTCTCTTGAGACAAGCCTAATCGCTTGAGAGATTTGGATGTCATCTATGGAGGAGAACCGTGAGGTTACCAGTGCGGTCACTAACAATGAATGCACCGATGTGAACATTCCTTTCGATTATCTCACTACAAGTTCATCTTCTTCCCATGGTTACATTCCATCTGGTCGAGCACCTTACTTTTTACGGCACTCACTATGCTTCATGGAGGCATAGGATGAAAATGCACTTGATCTCACTTCATCTGTCTATTTGGAATGTTGTTGAAACAGGTTACAAGGTGGAAGACCCCAAGAAGCTCACACCAAAGGAAGAGAAAGACCGATAATGGAACTATCAAGCCGTCAATTCTCTGCTCAATGCCTTAAGCCCAAGTGAGTTCAACCGAGTTGATGGACTTGAAGGTGCCAAAAGGATAAGGCACACCCTCGTAGTGGCTCATGAGGGAACCTCAAGCGTTCATGAGTGCAAGATTGAGCTCATCAGAGGAAAGCTAGGGCGTATGGTGTTGGAATATGGGAAAAGTTACAGGATAATATATGTTCAACCGTCTAATGATCCTTGTCAATGAATCGAAGGGACTTGAATGTGATGACTGCCAGACTCGGTTGTGGTTAAGATCATTCTCTGGATAATCACACCAAACAACCATCATCTTGTGCAACTTATTAGAGAGAGGAGTGATTACTCTACACTCACTCCTCATGATGTACTTGGGAAGCTTTTAGCCAATGAGATGATAGACGTTGAAGCTAAGGTCATGGAGGATCTTATACAACATAATAATAAGAAGAACATTACACTAAAAGCAAGCCACAAGCTGAGGAAAGTTCAAGTGAAGATGAGAATGAAGCCTCATTTGATCTTGAGGAGATGACACTTCTAGTGAGTAAGTTCATTAAATTCCTCAAGAAGAGTGGATACAAGGGAGACATTCACAAGAAGTCTTCCGAAAAGTTGAACCGAAGGCACTCCAAGAGAACGTGCTATGAGTGAGGAGATCCTAGCCACTTCATCGCTGAGTATCCACAAAAGAAAACAAGGAGGGCGATGACAACAAGAAGAAGGATAAGCACCACAAAAAGGAGAAGACAAATACCTACAACAAATGTTCTAAAGTTCAAGCTCACATCGGACAAGAGTGGATATCCGATGAGTCTAGTTCCATGTCTGAATACGAAAGTGAAGAAGTCGCCACCATTGTCATCAGCACCACATCATCAAACGAGACACTCTTTGGTGACTTGAGCGACGACAACACTCCCATTTATCTTATGGCAAAAGG
Organism: Raddia distichophylla; assembly: GCA_005191435.1. Classification (NCBI taxonomy): domain Eukaryota; kingdom Viridiplantae; phylum Streptophyta; class Magnoliopsida; order Poales; family Poaceae; genus Raddia; species Raddia distichophylla. Next base: position 1,014,412 of record SPJY01033140.1, on the reverse strand, counting down.
GCGCAAGGTATCTTCTTAACCTAAACCTTGTGATATTATTGATTCTTGTGATAATGAAAGTGATTGTGATGGGACCTTAATTAACTCTTTTCATGAGATTAATGCATCTAAGATAAAGATAATGCTTGAGACTATCAAAAAGTAAGATAATAGTTTTGAGTGTCAACAGGACTTGGTCATCCTTAAAAAGGAGAAAAACCTTGACCTTGAGAAAGCACTTGCTCATGATAGGGAGAGAAATAAGGAGTTAGACAAGACTTTAGAATTGGCTAAATCCCAAGAGACTCATCTCGAGATCACCAATGCTTCACTTATAGTAGAGCTCAATGGGGTCAAGGACACCCATGAGTCTCTTATAGTAAAGTTTGATGATCTACTAAAGAGCACGTCATCCACCTCAATCGATACCCCTTGTACTTTAGTAGCCTCAACCAATAATGAACGCACAAAATGTTATAATGTTGACATTGATGTTTGTAACACAAACATTAAAATCATGCAAGCCTTGGCACGTGAAAATGAGAAACTAAAGGGGCTCTTTGAAGATGGCTCCAAAAGTCTTACATGGCGAGTAAAGATCTAATTGAGTATCTTGTATGGAAGAAGGACAACTTCGACAAGGAAGACCTCAGTTACACTCTTCCAAAGAAAAAACAAGGGTGAACATGGCCACATTGTGGTATCCCAAGTCACAAGGCCTATTAACTTTGTGCACACTAATGGTTCTCTTGCACATGCATCTCATTCTACATTTGACTCTAATGGTTCACCATAAGAGAACATCTTTTGTAGATACAATGGCAAGGGAAAGCTCATGGGTCTTTCTAAGGTTGCTATTTCTAAATACTTCTCTCTTTCAAATGTATTGCTTGTCATGTCATTGGAATACAATTTGTTGTCCATTTTGCAATTGAGTGAGATAGGCCTATATTGCATTTTCTGTAATGACAGTGTCTCGGTCGTTATAAGGGAAGAACTCCTTAGTCTTCAACGGTGTTCTCAAGGACAAGCTCTATCTTGTGGATTTCATCTCGGAGAGAGCCCAACTTGAAAAATGCTTGATGACTAAGACTAGCATGGGTTGTCTTTAGCATCACCATCTAGCCCATATTGGTATGAGAAATCTTCAAAAGCTTCTAAAGGCGAGCACATTTTCAGACTACCCAACATGTATTTTGAGAAAGATAGGATTTGAAGTGGCTATCAGGCCCGCAAGCAAGTTGGAGATCAACATCTGGTGAAAAATGCGATTGCAACATTAAGAAAGTTGAAAATGCTCCACATGGATCATTTTCCTCTAATCGCTTACCAAGTATCGGAGGTAACAAATATGGTTTGGTTATTATTGATTTTTTTGCCGCTTAACTTGGGTGTTGATTTTGCATAACAAGAATGAAGCACAAGGAACATTGAATAAGTTTATGAGATGTTCTCAAAATGAATTTGAGATAACGATAAAGAAGATAATAAGTGTTGGTGATTTGTGAGCAGCCCACCCCAAGACGGGCCTTGGGCCTGATTCGTACCGGCTTACCACGAAAGGAACCCGAAAGGCCACCCTTGGCCGTACCAAAAGGACCGTCTAGCCTGCCGGGGCATCCCCGGGCTTGACCTAGTCAACCATGCCTCCCTAGGTATTAACCAGGAGCATTGTGTACCTCCCGAGCTATCCTTAGCCCAGGAGAGGGCCCCACGAACAGCCTGCCTGTCCCTAGGCAGGTGGCGACAGTTGTCATGCCCCACCACACTTTACCCGCCCTTGACCGGAAAGAATTGTACCTCTCCGGGAGATCCGTAGCCCGGGGAGAGGTGCGCGGGCACCTCGCCTTGTCGTTTGCCCCTTGGGTAGATGGCAACAGCTGCCACGCTACGCGACGCCCCCAACGGGTGGCGCGGAGCTGGCTTGGTCCAGTCAATGCTATATTGGCGATAAAGGGAAAGTGTTTTCTCCCTATGCAGGCTGCTCCCCCATGTAAGCACACCAAGACGAACACATGTCCAGTACTAACTAGACCAGCTTCTCTTTGCAGACCACGGACAGGACGGAGACCCGAAAATGAGACAAGGGCGCCGCTACTAAAGATCGACAAAGCAGAGGTATGCGCGGGGTCCGCCGTATCAGTTCCGGGCGACCCGCCGCGCCTATAAAAGGAAAGGCCCTGGATCCAATGGGGGCCAAGCGAACAAAGCCCAAAAGAACACGCAACACGAGCATCCGAAGCTTCTTGAGCAGTAGCCGTAGTCCTTAGTCACTTCAGTAGTGTCCTACACTCCTCTGTAAGCTCGATCCCGGTGCCTTCTAGCCCGGTCTCGACACACTTGTACTGTTTTCCACCATATAATCAACGAGAGCTGGAGTAGAGTTATTACCCGGCGGTGGGGGCTCGAGCCAGGGTAAAATCACTTGTGTCTCCACGGTTTGTATTTCCTTCGCCTTCTTTCTATCCCCCTCGCTTTCTCACCATGACAGATCTGTACCCGAATCACCAAGTCGCACCAAGCGTAGTCCGGGAAGACCGTGCGGCCAGAGCCCCCGCGAGCTCGGCCGCCGCCTCGGGCTGCTGGAAGGGTTGTCGTTAGGCCTCACTCCAACTACAAATTCGTCTGCCGATCCATGGACTCGCTACCCTCCGAGGCGCGTTTCCCAGATACCGACAATGAGCGACAATGAAACAGAATTCAAGAATACCGCTGTAGAGGAGTTTCTTGATGAGGAGGGAGTCAAACATGAGTTTTCAGCCCCCTATTCCCCTTGGCAGAATGGAGTGGTTGACAGAGAACCATACACTTATTGATATGTCAAGAACAATGCTATATGAGTACAAAATCTGCAACCTCTTTTGGGAGGAGGCGATCAATACCGCTTGTCACTTAACCAACCGACTCTATCTACACATTTTGAAGAAGACACCGTACGAGCTACTCACCGGTAACAAACCTAATGTGTCTTACTTTAGGGTATTTGGTAGTAAATGCCTCATCCTCAACAAAAAAAAGGTTAAGGGGATGTTTGGTTTGGAGCCTAACTGAGCGATTACTAAAGTTAGGTTTGCCACAGGGGTTTAGGTAGGTGTTTGGTTGTTCACTTAACTATGGCTCTCCACAAGTGCTTAGGCACACCGCAGTTCACGCGCCAACAATTGTTTTTGCCAAATGAGTGGCGTTGAAATTTGGACACCACACCTGACTACGCGCCTCACACCCTCGTCTCTCCACCCCCAACTCTAGTGTTCCGGAGGGCGGTGGGCAACGCAAGGGTGCGGCAGCGGCTTCGGTTCCTAGATTTCTCTTCCTTCCCCACCTATTCAAAGGTAAATCCAACAAATTGATATGTGATTTTTTCGTTGTTTAAACAACCAACTCAGTGTACATCTAATACAAACATCCAATATGGTACTTGATGATGTTTTGATATGGTATGCTTTTGCAACTCTTATCTATATGTCTAGCTTTATTTTGGTATAAGCTCTAGTTAAACAAGAGGAGACGGGTCACATATTCTATGTTGGCTATAGATGTGTGGAGGGAAGCACGTTTGAACCGTCTGCACAAAGGCACCGAATCTCACTACCTTAGCAAGTTGCGCATGCGGAAATTTGTTTTTCATAGGCTGTGATCTCATCTTAGAAATCATGGGATGCTAATGGATACACTCCATGTCAGAAGAACAAGTTGCTATTTTCATGCATGTAGTTGAGCACAAATGGACAAACCGATCAATTGGTTTTAAGTTTTACCGTTTTGGGGAAACAGTCCATAGGTACTTTCATGTTGTATTGGATGCTCTGTGTACCATGTCATATGAACTTATTATCTTGAGAACCACAGAGACACATGCAAAGATAACAACTAGTCCAGGCAGATTTCTCCCGTATTTTGAGTTAATTTCAAACCATAATATTTTGATGTTAGTGTATCCCAATCTAAATATAACAACACTAACAATATGTCTTCTCATCTCTCATAAAAATGCATAGAAGTTTTGAATGGTACACATATACCAACAATGGTTCTTATCTATATGCAGGATAGGTTTAGGGGTAGGAAACTTGTTCCTACGCAAAATGTGCTAGTTGTTATGGACTTTGACCGAAGGTGTAGTTATGTCTTAGCGGGCTGGGAAAGATCAGCACATGATTCCTATATGCTTCAAGATGCACTGACCAACGAGCTAAAAATACCTGAAGGTACTATTACGACACATTCCTCATATGGAATTAGGGATTCTTGCCATCCTTAACTACTTATCATTTGCTCATCATGTAGGCCACTACTACCTGGCTGATGCTGGTTATGCAGCAAGGACTAGTATTTTATCCCCATACCGTGGGGTTCAATACCATCTTAAGGAGTTGAAAGGAGCTCGAGAACCTGAAAACCCAAAAGAATTGTTTAACCATCGACATTCCTCCCTTAGAACAATTGTTGAAAGGGCATTTGGCACACATAAGAACATATTTAAGATATCGGGCAACCAACCATTTTTTCTTCTGAAAACACAAGTGAAGATAGTTTTTGCTTGTTGCACATTGCACAACTTCATCATAGAGGATGGCTTTGATGAGTATGTGTATGATGAACTCATTTGGTACCAACAGCTTCCAAGAAGGAAGCATAGACATGTCGACGTGCAATGGGACAACCAAAGATGTGCTGACAAAAGGGATGCATTAGCACAACAAATGTGAGATGACAACATAGCTTAGACATCCATTTATCCATTTATCCACTGTTATGAACTCATAAGACTCATTTCTTTCCTACTATGTATGAAAGATACGTGTGCTGCCATTTATTTCTACGTGGTTTTATATAAGTATGAATGTAGTAATTTATTTCCTATTATGTATGAATGCTTTGTGTGTTGTGAATGTTATATTCTTTTGTATTTACTATGGACGGAGTTGTGAAAAGACAAGGAGAAGGTTGATAGTGATGGGCCTTCTCGGGAGAGGACCATCTATTGGGATGATGGTCAAACCAAGTTTATGTTTGATTGGTTCATAGAGTTTTCAAAAGAACAACATGCAGGTTTCAAAATCAAGAAGCAACAACATCTTAAGTGTGCAGAAGCACTTAACAAACAATTTGGTGGGGTTAACTGTAGTGCAGGTCGACCGCCACTTTAGACACTACAAGAAAAATTGGAAGTATGTTGCCATTGCTTTAAGTAAGAGTGGCAATGGATTTGACCTAATTAGGTGTCTTATCATAATATCATAATCTAAGAAGGCTATCTTGACTGTATGTTTTTTATTATACGCTAATTTTATTTGAACATACTTTTGCATGTTTGGACAAATATTGATGCCTTGTTGCATGGAATGTAGGATAGGGCCAGATGTCTCATTTCTAAAACAATCAAGTTCTTCCATGAGATGCAAGAATTATTCACAGACACTAATGCGGATGGCTCTCTAGCAATGGATGCATCAACTTGTATGGAAGTAAAGGATGAGTCAGATGATGATTCGCGGGTTGATGATGATGTGTCCTCTTATGGTGCACATGAGGATAATATTAAGGACGACTCAGACACTCTGCCATCTCCTTTAGACGCTGCACATAGCAAGTCACCTGGTGTGGATAACAGCTCTTCTAGCTCTGGTGTGAAGCGCAAAAGAGTAGTCGAATCATCGAAAAACAAGGCACCAAAAGCCAAGAGCCGCATGATCAAGGAAAGTGATGAAATCTGTGCTACTTTGAAGGTTTTGATGGAATCACTTGCTACAACTGCGTCTCCACCGATGCCTAACCTCGCTGACCCACATGAGGCATTGTGGAAGTAGATAGAAGCCATGACGATAATTTATTAAGCAGTGCAAGTGACACAACCTTAGGAACCTAGGTTTACAAGTTCTTAAGTCAGGGTAACATGTGATGGATGGCATGAAATTATCTTTTGATTGTATGTCACTACAGGAATCGGGCTCAGTGTCGGCGGCTAAAGCCACCGACAAAGGCCTACATACCGACGACATTGTCATTTGTCGGCGGCTGGCCGCCGACATTGATCCACCAACGTAGCTTTGACGACTCAGGCGTTAACCGTCGACGGCCCCGTCGACACAGACGCATCCAAGACAGGGCACCTGGGTTATGTCTATGTCGGTGGCATAGATGGCCGTCGACACACATTCTACCTGACGACACCTGAGGGGTGACGGTGCTCTGACGAGTGGACCCCACATGACGAACGCTGGCCCGGCCCGTGGAAGCCCAATGTGAATGGTTGCTATTTCAGCCGCCGATACAGATCCAAACTCAGTGTCGGCGGAGCCGGTGGCCCTTGGAGCGCACCTAGAAAGGAGCAGTGTGGTTGGCCTTGGTAATTGCCGACGACATAGATACTATTCCAGAAATAGAAATTTCTAGTAATTGTTAAAAAAAAGTTCATCGTCAACCAGTAAAAAACCCTATCCCCCACATATATCAATTCCCCAATTCACCCGACCATATCCACACATAATTAGATGCTCGATATCCAATTTTCGAGCACATTGATATTCACATAATTTTGAAACAGAAGTAACGATAAATAGCGATCAACTCTGTTCAACCTTCACTTACAGGGCACAATTGGCACCGGAATCAGTTTAAGACTTTATATCATACAAATTTAGCTCATAATGTCACAAACCGTAAAATGGCATTATACAAAATTACACAAAGTGAAATAAGAACGTCTATGGGTTTTGAGAACCGCCACCGAGGTCGGGATCTTGGTTAAACAAGTCCGTCACGAATTGCTCGAGCGGAGACGACCTTGTGGCACTATCGTCACCTCCCTGCGGAGCAATCATTTCTGGCGTAGGCATAGCTGAACCGGACATCTAGAAAAGTGGTGGAAACCCTAAATTTTTAAAACTTTATGCATTTGGATATTGTTATGCATATGTTGTGCAAAGCTAAAGTAAATGCATTACCCCTGGAGAAGCTGCGGTAGCAGGTGGAAACTGTACCATAGGGAACCAGTGTGGCGGCGCGAATAGGGGAAGAGTGCCGGCCTAGGTCGTTGGGGTCCCCAGCGTCGGCATGAAGATGACCAGCAACGTAGGCATCTGTGCCTTGCTAGAGGACCCTGCCCCCGAGAACACTGTAGATATAATATCTTAGCGGCTTGGACTATTAAAGCAGGAATGACATCTTAGCTAGCTACGTATACTATTTTAATTACCTTTTGCATGCACTGCATCATGTACAAGTTTTGTTCCTGTCTGGCCTGCATCCACCAGTTGTTCTCCTCTTTCTCCGCCTTTCACTGCTGCTCGTCCACCGCCCTTTGTTGTTGTAACTCCGCGATAAGTTTATTCTGGGCTTCTAATTGGGCACGAGCGAAAGCTGAGGCCTGCTGTCGACGTGCCCTAAACTTAGGCTTGTACGAGTCGGGCGACATGACAGCGTTCATGATGCCATATCTGCCGTGAGTCATCCCACTGAACTCATCGTGGATAAGCACAGGGTCGTCCGGCATGTTGTCGGGGTCATAGTAGGCACCGTGCTTCTCTCTCATGGCCGCATTATAAATATCCTGCGAACAAATCAGATATGTTGTGAATTAGTTCGAAAAACTCAAAATATGTGTAGAGAAATGAATAGTGAGTCACTTACAAGCTTCTCCTGAGCAGCCGGCGGCATCGGTGGTTGTGTGCCGCCTGGCCAGACACGAGGCGTGTGTGTAATCCTCCACACGGCGATTCCAGAGGGCTCTTCTCGTCTCGTGCTCCCGTGTGAAATCAAATAGCAATATATTCATGAAAATTGTGAGATAAAGTTTATTCTAGCTATAAAAGATAAGTATGCTTACGATGTCTCGTGCGACGTGACCCATGCCGAGGCCTCCTAGGTACGTGGAGCAGATTTTTGGGTTGGCATCCCTATTGCCCCTGTTCCTCCTAGACATCTCGATCCAGTTCGATGATGCCCACATCAGGCATAGGTCCCTCCAGGCGCGTGGACACTTGTCCATCCAGTCTGGACGCCAATCAATATACTGTTTGGCGTCGAGATACTCCAGAGCTGCCCTAGCCCTCGACATCTATCGTCCCTCTTCTTGTGATGCTTGATCACCGCATCTAAGCGGGCTAGCCTCATGGCGTCTCTGACCTTCTTTGTGGCCATTCTGTTAAGAACATGGCGACAAGCCTCGTAATCCTCTGCGGTCGCGTCAGGTGATAGCTGATACCTTGCCTTAAAACAAAATAAATACAGAATAATATACAAGCAGTCATAAAATTATGAACACAAAAATATTAGTAATAAATGAAATTTAGCATGATACCCAGAACTCTTCGATGATGGCATCGACGACAGTACCTCCCTGTCCCACACGAGGTAGTAGTCGCTCCAACTCAGTGCAGGGCGTTTGTTGCCTTGCCCTCGCCCACTCGCCCTAGGTTGAATTGCCTAAGAAGCACCCATAGCTGCTTTCCCGGCTCCTGCGGGCCCCTGTTGAGACAAACCAAGCCACTGCATGTATGGTTATCAATTAAATTCAAAACACTCGTTTAGAAAATTTATGATTAGTAATTGAGGACATCGAATTCAGAACTATTGGTTAGCACATATACCTCTCCCCGAGGGCAACCTGTACCTCTGTCCTCTGAGCTGGATTTGCGGGGGCTTTGACATTTTATTTATCCCCTAACTTCTCTTGGAGCTCGAGGACTTGGCTCCAGAGGACGATGGCGCTGGCTCCCACTCATCATCCCCATCATCGTCAGTCTCTTCCAATCGGGCATTAGAAAATATTTTCCTCCAGTCCTTATCCTCCCCCTCAGCATTGTCCTCCCCCTCCTCATCGCTCTCTTCCAAGTTGAACTCCTCCTCATAGCCCTCCGGCACACCCGCAGACACCTCCCCCAGCGCCATCTCATCCTCCCTCCTCCGACGCCAGCTTCCCTCTTCCTGTCCTCTGTCCTCCTCCACATCCTTCGCCACAGACCTGACCTGCGAGTTGGGGGCCACCTCCTAGTCACCGGACCCCAACTGATGATCCGATGTGCTGTGCTCTCCACTCCTCCTGCTCCATCTCCCAAATAGCTTTTGCACCGTTCCCGCTAGCTTGTTCCAAGGTCCCGTCATCCTGCACAAATCAAATAAAAATAACACAATTAGATGGGTATGAATTAAATAAAATTAAATAACACATAATAAGTGTATACGAAAGTAAATGACACAGAATAAGTGTATACGAAAGTAAATGACAGAAAATAACCTAAAATTCTTCGGCTTCATCTTCCTCTTTCTCTTCCTCCTCTTCGGTTTCTTCTTCTTCTTCCTCTTCCCCTTCCCCTTCCCCTTCCCCTTCCTCTTCTGCTTCCTCTTCTACCTCTTCCTCTTTTATTTGCTCTTCCTCTTTATTTTCTTCTACTTCCTCTGCCGGTTGTTGTAGCACATCACCAATATCGACGTGCAACTCTCCTGATAACTCCTGTTCTTGAAATGGCTCCATGTCTTGATGAGACTCGTAGTCTTCTTCCGTCAGGTCGGACAATCCACCAACCGGATGACATTTATGAACAATCCAGCAATTTTTGTAATTCGGGTGGACGTATGGCAGATAAAACACCAGCTCTACTTGATCGGGTAGAATGAACACGTCGGGCCATTGATACAACTTCTTATGATTTATTTCAACTAGTTCTAATTCGGGGGTACGTCGTACCCCACACTTATGATCGAACCATCTACACCGGAATAGTTTGAGCGAGAGATCGTTGTTGCCTTCATAACATATTTTTACTATCTTCTCAATAATCCCATAATACTCTATGTTTGGACCACCAAAGTCAGCTGTGACATAACTCACGACACCGCTATTCACCGTGCTTGCATTTGGGCGTGTAGACTCAGCCGCTTCGGATCGAAATCGATATCCATGGCAATCATAGCATCCATGGGCCTTAATTCTACGGCTGCATCCACGTGACATTTGTCGGAGATCGTTTTACACGCTGGAATGTCTTTGACACTACACAAGCATACACGACAAAATTCAGTGACAGTTATGTAATAATGGAACTATGTTGTATAAGGGATAGAAACTTATGTGGTAATGGAATCATGTTAGAAAGTTTGGATGGTCTTGTCCACACCCTCGTCGTTTCAGCTTATTAATTTGTTCGTTCAACGGTTTACCTGATCTTTCCCACTCTCCTTTAATAAATTGACAAGATCAGGTGTTTCATTCGGTTATTTATAGAATAAGCAACTAATTATAACTTAATTAAGATATTATTGACTTACTCGATGTACACCCTCGTTTCATCCATGTTGTCGTACATGTGCAGCTGGATCATAATTTTTTCTGCTTCATCCAAATCACGTGTTGTGCTTTTGCCAACGTCGTGTCCAGCTTGGTCATGGAACAGTTCAATATTGGAAGGACTTCTACGACGTGCCTTTTTATATCTCGGTTGTGCCACATGGATCTTGTCCCTTGTTGCAAAGTATTTGTCCGTGAAATAAGCGATTTTCTGAGTTAGCCAAGCCTCAGCAATTCTATGATTTTTCATCATCCGATCAACAGAATACATCCATCTGAACTGCGCCAACCCCCAACTTTTGCTTCATATGCCAAATGTACTAATAGATGTTGCATGCAGTTGAAAAACCCAGTAACATAAATCTTCTTAAGTTTTGTCACAAGCACAACAATCTCCTTTTCCAATTTCTCCATTCTCAATACGGATATCTCTTTTGCACACAACTTTCGATAGAAAAAGCTCAGCTTTGACAGTGTTCTCTAAATAGCGTCGTGAACATATCCACTCTAGACAGCCGGAAACAGATGCTCAATGAAGACTTTGTAGTCATGGGGCCTTCATTTCATTTAACTTGTATTGATCCATACTAACGGCATGACGAAGACTAGCCACATAACCATATGGGAATTTCACTTTTCCTTAATCCAAACTAGAATCTCCCTTATTTGCCCACGTGTGAGGCAGTACTTTGCCCTAGGTTTCATCCCATTCTTGTCGAGGTTCATCTTCTGGGCGATCACATATCAAAGCGCAGTCTAGTCGAGCTTTTTGTTATCTCTTGTCTTTTGTGGGATGTCCCAGGTTGTGTTGACGATTGCCTCATACATATTGCCTCATACATATTCTTAACAAAATGTTATCCAGGCCAAATGGGTCTTAAGAAACAAGTTGTTAGGTTATGAATGCCTCCTTCTCGACCAGAGGTTCAGATGTGCAACCTCTGTAGTGTATAATAACTACTCGAATAGTGATGTCCACAGTTATGAACAATGCTTGATATACTTGAATAAGATTTAATGTTTTAAATGCCATTGGGTGATCATCATATGGGACTTCCGGGTACAGGTTGTTGGTTTGTGTGCCAACACTTCTGATCAAATGCATGCTTATCGAATGTGTTATTCAATATATTGCTTTGAATATATTATTCTATTACGTATTTCTCAAATGTTAATGATGTAAAATAACCAATATCCATCATGTTGCACAAAGCTTGCATATAAAGGATGAAAATACATTATTAATCTACTATGTAATTGGTTTAGTATTCGTCTATATACATTCTTGCAAACTGTATTTGTGGATAACTATTCTTCCCTATAGGACAAGAAGTTGAAGAATACTTACCACTATTTGAAGAGGAGTTTATTCAAGATAGCTGGACATGCTTCCTAGTTAGAAGCTTGTGGCTTATGATGGGACATTGATTTTCCTTTATCATAACTATTTTTGCTATGCTACAACAAGTACTTTGATGGATTTGTTTATTCAACCTTATGTGGCTTTGTATTTTATTTATCATAACTATTTTTTCTATTCTACAATAAGTACTTTGATGGATTTGTTTATTCAACCTTACGTGGCTTTGTTACTACCACTTTTATGATGTACTATAAGATATATACCGATAATATCACTTCTGCACGGTGGGATTAATCCAAAAGCAATGTAACATGACGGTTACCAAATTTATTAATTTTGGGGTCCCTATAACAAACACCATGCTTCACAAGAGCAAAACCCTTGTTTCAACAAAGCTAATCCAATGTTTTACAAGGAAAATAAAGTTTTGTAAGTTTTGGTGGAAGGAAAAAAAGATGAGGTGGAAACTTGACGACGACAAAGCATCCATCGGTCTAAGTTGACTCCTTGCCTTCCTAGTCCCCCTAACTCCGATGACCTCGCCATAGTTTGGAGGTGGTGGGACCTTCATGTCATATTGACAGTTCAATTTTTTGCGGATCTAGTTTTTAGGGTTTGTTCGCCATATTTTTTCTTGGCTTGTATGGCGATGTCGATGGCGGAGCAGTTTATTACGATAATAAGCTCCCTTCTAAGATTCCTAGATGCGATGTTTGACTTAAGCGATCTCCTCAATGTTGGTACTTGCGGTCCCTGATATGTTCATTGTATATTGGGGTTTGTCTCCCCAATGGCAGAAGTTTTGTGCTAGGTTTTTGTGTAGAGCTTTTCTCCACAACAACGTCGAATGCTTTGCTGATCTACAAATGCAACCAATAAAGGTAGATTAGACAAGAATTGTGAAGGAACTAGATTGAGATGTTCAAGCATCATATCTGGCAAAGTAAACTGCATGCATTTAAAATTCCTAGCATGACTTTGTGCCGAAAAGTTTATCGGCCAAACATACCGTGGAACTTAAGGTTCAAAGTCCCTATCAACACTAAATTTGGGTTCATTGCATGGAAGCTAATTTGATCTTGCAATCGGCAAGGAAAGACGTAATCACTATTAGTCAGCTGATATCTATAAAAAATTGGCCTAAAACACAATTGGAACAGATTCAGAACTAGTGGTAGATAAACAAACACTGCTGAAACAATCTGAACCAATAGATTAAAAGGGTAAGTCGAATATCAAAGCCGAGGGAATCAACAAAGTAACATATGAAAGGTAAACGATCCACTACTAAAGCTGATAAAACCAACATAGTAGGAAAAAAAGAGTAAACATAATGCAATCTAGCCGATGTAATCAACTAGAAAGTAGAACAAAAGATAAACGATCTAACGACCAAATTTAAAGCAACCAGATAATACGATATAAAGTGAAACCAAGGAAGAGGATCGAACTTAATCGAGACAACACTTACTGAGAGTTGTACCTGAAACCAGTCAAAAAGTGATGCGCGACAAGTCAATTCAAATCTAGAATACGATGAGCTTACTCTAAATTAGACCTAACACCACGAAAATAGACGATATTAAAAAAAAGTAGATTTGTATTGATTGATGTCGACTCCTAATACACGGCCATAGGCCAACTATTTATACAGGAGATACGCGTTTTTTGTGTATAATATTCAACTCGAACTCTTAAAAAAAATTCATCTATAGCTTCAATCCGATCCAAGCTCTCTTTTTTTCTTTCTTAAGCTCATCTTTTCATGTCTCCCACGTCCCATAACCGCCTCAAATTCCTCCTCCTTTAGCCAACTCATAGATTTTAGATGTTCCTATTCCTTGAGCACTTAAATCATGAATTACTTCTACATCTTCTTGACTCATAGACCTATGAGACCTCAAATTGCACTTTTTCTTAGATGGAGAAGTTATAAAGGGAAGGTTGTTGTTCTCCTCAAAAACAGAAACTTTTCAAATATTGTTGACTAGCCTTATCCTACATGAAGCCTTACAACCAACTCTAGTCATGGGCATCAATTTTATGGGACTCTTTTCAACAGATGAACTACCAATTGGCATCTTAGTTTTTTTTGTCGCTTAGATATCCCTTGTTTGTTGCAAGTAAATCTAACAGATGTTCGATTGCGGCTTTCTTTGCGAATACATGAACAAATTTGGAAGACTTAGGGACTGTTTGGTTGTCGCCTAATATTGCCTAGCCTAAGGTTAGCAACTTGCCACAGTTGTGACATGACTAAGCTCTCTGATCTTAGCTGCTATTTGGTTTGCTGCCACTCCTTAAGGTTAGGCTCACCTAATAATTTTGTGTTAGTTGTTGGATTGTGACTATGCCGTAGTTTAGGCAGTGCTAAGAAGCTGTTATAGGTGTTTGGTTGGTTGCCACAAATTTTGGAAAATGAACATTCTATGGACTATAGAGCATCTAAAAATCATTAAATACTTGTATAATGTTTACAAATGAATAGTGCCATCAATTTTCTCATGACCAACAAGTCCATTAAACATACCATACACATTAACAAGACTCCATTACAATACATAATATAAACATGAGAAGTCCATAATATAACATAACAAGAGTCCATTACAGTCCATGATATAATCATGAGAAATCCATTACATGCGATTAGCCATTAACATAAAGTCAAGCCCATAAACTTCAATGACACAAACAAAATATTAGTGCGGCTATCACCATCACACACACTATAGGAAATGACATTAGTGTCGTCGGCCATATTTTCTATGTTGGCGGCCAAAATGCCGACGACAATCAATGTCGGTGGCCAACAAATAAGCGGACGACAATATTACTTCCCAGCAAGCTGTGTCGGCGGCCGCAATAATACCGCCGACACATTCAACATTCCCTTTTGCGCTCGACACGAAATTTGAATTCCTGAGCACGCCAAAGTAGTCTATGTCGGCGGCCAGAGATAGGCCGACCACATTGTTGCTCCCCATGACGGCGCCTTAACGATCCAGACGGAAGAAGTTCAGGTTGGTCCCACTTGGCAGAGAAAAGGGCGTCTCTGACAGGTAGGGCCAAATAGGGAAACCATGCGGCCAGGTCACACAGTACCTATGTCGGCGACTGAGTATCAGGCCACCGACATAACTAATCTATGTAGGCGGCAACTAATAATGCCGCCGACACAGATCCTCCCCACTCTATCGCCAGCGCCCGGCACTTTTCGTGCCATGCACGGCTCGATCCAAGGCATTGCTACGTGCAATATAAGGTTGTAAAGTATTCAAAACCCATTACAAATTATTTCACGTGGTTTTATCCCCTTGCGTTAAACAGTCGGTACAAGTTCGTTTATAATTTGGACTTCATTGTATCAGCTTCGTATAATTTAGGCGCGTAAAGGTTATACGGAAACTTAATTATGACGAAATTGCAACAAAGGGCGATTCAAACTTGTGATGGGTTTTTAATGTCATACAATCTTAAATTACATATAGTAAAGCCTCGGATCGAGCCGAGCTCAAATATATACGGAGCGCGGGACTAGTGTCCTTGGGGGTTTATGGCGTCGGCCTATTATAGAGCCGCCGACACTATGTTGGCTATGTTGTCGGCCTATGATAGGTCCACCGACATAAGCTGGGCTATGTCCTAGGCCTATGGCACAGCCGCCGACATAGACACCCTCCCCTAAGACTAACGATGCCCCGACCTTTTTCGTGCTATGCACGGCTCGATCCCAGGCATTCCCATATGCAATCTATAGTTATAAGGCATGGAGAATCCATCACAAGTCATTCCATGGTATTGTATCCCCATGCATTGTAGTTTCGGTATAAAGTTCTTTTGTAACCTCGATATGCCTTGTACGATGTTGATACAACTTCGAGGTTATAAACAAAAGTGCAATTCTGGGAGATACAATCACTTAGAATGATTTGTTATAGGTTGTGCATGCCCTAAAACCTTAGGTTGCACATAAGAATGTGTCAGATCGAGCCGAGGGAGGGCCGGAAACGGGCCGGTGCTAGGCTGGTGGGGGGTCTTTGTGGTCAGCCTTTGATAAGGACGCCGACACAGGTTATCTATGTAGGCGGCCAGCCGTAGGCTGCCCACATAGGTCTGTGAGACAGACATGCGGGCCAACGTTAGCAGTGTGACCGTTACATCGTTTGTGTGGTCGGCCTAAGATACAACCGCCGACACAAGTGTCTATGTCGGCGGTGTAAGCAGGCCGACCACACAAGTCTTTCAGACTGAATTGTGGGCCATGTCAGTTAGTGTCGGCGGTTGGAAGAAGTAGTGTCGGCGGCATCAGGCCGCCAACAATAGTGTTTGTTTTGAAAATTGGTGGCCCGTACGCTACGTCCTCAGACCTAGCGCACGGGCCTCACGTACTAGCACACTGCCTCCGTCGCCGCCCCACGCGCTGTCTCCTCCAGCCCAACCATGCATTGCCACCCCCATGGGCCACCGATGCGAGCTGCCCCTATGCGCCGTCGTCTCCTCCAACCCAGCCACGCACCGTTGCCCCTATCGCCGCCAGCCCCCGCACGCCTCTTACCCAGCGTGCCGCCGCCTCCAACGGCCTAGCCGCGCACCGCGCCCTTCGTGCGCCACAGCCCCCACGCCCTGCTGACCCCGCGCTGCTGACCCGTGGGAAGGGCTTGCGCACCGCCTCCTCCTTCGGCCCAGCTGTGCGTCGCAGCCCCCATGCGCCACCACCCCCGTGCACCGCCGGGCCCACGCCGCCTAGGCTACTGCCCCACGCACCGCATTGGCGGCCGCCTCCCCCGTCGCGCGGCGATGCCTTGGCCGTCGCCTATCCGTAGTCGTGCTCCACCTTGGCCGCCACCCTTTGCAGCCGCCATTTTCGCCCGCCGGCCACCCTCGGCCGCCGCCGGCCGCCACCTACAGCCGCGGACCACCCTCGGTCGCCACCTTCGGCCGCGTGCAACCTCCCTCCCAACCGCCACTGCAGCTCCTGTGATGGTATGGCCAAACTCTCATGTCTATAGTTTTTAATTTGCTATCTATGTAGACAATATTAGTAGTTCGAAGTAATTAGACTAATATTGTAATTAGTGAGAAGTCGATGGTAGTTTAATTTAATTATAACATTTTAACCTGAACGGAGCCATAGCTAAACCTGTTCAGAAGTGCTACATAATTTCATACGGAACTAGACGGTGATTCGTTGTGTTCCATTATGAAATTTGTTGTCCTTTTGAGCTGTCCACGTTTTGGACAGCCTACAAATGTGCGTTTGAGTACGGTGGTCGTGACCACGAAGGTGCACGGGTCAAATTTTTGGGAAAATAACCCTGTTGTTTTCCTGGTGCATAACATAAGTGGTACGTGTTACCCGTCGTTCCACTGGGAGGACTGCGGTGTTATGCTGCCGAATTTTTTATCCGTCCACCTTCGTGGCGCGACTAACGTACTCAAACGCACATCCGTAGGTAGGTAAGCCCTCCTATTAGTTAGACTTAAATATTTAAAATTGAAATTTTGTACATGTACAAACGTTATATAGTAAACGATGGAAGATCGATGATGGATGTACGATGGATGGAAGAAGTCTGGGCGGCACACGGGCGAATGGTTTGACAAAGTTGACGCATTTGTGGAAGATGTTTTTCGAAGATTCTCCAACCCTAACGCAGCCCTCGTGCGTTGTCCCTGCGCTGTCTGCTCGAATACAGAAAAGAGGTGCAAAAGGAAAATTAGCGAGCACCTCTATAGGCATGGTTTTAAACCAAACTGTTTTGAATGGATATATCATGGTGAGAGAAAGCGTCCAGTGTCGGTGTTCAACCCTATGGATTTTGGAGAGGGTTACAACGAAGTTGAGGTGGACAGATTGGACGAGATCACGGATGATGTGGGTAGGGCTTACGATCTCCCCCCCAAGAAAAAGGCCGAGCCACTTGCCCACCAATTCGAGAAGCTTCATGATTCTGCCAAGAAGCCACTGCATGTGAGCATACCGATGTGACCGTGCTCTTGGCGGTGTCGCGTCTAATGGCGGTAAAGACCAAATATAACCTCTCTGTCAATTGCTTCAACGACATTTGCAAACTGATTGATAGCCTACTTCCGACTGGACACAGGATGACTCCAATTCTGTACGAGTCGAAGAAACTTCTCAATGTGTTAGACATGCCGTGTGAGAGGATAGACTATTGTTCAAAATTCTGTATGCTGTACCGAAAGGCTGATTCTTGGCTGACTGATTGTAAGAATTGCGGTGAGAGTCGGTACGTGGAAGTTAAAGGTCGAGATAGGGTAAAAAGACAGACAACGGTGGCCCAGAAAACCTTTCGTTTCTTTCCGATCTCTCAACAACTTCAACGGTTGTACATGTCCAAGTCCATGGCTAAGCACATGAAGTGGCATAAAGAGGGGAAATGTATAAAAGAAGGTGTAATGATCCATCCATCAGATGCACAAGCCTGGAGGCATTCTGATCAGCTACACCCTGAGTTTGCATATGAGCCCAGAAATGTCCGCATCGGGCTCTCAACCGATGGGTTCACGCCATTCAATATGACCTCGCATCCGTGCTCATGTTGGCCAGCTATCCCGTACAATTTGCCGCCTCAACTCTGCCTGAAAGAAGAGTATATGTTTCTTTGTTTTATCATATCTGAGCCTAAGTCTCCTGAAAAAATTTAGAGTTGTTCATGCAGCCATTGGTAGAAGAGTTCAGCAACCTGTGGAACAAAGGAGTTTTGACACATGATAGCTACAACGGCTAGAACTTTAGAATGCGAGCCGCATACATTTGGTCCATACATGATTTTCCGGCATATGGCATGTTCTCAGGGTGGAGCATGCATGGACAGTTATCATGCCTAAAAACTTGTGTAACATTGATGCATTCATACTTAAAAAAGGAGTTAAGGCTTTTTTGTTCGACTGTCACCATCATTTTCTTGAGCCAAACCACCCATTTAGAAAGCAAAGAAATGAATTTCGTAAATGTAAGACTATGACGAAACAACAACCATCAGAACGTTTCGAGGTGCTGGATATCATCGTTTGGCATGAGGATTTGGCAAAGAAGGGATACGATCATGAGTATGGTGAGGAGCATCATTGGACACATAAGTGCAGCATATATAACCTTCCTTACGCAATAGACCTGAAGCAGCCTCACAACCTCGACCTGATGCACCAAGAAAAGAATATGTATGAGGCAATCGTCAACACAACCTGGGACATCCCACAAAAGACAAGAGATAACAAAAAAGCTCGACTAGACTGCGCTTTGATATGTGATCGCCCAGAAGATGAACCTCGACAAGAATGGGATGAAACCTAGGGCAAAGTACTGCCTCACATGTGGGCAAATAAGGGAGATTCTAGTTTGGATTAAGGAAAAAGTGAAATTCCCATATGGTTATGTGGCTAGTCTTCGTCATGCCGTTAGTATGGACCAATACAAGTTAAATGAAATGAAGGCCCCATGACTACAAAGTCTTCATTGAGCATCTGTTTCCGGCTGTCTGGAGTGGATATGTTCACGACGCTATTTAGAGAACACTGTCAAAGCTGAGCTTTTTCTATCGAAAGTTGTGTGCAAAAGAGATATCCGTATTGAGAATGGAGAAATTGGAAAAGTAGATTGTTGTGCTTGTGACAAAACTTAAGAAGATTTATGTTACTGGGTTTTTCAACTGCATGCAACATCTATTAGTATATTTGCCACATGAAGCAAAAGTTGGGGGTTGGCGCAGTTCAGATGGATGTATTCTGTTGATCGGATGATGAAAAATCTTAGAATTGCTGAGGCTTGGCTAACTCAGAAAATCGCTTATTTCACGGACAAATACTTTGCAACAAGGGACAAGATCCATGTGGCACAACCGAGATATAAGAAGGCACGTCGTAGAAGTCCTTCCAATATTGACAGAACCTGATCCTCCTGGGCATGTACCAACAGGTAATTACATATGCATTACTCGCTGTGTTGTTCTCTCAGCTAAGTTTAATTCCTAACATCTTCAATTGTTTAGCATGGGTACCCGTTTCCGGGGTACGGCAGCTCCAGCCAGTCACAGATGCCTGCCGTGGTGACCCAGACGCCGGGGGCCCCACCCACACAGTTTGGCAGCGCTCCTCTTCACCCTTTCGTGCCACCACCGAACTTCCCGATGGCCTTTTTTCCACCAGCTCCGAGGCCTTCACCAGGGGTTAGTTCGCAATCATGTCGTTCAAAAATTCCATTTTCATCGAATTTTGTATGCAAATATAATGCATTGCCTCTAATTTAGAATCTACGAATAATGCATCGACTCTAATTTTGCCTAATTTTCATTTCATCTAATAATGCTTTGCCTCTAATTATGAAATATGGGATTTTATCTTATTTGTAAGGTGTCCGGCTCGGGTACGGGTGTGCCGGCGATGATTGCTTCGCAGGGGGATGTGGATAGTGGAACTAGGTCCACGCCCGAGGAGTTTGTCGAGGGTTTGTTCAACACCAACCCCGACTACGACTTGAGTGGCGGCGGCGGCCCGTACCTAATGTAGTGAATGATTTAGTGAACTGTGATTTGTAATGTGAATTATTTGGGTCTATTTATCGAATATTTTGTGTTTATCAATGATTTGTTTGTATTTGGGCTCAAAATCGTTGTGGCGAGCTTTGTGATATGTGATGATGTTATGGTGTGAATGGCAAAGGGATTATATGTGGAGAATTCTGTTATTTTGCAGGTTGAAGTGAATGGTTTAAAAATGGGCAGCAAAATATTGCTGCTGCATTATATCAATGTCGGCGGTATTTGGTTTCTGCCGCCGACATTGATTGAGGTTAAGTCGGCGGTATTATTTTCTGCCACCGACATACACTTGGACCAACAGTGCCATGACCATAAATCACCGGGTTATTGTCGGCGGCTTTATCCTTAACCGCCGACATAGACTTGGACCAACAGTGCCATGACCATAAATCGCCGGGTTAGTGTTGGCGGTTAATTTATATGCCGCCGATACAGTTTAAGTAATGTCGGCGGTTTTATTTCCGGCCGCCGATATAACGCCTGCTCGAAAGCCTGCTCGATGGACACATGTCGGATTCTCGCGGGTGAGATGGACCCTACAAGCCAGGTCGCCGTGACAGCCTCGGCCCTGTTTGACAAGTTCTATGTCGGCGGCTATTGAGGCCACCGATATAGACCTGCCGCACAGTAGCTATGCGCTGGTTGCATCAATGTCGGGGGGGCCGCCGATATTGATTCTCTATGTCGGCCGCTCTGGGTCGGCAAGGCTTTGTCGGCGGCAGGCCGCCGACATTTAGTAATGTCGGCGGTTTGTGGGTTCTATATCAGCGGTTTTGGCCCCCGATATAGAGTTACATTCCTGTAGTGACGTATGGCTCGGCCGGCCAGCCATATATCCGTGCATAAAACTCTTATGATTTTTCTATGGCGCCACGGCAAATCGCACAAATTCCGGATATGCATGATAGGTTATTTTAGAGACAAACATGTCACTCCACCTTCACATTGTTGAGAACCGGCTAGCAGCTTGTTGTGGAATACTTTAGTTGTGAAATCCACGTCCATCTAAGGATGGCTTCCCTACTACAGAAGGGACATTTAATACCGGTTCATAAAAACCAATGACGGTTCAACCAAAGGGGTCTATAGGGTTTAAAAAAAAGTGAAGATATATTGGAAGAATCAACACTTGAACCCAGCACCCACACGCTTTGATATAACTACCATATGCATACATTTTAGCCTTTTCAGAAACAAGACATCAGGATATCATTGTTCTATATGCCCATGGCCCTTAGATCAATCCCTTGCTCTTTCCTCCCGTCCAGTACAAACTGAGGATGAGGAATTAAGTCATTGTGCTAGATCTGGTTGTTATATTCTGATCCGAATAATGAATTTTCTTATTGATAGAGCTTTTATTTCTTTATGGGCTCTTTTGGGTATACACCTACAAATAAGTCTATAGACTAAGGGTTTATAATGATGTTTTCTTTGCCAATTTATTGTAATAGTCCTCTTTTCACATATAGTGATTTCTTCTTCGTTCGTCTGTGTTTTTTCCGCAAGGGTTTTTCATATAAAAATCTCGCCTCTCGTTCTCTATTTTGTACATCATTTTCTAATAATGGGATCAGAACATAGATTAGATCTACCTATCGTTGAGAGCACGGGATTGGATTTAACGAGTTGCATGGTCAGCAAAATTCCAATCCATACACATCGGCTACGGATCGGTGTCTGACACCTTCACGCCCGATAGGCTTGACTGTGTAGGAGGTTGAGCACTTAGGATAACAGTGGGGTTGTCCAGTTAGCAAAACCTAGTGGACATGTGGAATACATGGACCGCGGGTATCTTTATGACGGGCTGCGAGGACTACTCAACAGGGGGTAGGCCGAGCCGGTTGCACACGCGCAGGAAACACCCGGACTGCCAGACAGCCTTGTGCGGCAAGTACAAGATAAAGATAGAAGTTTATCCCAAATAGAGAAGATATGATTGTAATTTGGATAACTACGTATCTGGCAAGAGAGGATAGAGATAGGAATCCTACCTGGTAACCGACCAGAACTCTACATTGTAACCTTGTCTCACTATATAAGGCTGGCAGGGGACCCTGGTTCGACATATGGACACCCATCCATACATAGGCATCTCTACACACCTATCTATGAAGAGACATCTCCACATTGATCATCAGATCATCATAATCCTAAAAACACAGGACTAGGGTATTACCTCCACCGTGAGGGCCTAATCCCTTGTCTTGTATTATCATCGAGTTTGAGATACAGTGCATAACCCCATATAATTCATTGCTGATGACAGACCCCGGTTTAACAAACGTCGACAGTTGGCGCGCCAGGTAGGGGCAGCGTCAAGATCAATCTCGTCAAGCGCAATGTCAGCAATCAGCGACATTGTCGTCACCTTTGCTCCCAGCCAAACATTCCACTTCGGGAGCCTCAACATCGTCACCGTCAAACTTTAGCAAGCTCACGTCCTTGGACTTCGATCAGATCCGATATGAGGGCGACTTCAGCAATGACCGGTCCAGACTTCTCTTCAGGTTCATGAACGCCACCCGTCGCATACCAACGCGTAATGTGCCGGAGGCCTAATCTTGCTCTTTTGCACTCGGGCTAGATCCGATCTGGGAGAGACTTCACCAACAAATCAAGATCCACTCTTTCGGGCTCGGACAAGATCCGATCCATGAGAAGCTTCAACAGCGCTTCACTCAGATGCCCGTTCGTGTTGGGCACGCTGTCGTCTACCAACGAGTAGTGCGCTGGGGGCTCAATTTCCGACTCGGATACGGCGAGGACCAGACCGAGAACGAATCTCTAATGATGACCGTCATCAGTAACAAATCACTCGAACTCGATGATCATGGCGCACACTGTGGTGTGCTGGCTTTATCAACTACGAGGCGAACATGAGAAGAAGATGCGATCTGTTCTCATTTAGAATCTGGACGAAACTTGTGTCACTATTTCCTATTGACTCAAAAGGATTTTTACAGTGATATAAGATGTGTTGGAAAGCTTATCTCATTATCTTTGCGACGTATTCAGGAACACCTAAATCCGAGTTTGGATGCGATCGTGGCACCTGTTTGAAGACAAACTGTGCAGGGATGTCGCGAATTTCAGTGAGCTCGTAAATCTCGTTGGTGCCAGCCACAGCGTGAGGATTGGTCGTGCCACACCTCGTCGGATGTTGAAGACCAGCGAGGACTTTCATCGACCTTCATTGAGCTACACAAACCTGAAAGTGCATCTAGGCCCTAAGTGATTTTGGTGATTAATGAGTAACAATTATAGAGCTAATATTTCTATTGGAGAATTGTGCACAGATGTTATACAGGTTAATTCCATGAGGTACATGTTTACATGTGTTGGTGTACCCCTCAAAAGTGGATATATTGCAAGAAGGCATCAAGACTAGTATTTATTTGTAAATCTTTATTTATTGAGTCCTAGGGATGCCGTACTATAAAGAGGGATGAAATGGAGAAGCTTATAAAGGTTCCTAAGTGCTCAAAATAGGTATCTCGAAGTTCGTGTGAGTTTTCCACTCAAAATACACCCTATACAGAACCTATGCCATCAGAACATCCGACGTGGGTCGGAACATCCGATGGTAAGCCAGCCTGCCAGTTTTCAGAGCTATCCAGTAAAGGGTCCATCGGAACTTCCATCGGAACATCCGACGCGGGTCGGAACATCCGACGGGGGATCAGAACATCCGATGCGGGATTAACTGCACAACGGCTAGTTTTCGGGATTCCCTATTTAAAGCCGTCTCTAATACCTTCCAAAGGCTGCTGACACTGTTTACAACCTGATTTGAGCCTAATTCGTACTGTTCATCATCTCTCTCAAAACCCTAGCCTTTGTCTCTCTCTTGTTCATCTTGTGAGATCTAGATCTAGAGAGATCAAGGCAACCCAAGTGCTCCGTGAATTAGAGTTCCTATTCTTGAGCACTTAGCGATTCCTAAAGTTCTTCATCGCATTTGTTACTCTTGGAGGCTTGAAGGGCTCCTAGACGGCTAGGTGTCGCCGGTGAGTCGCCGATCTTTGTGTGGCGTGCCTCCGGAGTTTGTGAAGGTGCGAATCTACCTCCGCAAGGAAAAGGATTCAACTAGTGATCGCCGGTGAGTGCTTTGTGCTTCGCTGGTAAGGGGGATTAGGGTCTTGGTGATCCGGGCTTTGTGCCTTCCCTAACGGTGAGTAGGATCTCCCTTCAAAGATCCGAACATCGGGAAACAAAAAATCGCTGTGTTTGTATCTTGGTCTTGATCTGGTGTTTAAACTATTGGTATTGGTTTGTTCTGAGTATTCTTGAATAGATCTAACCTTGGTTTTGTGAGAAATCAGTTTTTCTACAGGTTTTCGACAAATTCCAGAACACCCCGGATCGGAACATCCGACGGCCATCGGAACATCCGACCCAGGATCAGAACATCCGACGGAGGGTGTACTGTACCACGTCGGAACATCCGACGCTGCATCGGAACATCCGACCGACTGGTTACTGTTCAAGTTTATTAATTCCGCAATTTCGTTTTATTCGCCTATTCACCCCCCTCTAGGCGGCATAGCGATCCTTTCACAACCATGCCATGACCATCTCCGACGGCCGCAACATCGTCGACCAAGGCCAAAACCTCAGCGAGCACACGCTCTTCATCCCCGACCATGGCGCATGTTTCTCGGTGTTGATCAGGATATGAATGACTACTTCCGTACGACTACGTGCAGATCGGATGCCTCCGGATTTCCGCAGCAGAATTTTGATTCGTTTCCTATGTTCGTGCCCCGAGCGCCCAAGGCTACGGCTTCACGACACGACTACGCCAGCATCCCGAGCGCCCAAGGCTACGGCTCCACGACACGCTTAAGCCGGCATCCGAGGAACCAAGTCTACGGCTCCGCGACACGCCTACGCCGGCGCCGCGAGCAACGAAGTCTACGGCTTGGCGACACGCCTACGCCGGCGCCCGAGTGCCCAAGTCTACGGCTCTGCAACACGCCTACGCTGGCTCCACGAGCGCCCAAGTCTACGGCTCTGCAACACACCTACGCCGACGCCATGAGCGCCCAAGTGCTCAGCGAAACAACAACGCCGGCGCCCCGAGTGCCCAAGTGTACGGCTCAGCGGCACCCTACGCCTACGCCTACAAAGTACACAAAAGCCCTAATCCATTTAAGCAAAGGGCGATCCCCTTAACAAAATTTCTCGATACTACGTCACAAACAGTGACAACACGTTATTGACATTGAGCCTATTTTCGCCTCGGTACACCCAATAAGGGCATATGACTGGAAGCGTCACCCGTTAAAAGTGTCATGGCATATCCCATGTTGGGTCACTAGCCAACTTTGCATGTCCAAGGTTGGGTGTTGATGAGGCTTGGATACCTTTTTGGAGGAATGCCCCTAATGGGTCGCCAGTTGTATACCGCAACCCGAATACAAAATACCTCTTGGCCAAACTTTATCCAAACGGTACACCTTTAAGTGGGTCGCTAGGTGATCCATCCTCCGGTTGGGAGAGGTACCACTCTACTGAAATTGCGCCCCATGCTAGGCCAAGTGCTGAATTCTGTAAGATAGAATCAGGTGTTTGATGCTGCATATCCCCTAATGTGATAAATGCATTACGCCGCAAGATGGGTACCACAAATGAAGGTACGCCCCATGATGGGCTAATTCTTGTTTTCACAAGATGAGAATGGGTACTGAGCAGCCAAATCAATGAAACACACCATTAAGAGTAGAGTGGTGTGCCTTATAAACAGGACGACTGCCAAAATCCCGGTATTGCCGAGCAGAGCGTTGCTCTCAATTTCTAACGTTAAGTTCTTTTGAGTTCTTTACAATCTCCTTTCAAATAACTAGAATAAATGATCAATGAACCAGTCGGGGGGATATCTGACTCGATTGCAATGCACTCGGGCGCCACGAATGCCCAGTTTACGGCTCGGTGACACGCCTATGTCCGCATCACGGGGGCCCAAGTCTATGGCTCTTCGACACGCCTACGTACCCCGGCGCTACAAGCGCCCAATTCCACAGCTCGGCGACACACCTACGCCTACGCCCCGAGCGCCCGAGTCCAAGACTCGACGACACGCCAATGCCCACGCCCCAAGTGCCCAAGTCTACGATTCCGTGACACGCCTACACCTGCGCCAGGAGCTCCAAACTATACAGTTTGGCCACGTGTCTACGCCAGCGCCACAAGTGCCCAATTCTACAGCTCGGCCACGTGCCTACGCTTGCGCCACGAGCGTCCAAGTCTACGGCTCGGACTACTCTTGCACCAGGAACTTATAAGTTAAGTTTTCATCGTCATGATCTTTTTATGTAAATTTGAGTTGTTTCTTGACTTGCTACTTAGTTTTCAACTAAGCAGTAAGTCGGGGCCTATACCTAATAGGTGCACTTGTGTGCACTTTTGTTTCTTCTCCTTAGCGATTATAAATGAATCTGAGTGGTTATTCCAAGTAGTGAAACTCTGACCCCTTGTACGGCGAATTTTAGTCACTCAATACGCGCTCCTAGGAAATAGAGAGCCATGAGCGGATTCCTGACGATCGAGGGCTAGACTAGTCGGGCAGAGTGCATAACGAAAGGAAGATTACTTGGAAAAATTAAGGATTAAAAAGGAAAAGGAGCAAAAACATAAAAATTATCTGCATAAAGTAGCGGACCTTGCATCCGAGTGTTTATTTTTTCATTCAGATACTGCCTAAATCCTACATGGAATAGGGGGGCTCCAGCTCTCGTCCGATGGGAATCCTACGCCTAGCATTGTCATCACAAGTGCTGAAGGCTACGCCCTCCGCAAGCCTCAGAGGTTCATGGATTTCTCCTTTATCAAGTACCTTGCATGACTTCGTCTATAAGCGAGGAAGGGCTTGCGCCATAAGCGCTACCTACGCCCTTGGCCATGAGCCACCCCATGCCATGAACGCCAACTATGGCTCGGCTACAAGCCTAAGCCCTTGGCCATGCGTAAACCTAATCTATGATGTGGTATTTCCCATGATGCGTCGCCAGCCAAATCACTGTATCAGGCAGGATTTGAGTACCCGGCTTGAGATATGGTACTCCCCATGATGGGGGCCGATTGCCAATCACTGTACTAAACAGGACTTGGGTGCCTACTAAGCCAATTATATTAAAACTTCTTATGATATGCCCCATGATGGGCCAAAAGTTGGTTACCGCGTGCAAGTTGAAATTGGGTAACACAAGATGATTTTGGATTAGGGTTCTGAGGATATGATCTAAAAGAGTCGACAGTTGTACATCATGACAAAATGGGTAAAAATATTGCTTGGCTAAACCCAATCTAAACTACGGCACGGCTACAAGCCAACGTCTTCGGCCAGGAGCCACTCAGCGCCATGAGCTCCAACTATGGCTTAGCTACAAGCCTATGCCCTTGGTACGCTCTAAAAGGGCTGCCAGCTATACACTGTGATAGATGGGTATGGGTACCACCCAGCAAAACCTAGCTTGGGATATGCCATGCCTCATGATGGGTCGACTGCCGGTCACCGTATCAAGCGGGACTTAGGTAGCTACCAAACTAATATGAAAACCAAATTCTTCTTATGGTATGCCCCGTGATTGGGCCAACCGCTAATTATCGCAACGAGTCAGAGCCAGATACCACGAGCTGATCCTGGATTAAGGGTTTTGAGGGTATGCTCTAAAAAGAACCGCCAGTTGAACACCGCGACAGTCAGCCAAACTCCATTCAACAAGGGTATGCCCTATGATGGGCCAACTGCCAGTATTCCGATAAATCGGGACGGGTACCACTCGAAAATTCTGACATGTGGAGCTCTATTTAGTCCTTCACATTCTCATTGCATTCAACGGAGCGATTGGAGTGAAGAAGAAACCAGTCAGGAAGCGACGTAAAGAACTGGAGGCACTCGGTGTGAAGCATGACTTGGTTGGAGTGCGACCAGAACAACAACAACTCAACTACAAAGGACTCGGGGGCTACTGTGGAATACATGGTCCCTCGGTATCTCCATGGCGGGCTGCGAGGACTAATCAACAAAGTGTGGGCCGAGCCGACTACATGCACAAAGGGGATACCCGGCCTGCCAGTCAGCCTTGTGCGGCAAGTACAAGATAAAGATAGAAGTTTATCCCAAATAGAGAAGATATGATTATAATTCTGGATAAATACGTATCCGGCAAGAGAGGATAGAGATAAGAATCCTACCTCGTAAACAACCAGAACTCTACCTTGTAACCCTGCCCCCCACTATATAAGGCGGGCAGGGGACCCTGGTTCGACATATTGACACCCATCAATACATAGACATCTCTACACACCTATCCATGGAGGGACATGTCCCTTGGCATTGATCATAATATCATCATAATCCTAAGAACACAGGACTAGGGTATTACCTCCACCACGAGGGCCTGAACCTATATAATCCCTTGTCTTGTGTTACCATCGAGTTTGAGATCCAACACATAACCCCATATAATTCATTGCCGACGAAACCCCCTGGTTTAACAAACATCGAGAGGATATTCTATGTTACCCTTTCGATGAAAAATTTAAACTAAAGGAGAAGTGGGGATTCATACCTTCCGCCGTTTCCTTTGTAAGGAGTGCGAGAATCCGTTCCTCCACGTGTTTTTTCATCGCCCGATGACAGAAGTATTCTTCTTGCCCGTGGCAACGATGGTCGTTGTCGTGTCTCCGCGCTCTGGGCACTTGCCTAGGGACGCGTGCAAGGGTGTTGCTCGCTAGCCTTCCTCGGTTCGACCTCTGTCTCTCTAGTAGGGGCCATGACTATGAGGGTGGTGCGAGCTTCCATTGGGCTACTTCTGCCTCTTGGTAGCCGGCGTCAGGATGCTTCCCTGTCATGTCCCCGCAGTGTCTCCACAGGGAATACAATACCATGAGGCGATACCAATTCTAGTCTAGTATCTCATGATGGACAATTCAGTGGATATCATCGCAAACATTCAATAATTAATTAAAATAACAGAGTACTTCAAGGTAGCAACATCTGATTTCTACAATAGGCAGGTAACCCTGCTAAAAAATGCCAAATGTTAAGAACAAATAAAAGAACTTCAGAGTAGCAAAAGCCATTAGCGATGATATCTAAGCATTGACTCGGACACCCGCATCTAGTCTTGGTCCTGATCAGACTTGCAACCAGTATAATAAAATTATCTGTGATAGGTATAATGAGTGCGCAGCTACCCGCAAGCAATCCTTAACAATGTATGCAATGGAAAGGATGGGGAATGGGTTATTCTACACAAAACCTAGTACTAGTCAAATTTTTGTTGACAAATTTTAGTTAAGTGAATGCATGACCTCAAGTTATTACTAATAATCAACAAAGGAAGGTGCAATCACACACCAGGCTGATCCTAGCATACACTAGTCAAGTTTAATTATTAAAAGAGAGTGGGACTACATGTGAATACTTCTCGTCCCATTCATAACCTTGGACACGGCTATCAAGATAGATTTAACTTTGTAGAGTGTGTACATCTTCCCCACAAGCCCCATTTCATCCGAAGGAGATACGTTACATGGTCATTTCAGCCTACTACACCTACCACTTTGTCTGCCTTTTCTTTAGGATTTTGTAGGCCCACTGATACCTGTCATGGTAGGGCGCCTACTACTTCTGGCTACCCCATTTAAACCATTCGGTCTCAGAAACGAACCTACCCCTCAATTAAGGTTGCAAGCCTTCCCCTAGAGCAAAAGTAACGAACCGTAAGCGAACAAAATACGAGCAAGTGGTTAGTAGGTTTCGTAGGATACTAAGCCAGGGCCAAAGGCACAACTAGTTGTACTGTTTAGTTTGGTCTAGCAATTCACACGCTTGGCTCCTTGTTAGAGGAGACCTCCATACCACAGCCACAACCCAGAAACCACCACTTTCGGGTCTCCCCTAACTGTACTGCATTGAATTTAGTTGATTAGGGTTTAATAAAAAAACACCATCACAAAGCATCCTCTTCATAGGGTATAGTTTATAGTGAATCCCAATGCAACATACTCTTCTAGTCAAGGATAGGCTAGGAAAAATAATAACGGGTTCACAAAGGCGGCTAGAACACATTAATAGAATATCCGACGTCGGGTCGGCTCGGCTTGGTTCTGGATGGCTTGGTGGCTCGGCTCAGCTCGGCATGTCCGACGTAGACGCCTGGCAATGGTGGCAGGACGGGGGCATACGCGTGTGGCAGCGGTACAGGGTGCGTGGCGGCGCATGGTTGGCCGAGGCACGGCGTCTGGCTGACGGCAGCGCGCGAATTTGGCGGTAACACATGGTGGAATGGCGACGCGTGCACAAGAGCGTGTGACAGCTGCGACGCGTGGTGGCGGCATGCGCGCGCGTGGGAGAGTGCAGGTGGCTACCGACGCGGTGGCTTGTGGCTGGTCAGCGCAGAAAGTGAGGCGGTGTGCGATGTCGGTGATGGGAAGAGAGAGAATCCTTAGTGTGGCTTTCGGGATGGAAATCTTCACCGAAAGGGGTGTTCCATATATCCATCTTGACCGTTTCGACGAGATCTACAAAGTCTTGGCCTTGGATCTTTGATATGGGTTTCAGACAAAGAGGGATATAGGGATTTAGATCAGTTTCGGCTACGGTTTTCATGGAAACGGAGGGGATTTGATGTGGTCTCATGGGAGGGGGCATACGGGTTTATATAGTGGTGGGAGGCAGACTTGGGTTGGCCAAGGAAGGGGGTTACATGGATTAGGGCTCTAGGTCGAATATGTTTAGAATACAAGTTAATTAGAGTCTTGATTTGGTAAAACGGAGTTTCCGAATGAGTTTGCCACTAAAATTTGGAGGGAGAACTCTCCCTAATTTTTGGGGATTTTTCCAAAAAATTATTTCCCATTATTTTATGCTAAATACTCCCTAATTAGGGCCTTTTGGGCTTAATTTGAATTTTCGGGAAGCCCAAAAATAGGAAAAGGTGATATATGATTTTTGGGACCTAGGACACGTGTTTTTATGGATTTACCCAATTTCTAGGCATGGCTTTAGTTAAAATAGCCTAAAGAGCCGAATGATAGGGTTTTTAATATATATAAATAATAAAAAAATTTCACCAAAGCTTTATTTTTAATTAAAAACTTGGTAGACCTAATAATTTTATTACGATGTCACATTCCCCTGGTCTTCATCCGCTTCGATGCACAGTCCGTTGGTCAGGGCAAATGTGCCTAATGTAACGTGTAGGCTTTGTCCCAGCCTCTCGTCCAACTCCTCCAGCTCCGCCATGAGCTGAAGATCCTCCTTCTGCTAAGCAACTTTTTGTTGCATCAACTTGAGCCGTTGCGCTGACTGGGCAGCGTCTAGGATCTGCTAAAGGTCGGACCAACGTTTTGGGTAAGTGTTTCTGTAAAACCTTATGTACTTGCGTAGTTCCGTTACCTCTATGAGGTCGGTGGACTTGGGTGGGCGGCTTGTTTTGACTCTATCTCCTCTCCTGCCTCGACCTCTTCCTTTCCCTTTTCCTTATCACCTTCTTCCTCCACAACGGCGGCAGTCTCAGTGGCTATTTGCCTGCTAGATCACCTTGGTGGGGAGTCGATGGGAATGATGGCAGTGGCGCTTGTCTTCCATGAGGTTTTCTTAGCCACCTCTTTTGCTGGGGGGATGGATCATTGTGCTTCGGCCTCTAGAGCAGCCTCTTCATGTAGTCCGACAAAGCAATATTGGAAATTTGAAGAGGATGAGATGAAAAAGGGTTGAGATTCATCAACATACCTCTTCGCTTTGCTCTAGAACATTATAGGGAATGTTGCTGCTCGAATCTGCCATGAGCCTCTTGTCCTTCTTGCCCCAGGGACTCCAGAACAGCTTGTCTAACTGATCCTTGACCCAGTCGAGATCTAGGGCTATGGCAATAAGAAAAAGAAGTGAAAAGAATGACTAAGAAAGAAAACTGAAGGTAAGTTTCTAATGAGTAGCATACCTGCCATCCGGTGATCTAGATCTTGTAAGAAGACTTGTGATGAGAGATATACTCATACTCATTTTGACTCAGACCTAAATCAGCAGGTTTCTAGCCTTTGCATTTAGCTCAACAGCAGGCTGAATCGCAAGCATAACCTCTGTAGGCACCATGTAAGGATTTGCAACCTTCAATCAGATAGAGTACCTAAACGCCATGTTTGGCTCCATCTTCACCTTCCAAATAGGAAAGTCAGCTCTGGAGAATACGAGTGACTTAATGACCGGTGAAGATCAAGAAGAACGCAACGAGACTCTAATACCACTATGAAACTGTGTTTTGGAAACCAGAGGGGGTGAGTGGGAGTCAAGTCTACTGTCAGCAATTCATGATGCTGTTCACCCCCCAAAACCTTCTTGATGGAACAAGAACAATGGAAACCTCTTGGAGGCAAACCAACAAACACCTTGTGGGTAGGAGGAGGTCTTGATGACCCAATATGAGTACCCCATTACTTGACAAGAAATTTGAGCCCTCAGATAGACCGAGAACGCCTTACTCATCGCCTTTCTAAAACCCACCATAAATAGCTATGAAAATTCTCAAAAAGGCCAAAACTCATATGTGGAGAAGAGGCGGTGTTGCACCATGCTATGTATCAAACTTACCGCACCATCTCAACACATGGAAGGAAGGGAAATAAAATAGGATCAGACATGCAAAGCTCAAAAGTAAAAGATCAAACATCACAACAACCGCCAGGAACACAATGAATTGGAGAAACGTTTGAGGATTTCTATTGTTTTATTTTTGGGGTATTACAAAGCCAAAGCTCGGTGGGCAAAGCACTCACAAGTGCACCTAAACTCACCCCAACCTCTAACCCGGAATGGCACAAGTAAAGTGGAGGACACCCCTCCCCTCCTTATATATGCCAGGAACTCTTGGGTATTCAAAGTGCATCTAGGCCCTAAGTTAATTTTGGTGATTAATGACAAAACGATCAATGGACTAATGGTTTAATTGAGCAAATGAGCATCGTTGGTGATTGATAAGCGGCCCATCTTGAGATAGGCCTTGGGCCGATTCCGTACTGGCCCACCATATAAACAGAAGGTCCAAAAGGCCACCTCTGGCCATACTAAAGGAAGCGCCTAGCCTGCCAGGGTCTTCACCGGGCTTGACCAAATCAAAACCACGCCTTAGCAGGCGTCGCGCACCTCTCGGGCTAGCCTTAGCCCCGGGGGATGGTCTCGCGGATGGTGCGTCTGCCCGTGGGCAGGTGGCGACAACCGTCGTGTCCCACCACACTTTCTCTGGCCTTGACCAGAAAGAACTGTGCATCCCCGGAAGCCCGCAGCCCAGGGAAGAGCACGTTTGCAGCTTGGTTTGTCGTTTGCCCTCCATGGCAGGCAACGAACGGTTGTTACGCTACGCGACGCCCCCAACGGGCGGCGCGAGGCTGGCTCGGTCCAGTCAATGCTATATTGGGGATAAAGGGAAAGTGCTTTCTCCCTAAAGAAGGTTTCTCCCCGTATCGGCATTCCAAGACAAGCACGTGTCCAGTACTAACCTGACCAGTTTCTCCCTGCAGGTTTGAGACCAGATAGAGCCCCGGAATGAGACAAGAACATCGCCGCTAAAGCAAGGACCGGCACAGGGCCCGCCGCATCAGCCCCGGGTGACCCGCCTCGCCTATAAAAGGAAAGACCCCAGATCCCCGAGGGGGCCAGCGGTCGGAGGCGATTCAGGCAGCCTGATCCAGATTCCACTGCGCCATCACCCAAGCACCCGAAACTTCCTTAGCAGTAGCCGTAGTCCTTAGACACCTATGTAAGCTCGGGATCGGTGCCTTCAAGCCCGGTCTCAGCATCCTTGTACTGTTTCCCACCATATAATCAACAAGACTGGAGTAGAGCTATTACCCGGCAGTGGGGGCACGAACCAGGGTAAATCATTCGTGTCTCTGTGGTTTGTTCCTTTCTTCCTTCTTCTTCCCCCTTCTCTCTCCTCCCTCACCATACGACGGATCGGTACCCGGATTGCCAAGTCGCACCAGGCTTAGTCCGGGAAGACCGCATGGCCTAAGCCCCCGCAAGCTCGGTCGCCACCCGGGCTGCTGAGAAGGGTTGTCGTTGGGCCTCACTCCAACTACAAATTCGTCTGCCGGTCCGCGGACCCACTGCTCTTCAGGAGTGCGATTCCCAGACACCGACAAGCATGTTTAATCGTCAATGAAATATATGTGAAAGCATCGTGAACCCCTCAAATTGAGAGGAAAAAACCTTTGTTTTCCCAAGACTTGTATTTTATTGTTTAATTTTGAGTTGTAAGGACGATTGTACTATTAAGAGGGATGCGACGAAATATAACTTCTTGATGTCTCAAGTGCTAAATAGATGAAGCATAGCTTAGGAGAGAGACAAATCACATCCTAATATCAAAACACATGGTTTTCCATTTTCAGGGGTCAGACTATCCAGTGCACAGTATCGGAGAATCTAGTGTGAGGCACATCGAACTATCCAAAATTTCAAGATCTTGACCTATCCACTCGATTTTCATAAAATTCATTGGAATATATGGTCCAAGCATCGGAGCGTCCGGTACCCAGGACATCGGAAGGTCTGAAATTTCCAGATTTTGAGCGCTCTGTTGCCTCCCTTGATTTTATTTATTTGTCGTAATATTCAGTGATTTGGAACAGAGTGTTTGGTACATTCAAGACAAGCATGCCCGGTTTTCCAAATTTTTTTGTTCTTTGTATGTTGGGCGCATTTTCCATTAGAGTGTCCTGTCTTTGGGTAAGAGTGTCTGATGTGTGCAGAAATTTTTTCCTGTACCGCTAGCGCGAGCCCGAGCCCTCACCTATTTAATGCCCCACCCACCAACCTAGCTATTTAGGTATCCATTGGGCTATTCGATGTTTTAGATTGGATTATCCGGTGTTTGAAGCATCCACATAATAGTTGGTTAAAATTTTGTAACGCCTACTCACCACCTCTAGGCAACATATTGATCCTTTAATTGGTGTCAGAGCTTGGTCTCTTGCACCTAGCTTAATTGCCTTAGAGTTCAGGATGTCGATAGAAGGTGGCGCCAAGATCCCCAACACGTATCCTCCTAATTGTTCATTTAGCGCCTCCATTCCATCTGGTCGAGTGCCTTAATTTGATGGCACTCACTGTACATTGTGAAAGCATAAAATGAAAATGTATTTGATATCTTTTCACCCTATTATTTGGAGAATTGTTGGAACATGTTTATGGTGAAGCATCCCAACAAGATCATAGCCGAATAGGAAAAAGAGCAACATAAAAACAATCAAGCCGCCACCGCCTTGCTGGTGCATCGAGTCTAAATGAATTCAACTGAGTAGATGGATTCAAAAATGCAAAGGAAATTTGGGACACACTCAAGGTTGCACATGAAGGCACCTCAAGCGTCCATGAGTCCAAGCTCGAGTTGATCTTGGGCAAGGTAGGAAGGTTTGTGATGGAGGAAGGTGCAAGCTACAAAGCAATCTATGACCAATTTATCCTTCTCATTAACAAAGTCAAAGGACTTGGAAGCAATGATATGATGGACATGTTCATGGTTGAACTCATGCTTAGAGCAATCACCCCAAGGAACCTTGGCGACTCTAATCCGTGAGCGTGACACCTACGACATGCTCACACCCCATGATGCACTTGGACGAATACTAGTTGATGAGTTTGTGCATCAAGAGTCCAAGGAAGTTGAAGAATTTATGAGCTGGAGCTCAATGAAGAAGAACATTTTTTTAAGGATAGCAAGGAAGATGAAGCAAGCACAAGCAGAGATGAGAGTGTCGGCCCTATGAACTTTGAAGCAATAGCCCTATTTGTGAGAAGATTCAACAAGTTTATGAAGAAGAAGAGTTCAACAATAAGGAAGAGTGTCCCAAGAAATCTAATGAGAAGTCAGAGAGAAGACAAGCAACAAGGACTTACTATGAGTGTGTAGATGTCAGTTACTCATTACCGAGTGTCCACAAAAGAAGGGCAAGGACAATGATGAGAAAAAGCAAGGTAAGCAACATAAGAAGGAAAAGAACAATTGCAACAACAAGAGATCTAAAAGACAATCTCACATCACTGAGGAGTAGGATTCCGACAACATAAGCTCTACCTCCGATGTTAAAGTGGTTGCCTTCATTGCCTTTTCCACCACTACATCAATAAGGTTACTCTTCGGTGACTAAAGGAATGATGAAGCTCCAAATTTCCTCATGTCGAAGGGGCGTATGGTATCATCTAATCCAATATTTCCTACTCTTAGCAATACTTCTAATGATGAGAGTGACAATGTACATGATTCGATAATCTCACTTAAAGAACTTGACTTGTCCAGACTCAGTATTTTGCTTTAAACTGTAGAGAGGCAAGATAAGACTCTTGAGTGTCAAGAGACCTTGCTCATCCTTAAAAAGGAGAGAAACCTTGAGGTCGAGAAGAACCTAGCTCGTGGGAGGGAGATGAATGAGGAGGATGTTAGAGAATTAGAATTGGCCAAATTGCAAGGTGTTAATCTTGAGATCACCATTTCTTCACTCATAGAGGAGCTTATTAGTGAAAAGAAATCCTACAAGTCTCTTGAAGTGAAGTTTTTTAATCTCTTAAGAGCAACCCCTCCTCGAATGAAGCATCATGTACTTCTATGGCTTCAACTAGTAATGAGTGTGCTAAGTGCTATAATCTTGATGTTGATGCTTGCGCTACTAATTTTTGAAACTATGGAAGCTTTAGCTAGTGAGAATGAGAAGCTAAAGGACCTACTTCAATATGGTCTTTAAAAGTCATATGAGGCTAGTAAGGGTCTCATGATTTTCTTGAAAAACAAAGGAAAAATCACAAAAAGGAAGGACTCACGTGCATTCAACCAATGGGCAAAAAGGTCTACATTATGGTAGCCTTAAATCTTGGATTTGTCAAGTTTGTTAAGGCCAACGGCTATACTACTCATGTCACCCATACTAACTTCAATGCCTCTTATGTGCTTGAGAAAAATAAGTTTAGTAGAGTGTGCTAGATTTGTAGGTAGAGTATATGCCATATATAGAAGACGGTTTGTGGAATATATGGGTCCCAGGTATCTGTATGGTAGGCCACGAGGACTGCCCAACAGGGGATGGGCCGAGCTGGCTACACGCGCACGAGTATCACCCGAACTGCTGTTTTCCTTGTACAGCAACGAAAGGATAAAGATAGAAGTCTATTCCGAATAGGGAAGATATAATTGTAAACCCAAATAACTACGTGTTCGGGAGGAAAGGATAGAAATATGAATCCTATCTCGTAACCGATTAGGACTCTACTTTGTAACCCTGCCCCCACTATATAAGGAGCGCAGGGGACCCTGGCGAAGTACAGGATACAATCCCAGATCCTTAGATCACAACATCATCACCATCATAATTTTAGAGCACCGGATTAGGGTATTACCTCCTCCACGAGGGCTTAAACCTGTATAAATCCTCGTCTTGTGTTACTATCGAGTTTGAGTACAGCGCCTAGCCCCATAAATTATATTGCCGACAACAAACGTTGACAAGGTTCCAAACAAAAAATTTGTCACTAAGAATACTTATGTGACGGTTGATATGTTTAGCCATAACATATCATAGACATAGGTCAACAATAAGAACTTCTGGGGTCTATAGGTGACGGGTGAACATATCATAAAGGTGAAGGTTCTAAAACGAAATCTGTCACTAACCATACATAGGTGATTATTCCAAAATAAAATTCATCTGAAAATGCGTAGGTGACGGTTAATATTTATACATGTCACGTATCTCAGACATTGGTCACCAATAAGTGCTATGGGGGCCTCTCAAAGGCGCAGATTAGTGACGGCTTTTTCTTTTGACTGTCATTAATGGGTGACATTAGTGACGGCTCCATACCTATCACTAATGATGACTCGACACTAACCTATCTAGCTAGGATGACGGATTAGTGATCCATCATTAATGAAGGTTATGACCCGTCACTAGTGTGTTGTTTTCATGTGGTGACGGCATGCATGCCACAGGAGACAATGTGAGCACATAAACCAAATTAGAAGAGTTAGAAGTGAAGAAGCCTGAATATCCAAAGGGAGCCAAAATCAATAATCTTGAGGATCAAAAGTAGAAGAGAGTATTTGAAGATTCGAAAATAAATCAGATTTCAACTTAGTGTAGCCGGTTTGAGCACGGGAATAATGCATGAGATGCCAGTTCCGAAGGAGATATGCTCATGGAGGCTGTTGGTGGTTTGATCGGAGAGGTCAGCCTGGCTAGATGAATGTCGAAGTCAGCATTGATCTAAGTCAGGAAGCGAGCTGATCAAGCAGCATTGTCAGAAATCTATTCGAGGAGGCAAAATGATTAGGCGTCAATATTTGGGATCTGTTCCAAGGGAAAATAAGTCGAGCATCGAAACTGCCGGAGAGATGGTCAAACCGTAATCAGTAGGTTTGGGCAACAAAAAGATACGAAATTGTGCTAATGTGGCAATGCCTAAGGTTACTCACAAAGCAACGGTGGTGAGATTTTATCTGTATCAAATTAATATGCAGTCAATTGGAGCGTGGATATTAGATTCAGTTGGCCTTTTCACGTGGCATAGAAGAAGTTGTTCTCTTTACACAAGGATGGTAATTTTGTTCGGTCTACTTGAGCAGC
The DNA here is from genome assembly GCA_005191435.1 of Raddia distichophylla. Classification (NCBI taxonomy): domain Eukaryota; kingdom Viridiplantae; phylum Streptophyta; class Magnoliopsida; order Poales; family Poaceae; genus Raddia; species Raddia distichophylla. The sequence continues at coordinate 975,591 of SPJY01033140.1, read as the reverse complement.
AACAAGGCATATTGTGCCACTAGAGTAGGAGCCATCAAAGACCATGATGTATGATGGAGTTCATCGGATGCATAAGAGTATAGGCATATGTCAAGACTAAAGAATCTGATTTTCCTTTAGACTTGATATGATGGGATTGTTTCCAAGTTATGGTGACTGCCAGGATCGTGAAGAGTAGCAAGGTTGTGATGATTGAAGAGGGAGATCAACTTCACATCTTCACGAGGTGGAGTACCGGTGCCAAGATTTGCATGTGTTAGCAACTTGTATTCCAAAAGGTGGTGCATCTAAGGCCAAGTCAAATTCGTTGGGTGGCTCAACATGAGTTACAAAGGAAGCAATCAAGTCTAGGTACATGGGTTTGCATGACGTTACAACTATTTCAAGATGGAGGACACCACATTCGCCAATGTGGACTTTGTCAGAGTTGGTGTCGATATGTGTATAAGTAGGTTACAGGCAAAAAAGGGTCATGTTAGGGTTGGAATCGTATCCTGACCTCTACTATAAATAGGGGACACCACTAGTTTAACCTATAATGACTAAAGTAGCAACATAGGGACACAGGAGGTCGCGACCGACATGTGGCCGTGACCAGGGTGGTCGATATGCTGTATTGATGGGGATAAGCATCCATAATCATAATACCACAAATTTAGGCTGAGAGCTGAACTGCGTTGTTAAACGTCGTGTCTCCGATGTATAGATCTAGTATCCGTGTCCAGTTTTTCTAACAACGAGGTAGGAAAGAATCGTGAGCCAGGAGGAAGTCGCTAGAAGCTGTGAGCCTGCGACATGGAGGAAAAGAAGCTTGCATCCTCGCGATTGGCTGGGCAGCAGCTCGTGATGGGTCATGGCGTCCGGCGCTGTTGGACACCGAGTTATATGGCCCTCTTTGATAGCTTGTTTAGTTTTAGTTTAGTTTTTGTTGGTAAAATTTGACCACCTTTAAAAGTGGTATGAAAAAGCTAAATAAATTATTAAAATTTTTTTTTTGAGATCTTTGAGAAAAACCCTACAAAGTTATAAAAAAAATATTTTCAAAAAATAAAGTGAATGGTGTTTATAAAAATAACAAAAGTTGCAATTCCAACAAAAACTAAACTAAAACAAGGTATCAAGTCCGCCCATAGTGTTTTGGTTACGGTATTTTTTTAACGGAGGTACACAATATACAGAGTTTTAAGTGTAATATATTTTACACGTTTTTTTTACCGGAAAGTTCTGAGCATGTACGTATGTACATCACACGTCATGCAGGACGACGCGCTGAGATGACACCATGCATTTGCAATTAAACTCTTCGATCTTGATCTTAATTTATAACTGATGGCTCAGTGTCCTGTAAGCACATAATTAAAGCATGAATGACATGCCTATCTCTTCCGCTCCATAAAGCACTGTGCTATTTCACAGAAAATGAGGGATGCCATGGAGATGCATGTCCGTCAACTTTCCTCGTGCTCGAGAAGAACTACGTGCATGAATTCCCGCAGGTTGAGAGCAAAACTGTAGCTAACTCATATCGCGACGGGCTAGTCTCCTTGATCAGAAATTAACATGCTAATACGTGTATAGATTACTCGTCAAATTACCCAATCAACGCTGTAAATAACGACAGGGGGCGAGATCTCCCATGCATGAGCACGTGTTCACTGGTTCTAGCTGCTCTTCGGTACGACGTACGATTACATATATTATTCATGTAACGTATTAATTTCTCGCTGACGCCCAACTGGACCTAACATTTTGAGGATTAATATAAAAGTGGGAGGCATATACATTCCCCCTAACTCAAGATTTGACATACGACAAGTGGCATATTTTTGCAATATATGTTATCACAACCACGTAATCAACATTTGTAGCCGTCTAGGTTCATACATATCTGACCAAATAAACCTCTTAATTTAGCTCGGCCAATAACCTAGATCGTTTTGTAAATCAATAGTTTCTGATTATTACACTGTAATTAATTAATAGCAAGCGTGTGTGTGTATATGAAAATATGAACAGATATTCTTGTCTATATTATTATCAAACAGAGAATTGTTCTCGGTCGTTGGTTTTCAATTTCTTCAGAGGATCTATATGCATGCAGCCATGAACAGTCAATCGATTAGCCTGGCAACTGGTATGAGTTATATATAGACTACATGGATGCATGAAGAACCAGATAATAGCACCGTCACACAAATAGAAATTTTTCCGATATATTTCTCGAGATTTGTTAAGTTTGTTCATGCATTAATTGCAATTAGGATGACCAGTACGATCCGAAGTAAGTGGTGTCTGGAAAATTTCTCCGAAGGGCAGTACTGCAGCTTACCACATAAAGCATACACGTAAAATTTTAAAACTCATATCAAAATCAGCAACTTAAGCATGATATTTATCAGGATAGTTAGGTGCGAATGTACAAAGCATAATAAAGTTAACAAAAGAAATAAAAATTTTCTTGTTACATCGGATAAATAAGGTGTTTTAATTTTCTTGATGTGCGATTAATTGAGTATAGTAATCGACCAGTGCTTACTGATATAATTAGTTACACCTTTAAATAATACTAGCAAATATACTTATGCATTGCAAAAGGAGAAATAAAAAACCTCGCATGCCCCTAGCCCAATCATATATACATAATCACATTTTCATCGAAGCAGTTACCTTATGCTAGCATAAACAACCACCCACCGGATTGTCCTGACATTTTACGGACACAAGAAATTCAGTTCATCGTCATAAACTATGTATGTTACCAAACAGGATAAGTAGAGACAAATGGATTTCACAGATTGAAAGTTTGTACAAGCTTCTTAATTTATTTAAGTAGTAATTAGCTATAATAATATAGATATGGAATATCCTTTTGATATCAGTAAAATATGTAGTTTCTATCTAGCATTGCTTGCTTCAAAAAGATTCTCAATGGCAAAAAAATGTCCACTCAATGGAAAAGATTTTCTATAGCATTTTCTCAATTGAGTTGTTGCAAGGTATAGAGGAGAGCTTGTCAGAAAATAGTTTTCCGAGTTGAATGATGATGAACTTCAGCAACGTCGAATGCTCCTCCTTCGTATCCCGCATGCAAAACGAGGAAAAGAACAACAATAAATACCAAAAACAGTAGATAAATCGAAACAATTATATAAAATTAAACAGTAGGTAGATATGGATTTTATAGATTTTTAAAAAGTGAAATCGTCGAATTTGGAGTTAGCATGAAAAAGTAGCGAAAAGATGAAGGGCTACTGTTCATAGAAATTGGGAAAAGAAAAGAGTACTGTAGCTTCGGGCTGGTCTGTTCACTTGTGCTGTCCACCAGTGCTAGATAAAGATCGGCTCCTCCGGTTCTTCCATTGAGCAAAGAGAGTTCTATAGAGGGAGTTGGAGAGAGAAAACAGAGTAGCGACAGAGAGAGCTCTGCGGAAGGAGAGGCCACGGTGGTCGCCGGCGAGAGGGAAAGAGCCGCGAGAGCAGGGGATGCAAGGGAGCGGTTGCTGCGGTGCAAAGAGCAAGGCGATCGGTGGTTGGCTGGAAGGCTGGGCGGCGCAACACTGTAGGAAGCGTCTCCGCCGGAAGGAGGAGTAGGGAGCTAGCTTCAGGCGGCGCGCTTGGGAGGCGGTGGCCGGAGGTGCTGCTCGGCGGGCTACGGTCCAGGCAGCTAGGGTTCCCTACTGACTTTGCCGGCGTCAGCAGCAACGGCGGGGTTCCACGGCGAGGCGACAAGCGACACTCTCGTAGAGACCTCACAAAATTTCCCCGCTTGTTCTGATTGTAATCGCAGAAAAACATAGAGAAACGAAGAATTCGACATATGGCATTGAAACTGGAGTGACCGTCTTGGCCCTGTCATGCCGCTGCTCGGTTACATCTGTGTGGTTGACTTTGGGGCCTGGCTTTTTAGCGATAGAAGCCTCTGGATGCGGCCCCTATTGTCAACTGTGCTCTCGTACCATTGCATTGCTCGTGGTCTGAGTCGAACATTGCCATGTAGGCATAGCCCTAACACGGCCTATGCCGCAAACTGATTGTGTTATTCTGGCCTCAGCCTACCGCTGTCACATTTGGTTCAGACTTACAGGCCACACACCATACATATTGTCGCAGCCATGTTGCCGCGCCATTGCATTGGCCTACAGGTTTCGGGAGCACACCCACACGTAATGGGTGCATATTTTGAATCATATTTTATGAATTTGCACTCTAGATTGTGGTTGCTATCAGACATATGAATTTTAGCATGAATTAAAAGTTCTTGAAAAGCATATTTGAATTGAAGTTTTAGAAGAGCGCACATTAATTTTCATGACGGGTTTTTCAGCTGATAGCAAGGTTTCTTAACAGTTCAGCTCAGGTCCGCTCTCGGGTCCTCGGCTCAATCGCCCAGAACGCCCGCGGGCCTTGCCCCCCAGACCCCGTCCCGTGCTGCTTGGCCACGTAAAAACTAATTAGCTGAAAATCAGGAATAGAGTCTTCGGCTTTTCTGTGAAATCGTGATCATGAATTGTTGCAATCCCGATCAAGAACATGTGAGCATCCATCGCTCTTTCATCTTCAAGCAAATCACGTGTGCTTCTGTACTTAATTTGTGCAATCCAGGTTAGAAATTGGCATGTAATTTTGTTCTAAACTATGCTCTCATTAATCTCTCTCTTTTGAAGGAATTAGGGTCTGCCATTATCCCGATCCAGAAAAATCAAACAATATCCATTGTTGTTTTCTTCAGTTGGTCCAATCAGCAACTACCAAACATCCATCGTTATTTCTTTTAAAGGCAAATCACGCGTGCATACTGTTCTTCCTCTAAACAATCTAGATCATGAGAACATGTCGCCCCTCCCTTAAAGGGATCTTTATATACCACTCTCCATGATTTTTCTATAGATACATCATGCGTTTTGTCATCACTCGGCACTCGTTCATCTCAGTATCAATGGAAAACACTACGTCTCCTACAGGTATTATCTTCCTAATTTATCATCAATTTAAAATTTGTTCTGTTGGAAAAATTAGGTTAAATATTTAATTAATGAATTATTTTTAGATGATTTTGAAGATGGAAATTCCATCCACACAGACGGTCATACAAAAGATAAAGCAACACTGATACATGGAATGGAATTTGCCACCGTAGAAGATGCTTACAAATCCTACAACAATTATGCGTTATATTGGTTTTAGCGTCAGGAAGAATGAAGATCAGAAGAATAGTGCAAATATTTGTATAATGAAATGTTTTACTTGTTCAAGAGAAGGTACACAAATGTTAGTAGATCCAACTAAAAACCCATCAAAAGTTGAGAAAATGGAGTTTAGAGTTGGATGCAATGCCCATATGAGAGTTCAGATGTGCAATAAAGAAACTTATGAGGTGACTTCTTTTATTAAACTATTGTTTTTTTGATGGGGTTGTAAGCTACGAAACATGTATTAAACTATTTTTAGGTAATTATGATAGATCAAGACGCAGCTATGAGCAAAGCAATAAAGAATGTCTTTCCAAACACTACCCATAGTTTGTGTGTGTGGCATATGTATCAGAATGCCGCAAAACATTTAAACATGTTTTTACTGCCTTAAAAGATATTAAACGTGATTTTGGCCATTGTGTGTATGACTGTGAAAATGAAGAAGAATTTTTTTGGTGCTTGGCAATACATGATTATATATAAAGTATGATCTATATAGTAACAAATGGTTGGCCGACTTATTTGCAATACGTGAAAAATGGATATTTGTGTATGGCCGTCAATTCTTTTGTGTAGACATGAAATTAACCCGACGAAGCGAGAGCATTAATATTGTGATCAAGAAGTACCTAGATTCAAAAAGAAGGTTGCTTATTTTTTTTAATTATTGGGAGCGACTTGTGGAAGACCGCCGTCATTTGGAGTTGGTCGCAGATCACCGGGCAGGTCAAGGTACCCCTAAAGTTCCATTTTCAGATATGCTCAAACAAGTTTCACACATTTATACTCCAAGTGTATATAAAGTTTTTGAAGTAGAGTATAATCAATTTCTTAATTGTACGATACAACATTGTGGGGTAAACGACAATGTCCATAGTTATGTTGTTAAGGATGGACATCAACAACAGACTATTCTATATGACATATCTAATGATCATTGGAGTTGTTCATATCTTAAGTTTGAGTTCATGGGAATTCAATTTTGTCATATCATTAAGGCCCTGAACTTTAATGATATCAATGTACTCCCTGAAAAATTCCTTTCGAAAAGATGGCAGAAGAATGCTAAGTCCGGAAAAAAGATTGGCCAACAGCTATAGCTCATGGATGAGAGCATTCACCGGTCCAATTTCGATTGCATCACAAAGTGAACTAGCATATAATTATCTTATAAACCATGCATCAGAAATTATGCCTAAGTTGGAAGAACTTGTTTTGCAAGACAACGGTGGCCGAAAAGAGTCAGAAAATGTTGAATCATCCAAGGTTGATGCAGAAGAACCATTTGTAAATCCTACTGGTGTTAGAAAGAGAAATGCTGGGAAAGGATCACGTTGTTATCCAAGTTGTCTTGAAAAGAAGAGGAAAGGAAACAAGAGAGACAATCTAAATATTGATGTACCTTTGTATGGACCAGGTTCATATGGATCTGCAATGGAACTTTTAAACTCAATGACTTCTAATCTACAAGGTAATGATTGTAAAAAAATGAGTGTGCTAATGATGCTTCTATATAAGCTCAATGACCTCATTGTGTTTTTGGAAAATTTTCCAAGTTCAAGCAGTGCCACGGGAATAAATCAATAAAACATTGCAAGAGAAACAAAACATTTTGATAAAATGCTTCTATAAGAAAGACACATATTTTTTGTGGGCTTTCTAACTAAGTTTTAGAACTGTAACATCACAAGAGGGAGCATTTAATGTAACCATTGACTCGATGCCATCTTCTTATTTTATTACCATGGCTTAAACCAAAGTGTTAATTTGAATATTAAAATAAAGTAACTGCTAGGTGTAGTGAAATCTGAATATTCATTTCTAGTATTGTAGCATGTTAACACTACTGACTCCTATGCAATCTCTACCAGCTCTTAACAAATCCCAGTTCTCTGTATTCTCTGGGTTTTTTAACATACTTGAAATGTCATCTTTGAATATGGACAATGTATTTTTTAATGATTTCCCCTACTACTATTCATCGACTTATACGAACAAAAGGTTGATTTGACTATAAAACTGCAATAGGTAAAGACTTTGGTGGAGACCCCAGCAACTAGAATTCTAAAGCATACTACAAGACATATAGGTGAATTAAGGAACCATAGTTGTGAATTTGTTGTGACATCTAAACGAATAGAGTGTTTTCTATGGTCGCACCATGAATAGCGCATAGCAGAGCCGCAACTAATACTCCGGTGCTAATAGCTGAAAGAAAATTAAAAAGTGCATCCTTGTTGAATGCTCATGCTTATCCCAGTGGACAGATTCTCATGCTCATCCCAGTGGACAACTTCCCTTTCATACACTTCAGAATTCTGCACGTCCTTTGAATTTTGTTTACGCTCCCACGTTCAGTAGCAAAAAAATTAGCAGTACAAGTTGCAGTTTCTCGATTGCACAACGACGGTCAGTAGCATTACAACACGCTAGAGCTCAATTTCCTCTCCCAAATGGCTTTAGATGCAGTATACATGATCCCAGACTCCTTCCACTCTCCTACTCTTTCACTGATTGCAAAAAGAGCAAGATTGCAGGAGCAGCACTCCGACGTCCATGGTTCCAATGACCGGCAGCCCGATCGAATTCGGACCAGCAGAGCACGCCCTCTCAATTCATCACAATTTCACACGACACAAGGCAAAGAACACCAAAGCACATACTCCTCAGGCAAAGAACAAAAGAAAAAGTTGCACATTTCAATCAATTATACGAGTTACACCAATTCCGAAAAATACAGAGACTGAATTTTTACAACTAGGTTTGCAACATCATTTCAGTACAGATACTCCATTTTTACATCAACAATGAGGGAAGGAATGAAGCCTACCTAGCTAGCAGCACACGCTGTCCTCGATGGGATGGTCATCAACAAAGCACCAGAGCCCTAGCTCTCAACAACGGGGGCGCACTTCCCCACGGCTGCCCACTTCCCCAAGGCCTCTTGCGGCTCGACGCAGACAGCCTCCCCATGACAAAAGTCCAACGGCCTGCTCCCGTCCACCTCGCCGCCGCCTCCTTGGAGTCCTTGTTGAAGCTCTCTGGGCGGGTGCCTATGGTGCGGTTGGGGAGAGGGAGAGGGTGCTCCCGGGCTGTGCGCCGACAGAGGTGAGGCGGCATGTTGCACGAGGTGAAGATGGAGACAACGCTAGGGTTTAGAGGAAGAAGGGGAATTAGGACTGGCTTGGCGAGATGTGGGTGAGCAGCACTGTGGCAGGCATGCCGGCTTTGTGAGCTGTGTAGCCGGGAGCAAAGCCGAGCCGAGCAAGCCGGAACCGCTTGTGTGGCTTCGCTGGATCGTACGGCGGGCTGGGGACACGCGTACGGCCGTGCGTGCGTTGTACGCTGCACTGTCCTTCGCGCGAAGGACGCCCCCGCGTCGCATCAAAACAATGGCGTGGTAAACAGCTAGTAACTTACTTATTCTATTTGGGAAACTTTACAATACAACAGCAAACCGGCCCGCGAGAGAAGTTAGATGTTTGCCTAATGTTAATGGTTAATCTTCTTAAAAATTGGCCCACATAAAAGGATCAGAAATCTGTCAATCCTCCATACTCCATTTCCCGTTCATGTCCCACGAAGAGGTAGCAACGATGTCGCGCGTGACGGGCGATGTAGTCGGGCAGAGGTGCGGACAATTAAAATTTCGGTGATATTTCCACGAAATTTCACGAAGTCAGATCATTCCGGTCTAGGACGAGAAAAACCCGTACCGATCAAAATATTCTATCCGCTTTGAACTTTTTTATCAACTTCATCAGGCCTAGCTAGCCAATAGAATCGTGTCGTGGCAGCGTGTGGACACCGAGCCAGACGCACTTGGTGACGACACATGGGATGCACCGATCAAGGCAGAGGTGAGTTGTAGCGGCTGGAGGACGGGGCTGCATCACGGCGGAAGGAGCGTGATCCGTGGTTGTTGTTGCCTTGTTGGATTGTGGCACCGGCAGCCGAATAGACAGTTCGCCGCACATAGGACCTCCAGGTCAATTTCTGCATTCGTGCGTCTACTATTCTCCTCCAAAGGATGGAATTCTCAAATTGATGCTCAAATGTTGAACTTGATCGTTCGATGCCAGATGGTTTGCATAATGCTGGTGCTAGATGAGTTGTTCTTTTTTTAAAAGAATAATATAATATATTACCAAATACAACCATACCCCAATCTGATTACAAAAGAACCCTTGAACAAGATCAAAACTAGAGCACACAACATATTTTTGGACTACCCAACCTAGAGATGATAAAACTTCTAAAGGATTAGGCAGCGACAGAGTACTAAGGATGTTTGAAGTATCATTCTTCAGACATACTTGGCGGACCATCTCCTCGTTCCACGCCCCATCAAAATATCCTCCTCTAGACATGCTTGGCGACCTTCCGCTAGATTGGAGTAGGATGACATCACCACCACATCACCCAATACCGAGCCTGAGAGGCACTAAACTGCATCAACCCTACATAAGACTCCATCGAAGAGGAAGCCGATGCCAACTACAATGATGATATGAAGCTTAGAAGAGAATTTTAGTAACAAACCATGCTACACTATCATTGAAGATGAATAGACATCAAACCCTAACTATATAAAAACATAACTAACTCAAAACTCTCGTAACAACAAAAGGAAAAAAGGGACCCCCGTCATCCTCTCCCTCTGACTAGATCACTAGAGTTGAGATGGCCGAGAGGGGGTGGAGAGGAGCGACGAGATGGTCTGCCGCGATGGCAGTTCGTTTAGGTAATCAGTGGAGGCTCATGCTAGATGAGTTGTTGTATGTGGCATTTCGATTCTAGATGTCGTCATTCAGCTATTTTTCATCAAAATCTGGGCAAATTTGTTTGAAGTTTAAACTTTTTTTTTGAAATTTTTGAACAAAATCTTTGGATTTCATGGATTTATGTTATTTTGTTGGGGAATGGATTTTTTCTCCAAAACAAGAATATGAGTCTCTAAGGGCTTGTTTGCGAGGGTCAGGATTGGTCGGGATCCCCGTCTAATCCTGGGTTCAGAAATCTCTAGGACAATGTTCCCTGGGATAGACAGAGATGGATTTGGAAGCTAGCCGAGGAAAATTCTCCCTGCCCAATCCCCGTGGAACCACCGGGCAAACAACGGTGATGGCACTCCCTAAGGCATGGCGCGGCTCCTCAATGGCAACACGACTCCTGTCGCCGACGTCGCCGGCGGGGCTACAGCAGGCCGTGTGGCGCCCAGTTTGGCAAGGTTCCTCGGCAGTACTGTCCCCAGCGACACAGCTCCTGGCGACAGCGAGGCTCCCACAGGTGGTGCAGCTTCTGTCGGTGGCAAGGCTCGACGTGATTCACCAGTGATGGCGAAGTTTCTGCAGACGGCGCTCGCTAGCAACGGAAGAGGCGAGGAGGCATGATAAAGCGAGCTGAGGAAGGAAGCAGGAATGAAGGAAAGGAACTGAGGTCAGATTGGAACAGCTATCAATGGGAAAATGAGACGGCAAATCATGGAGGAATTGCTCGCGAGATGGAAATGATCCCTGGAAAGAGAAGTGATTTCCACTGGGGATTTTCTCTCCGGCAGCCAAAGGAGCCCTAAGGGCTTGTTTGGGAGCTTCAATCCTCACCAGGATCTCGGCCAATTGCCGGGATTAGAAATCCCGGGGTCAAGTTTCTCTAGGGAAGTTTCATATCCATTTGGAAGCTGGCGCAGGAGGGAGGGACTTCCCGGCCAAATCTCGTCCCCTTCCATGAGGAAAAATAGTAGCCTCCTCATGCACGATTTATTTTCCTCATCTCACTGGCTTGCTTATAGACTCGCCATCTTGCCGCCTGCGCCACCCGCCTGCACGTGTTGTTCTCGCAGTTATTTGCCGCCTCCGACGAAGAAGAAGAGAGCTTGGACCCGTCCTACAGGAATCGCGCAAAATCTCGACGGCCAAATCTATTCTCGACGGCCACATACAAGCCGTTGATATTACTCAGCTAATCTCGACAGCCGACAAAATGCCGTCATTATAGAGATGTCTTCTCGACGGCCAGGAAGCAGCCGTCGAGATAAGGTCAAATAAGCGCGTGCATGTCCTTTTCCAGGTTTTCGCGAGGGCGGGAAAACATCTGTCTCGACGGCTACAACTAAGCCGTCGATAATAGTTCTGGGCCGGCCCATGATACAAGATATTGTCTCGACGGCCCAAGCATGGCCGTCGAGATAGAGGGGCTCCTCCAGACGACCTGAGGCTTACTGGGCTGGCCCATTTGATGGTTTTATGATTTGAACTTTTGTTTAATAATTAGCTGACAAGTTTATTTTCTTTTTAAATTTTATAAAAATGTTTGAAATTTGTAAAAATAGGTGAAAAATTTTAGTTGTCCATAAAAAATAATATTAAAAGTTAGTAATTTTTTTCCAAATATATACAAGTTTCATGTTTGCATGTTATGTGTTATAGAACACACACACACACAGATATATATGTATGTATTGTGTGTGTTTAATTTTATTAAATTTCGTAGCAATTTTTATAAATGTTGTGATTACTAACATTATATTGCAATGATATTTATATATAGGTCTTTGGATCCAATGGTGATTTATTTAAATTTTCTATGCACATGTTAGACGTATTTCGTACAACTCTATAGAACGTTCGATAAATCATTAGACGATATGTCCCCCTACACATGTACCTGTTATTCCGGATAGAATTTTAGCGCAAAATTTTTTTTTGGTGGTGTATATTCACATGGTTAGCAAGACTAGCAAGCATGATTTTTTTAAAAAAATTTCTATGTTATTTAAAAAATTAAATACCATCGGAGGGGGTATGCACTCTTGGCCGTCGAAAATAGGGTCTTTTTCGACGGCCAGTGCAAAAAGGTCAAGAAAAGTAGTCTGTCTCGACGGTAGTCAACGCAGGCCATAGACATATATTAGTCTCGACGGCTAGACTGACGTGGCCGTCGAGACATGCGATGTTGGGCTAGATGCGTTTACGTCATATTAGTCTCGACGGCAACTTGCCTGTCGATACTAAGGCCAGCAGGTGATGGCTATTAGACTCTATCTCGACGGCTACGAACCGTCTCTGTATCGACGGTTTGTAGCCGTCGAGGTAGATCCACATCGCCCACAACAGAACGTGAGTGCGCCACATGGTGAACCTCGATACCCGTTAGCCGAACGGTCATGTGCTCTATCTCGACGGCTCCGGCTTGCTTATAGACTCGCCATCTTGCCTCCTGCGCCACCCGCCTGCACGCGTTGTTCTCGCAGTTACTTGCCGCCTCCGCCGAAGAAGAAGAGAGCTGGGACCCTGGGACCAGCCCAACACAACGGCAACCATATTGCCGGAGCCCAACACAATTGGCATTCTCCATGACTTCGTCTGGCTCCCCAGCAACGGCACACACAAGCGGATCCCCAGCAATGGTGGCGGATCCCATGTGCTGGGAGCTGCTACCTGGTGGCGGCGCACAAGACTCCCCAACGTGACACCGGCTTTCTGACGGCGGCAGTAGCCCTGGACACATGTATGCTCATGTGACATCCTAATAAAGTTACGCAATTGTTATTTTGCAGACGCTTGCAATTAACCAAAACGTGCAGGCGCAAAAAATTTCGCTTTCTTTCTACTGTTTTTCCACATTTGCATTTATGAAAAAAACGCTTCGTGATAGTGGAATTTTTTGGGCGAGATCGATTTTTGTATAGATATATTTTGTTTTATGTTTATTATAGATTTATTTTGTTTTCTGTTTATTATAGATTTATTTTGTTTTCTATTTATTATAAATTTTATTTTGTTTTCTATTTTTCACGTCGAGAGATTTTTTGCTTGTATAATTTGCGAAATCGTGCAGGCGTAAAAAATTGCACTAAATTTCTATTGCTTTTCCACATTTCCATTTATTGGAAAAATGTTTTGCGATAGTGGAATTTTTTTGCCCGAGGTGTGCATGCGTGTACGTGGCATGTGCCTGCACAAACACTGAAATTGCAGGCGCCTGCCCAATAGTGCCTCCCATAAAGTTATCAGGTGTCCTAAGTGTTTTTAAAAGAGATAAAAGTTAAGATAAAATTTGTATTATTATTTCGCTTTGGCTATTTCGTAGGCGCCTGTGCGATTTCCTTCGATGCAGGTGCTAAGGGGCAGTCCGCACCATGCCTTGCACACTTTCATGTTTTTTCCATTTAAATTTCTTTTTTCATTTCTATTTTATCTGGAGTCCAAATTGCGTAGAAAAAATTTCATAACTGTTCTAAAATCCTAATAAATCCATTTTAAATATTTTTCTTTTTTTCTTTTTTTGCTATTTTTTATTTAATTAGCACTCAATTAGTGAAAATTCCACTAAATTTATAATGTTTTTCCACATTTCATTTATTGGAAAAAATGTTTTACGATAGTGGAATTTTTTGCAAAAAATTCCATTTTTTCTGCTGTTTTTCCACATTTATATTTATGAAGAAACGCTTCGGGATAGTGGAATTTTTTTCGAAAAAAGTTCACTTTTTCCTACTGTTTTTCCACATTTGTATTTTATGGAAGAAATGTTTCGCGATGGTGGATTTTTTTTTGCGTGAGGTCGATTTTTGCATAGATATATTTTGTTTTATGTTTATTATAGATTTATTTTTTTTCTATTTTATTATAGATTTATTTTTGTTTTCTGTTTATTATAGATTTATTTTTGTTTCTCTTTATTTTAGATTTATTTTCTTTTTTGCAGCAGATATTTTTGCATGGGGTGTGCTACGTGGCTTATTTGCTGCAGGAGCCTGCACAATCGGCTGGGTGCAGGTGCCTGCTAGCTAGCACGCTCCTTATTATTTTTCTATGATAAAACCTATTATAGCTATTATTTTATGGTCTGATATGCTATTTTATGATCAAGCCTTGCTTAGAATTGGGAGGCGGCAGTGTCAACATGTGTCCTGTATTCCCAAATATATCGTAATAAAGTTATTAGGTGTCCCAAGTATTTTTAAAATAGATAAAAGTTAAGGTAAAATTTGTTTTATTATTTTTCTATGATAAAACCTATTATAGCTATTATTTTATGGCTTGATATGCTATTTTATGATCACAAGCCTTGCTTAGAATTGGGATGGGGCAGTGTCAACACGTGTGTGCTATGTTCCCAAATATATTTCTTTCCTTTTCCTAATTTTTGGACAACCAAAAAATTCGGATTAAGCCCAAAAAGGCCTTATTTGGAAGGTTTCTCGCATGAAATAATGAGAACTATTTTCTTTAAAAATCCTAAAATTTAGGGAGCCTTCTAGAGGCCCAAACCGACTTATCTTCCAAGTTTATCCGAAATATTGCATGGGAAGTCATATTCCCAATTTGGCAAGCCCCGAATTCTACTCTGAGTCGGATTCGAACTCCTACTTTATCCCAGCCGAATCTACCCCTTCCTAGCACTATATAAACCCCCAAGACCACCCCTTGATGATCACAACTCGTGGAGTCTCAAGATTGGAGCCCTAGCCACCAAACCCTAGCCTCCAAAGAGCTTCTCGAAGAAATCTTGTCGGTTTTTTACAGCCAAATCTTGGTGAGCGTCTAGGACAATCTAGATCTCATCGAGACAAATCCAATAGTACCAAGAGCGCCCAAAACCAAGATCCCTAGCCTACAAAAACACTTGCCGAAGTTCTACTGGACCCACGGCCGCCACCGTCGCCGTTGACCTCGCGATCGGCGCCGCTGATGCGTATCGCGGGGCCAACCTACAACCGCCATCCCTAGAATTTTATATATTTTTAATAAACTATATTCTCTGTATTGAAGTTGGTTTTTTTTCTATTTTCTTTTACGCGTAGATACATGTTGCGACCGTTGTGTGGGGTACTGTCCGGCAGCTGACGTAGACCCGCAGAGCTCCGACTTCTACCAAGGCAAGCTAGATGCATATTGCTTCCTAGTTTGCTAAAGCGTTTTGTTTTATTATTTATTATTTGCATGCATAATCTGATTAGTGTGTGAGTATCTATCCTAATGTCTATTAGTCATGAACTAATATGTACTATCCTTATTTGTCGAACCCTTAGTGATTTACTAGCCTATCCTTTGTGTAGTTTCTTAGATGTGCTTGGGTAATTAATAGGGTCACCTTTAATAAAATTGCACATTGTGAAGCCAAGGTTTCATGATGATACTCAAGATGAATTTGATCAACTAAAAATTGTGTTGTGGGGTTACTTTGGTGAAGTGCTAGGATAATTTGTGCCGTTTGTGTGGGCAGAGAGTGCCGGTATCGATTAGCCGCTCGACCATTCCTTGGTCGAGTGTGGGCAGAGAGTGCCTGTATCATTGTGCCACATGTCCGTCTCCGGTCATGTGTGTGCAGAAAGTACCTGTTCCGTTGTGCCGCATGTCCGTCTCTTGGGCGTGTGTAGGCAGAGAGCGCCTGTTCCCTTGTGCCGCATGATCATCTCTTGGTCGTGTGTGGGCAGAGAGTGTCTGTTTCATTGTGCTGCATGATCATCTCTTGGTCATGTACGGGTAGCGAGTGCCCGTTTCGTTGTGCCACATGATCGCATATATGGGGTCATGTGTGGGCAGAGACTGCATGTTTAGCCGCTTGATCACCCCCTGGACAAGTGTAGGTAGAGAGTGCCTGTGGATCTTGTGTAGTAGAATGTTCACATGTGTTAATAGAATAATTAATGCTTAAACAATCCTTTGAGTAGATAGTGCGCTATTTTGGCAAGACAACCATCCATCTCTTGTTCCTGCATTCATTGTTAAGGATTGCTTGCTGGGTAGCGGCATACTCATTATACCTATCGCGGATATATTTGTTATTCAGGTTACAAGCCGGATCGGGAGAATCCTAGTGAAGGTGCGCAGTGTTAGCTATGGTGTCCGGGTCAATCTTGGATGTCATCGCCGATTCTCCGTCGCCACTCTGGTCATATTTTATTTCATTCTTAATATTTAGTGCTACTGAGCAGGGCCACCTGCATTATTGTAATAAGGTGTGTATATATATAACGAATGTTGCCACCTTTAGAACCTTAAACTGTTGTTTTATTCTGTTAATGTTTACATTTGTGATGATGTCCACCTATTTATCCATCATGAGATACTAGCCTGGGATTAGTATTGCCTCATCGTGTTGGATTCCCTGTACAAGTACTGGGGTCACGACAATTCCCTAGTGACGGCTCCGAAGCCTCCTAGATCCGACTCCTCAGTGATGGGTGCACCTTTTGCAATAGAGATGATGATATTATCCATACCTTGGTTATGTGCCCTTTATCCCGGATGGTGTGGGATGCTGTTAAAGCCCTCTTGGATCTAAGATTGTGCAGAGGGAATAAGAAATATGAAGCAATGGATCTTTGACTTCATTAGGTGCAGCTCTAACATCCAGAACACCATTCTAGCCGTGACCTGTTGGCGTATCTGGGAAGCAAGGAATGAGGCTTTGATCAACAAATTGCCCCTGGTCCACAAGATTTGAGCTTATGTTGACTTGATCCTTAAGATTTGCCCTAGATCCATTTGTTCCTAAATGGTCTCCACCGCCGGCGGGATCAGTTCTCCTTAATACTGATGCTGCTTTTTTCAACTCCATAAGCATGGGTATTGGTGTGGTTTTCATGGACCATTTTGGTGATTGCATTTTGGCTTGTAATGAGCTGCTCCCGGGGGTTGAAACGCCAGAAATTGCTGAAGCAGTGGCCATCAGGCGTGCGCTGCAACTAGCGAAGAATGAAGGCTTTCAAAGAATCGTCCTAGCTTCGGATTGCCTCTCTGCTATTAGGCACGTTCAATCATCAGTGCAGGACCGGTTTGGTGCCGGTTGAGTGATTAGTGATATCAAGTCCTATGCAACTCTTTTCTTGAGCTGTTCCTTTGTGCATGTGAACAACTTGGTGGCAAACTCTTTATCTCTTTTTCGGAGCACTCTAATTGTAATGTCTTTCAGTCTGTTCTCCCGGAGTTCCTTTGGGATATCCTCTGTACTGATGTTCAGTAATCTATAAAGTGCTATCTTCCTCCAAAAAAAAAAGATCGAACTCTTCAGCCGCAACACCAACTCCCTAACGGCGGTAGGCGCTAGGAAGGGAGAAAGAGAGACAGCGGATTGTGTCGTGGAGACTCCCTTGGGATTTAAAATGCGACAAATATCCTCATGGGATTTTGCCATAGAAAAACTTTTCATGTTTATCAAGGAGGACACGTCGTTGCTGCAGATCGAGGCGGTGAACACCGTGGACGTGGGGTGGTACAGCGGCAAGCGCATCGCCTATCTCTACAAGGCCAAGGCCAAGAGCAACGACACCCCACCATCCGCTGCATCTGGGCTGACCAAGGTCATTCACCTGCATGGCAATTCTGGCGTCATCCGCACCAAGTTCCGCTCCAACCACCCTCCCCGCTCCATGGGCATAAGGTCCGCATCAATCTTCATGTACCCCAGAATCATGTCAGTGCTAATTAAGATTATCGTGCGCATATCGATGCCCCCTGCTCCTTGGTTCGGTTACTGGAGTCCTCCCCACCCATCTGGTCTAATGGACTACTCTTCCTCTGTCCAGGTACTGGAGAGGCCAGGGTGTGCCACCATGCTACCGATGCCAATGCCAATGCCACTGCGACCACAACGCCATCCAGATCTGGATAGGTGACGCCATGCACCTTGTGAGGTGTAGTTGAGAGAGGTAGAAAAAGAGAAAGGAGGAGGATTAGGATGGTGACCAAGGGTGATGGGAGGGGACGGGAGGAGAGGCGGTCAGCGGTAGCTATTATAGAAAACAGATAGGGGAATGGAGAGAAGGGAGAGTGGGAGAAGAGAGAGAAGAGATATCGACATGTGGAACCCATATGTGAAATAGTTTTTATAAAATAAAATAACATGTGTAAAGTCTATGTGGTAACACCAGTACACCATCACTCTACGTGAGAACCCTAATGGCAAAACCGCCTGTAGAACCGGCCGTGGTGGATTATGTTTAAGGCACCTGGTATAGCAGATCAAGAGATTTTTTGCACTAGAATGCATAGTTGAGGAATGTTAAGTACAATTATTCCACAAACAAATGAATCCCAAACACTTCAAATGATCTAAACCTTCTGTAGGGCTTGAAGTATGTCATCCCTCAAATCCTCAAACTTCTCAATACCAAAGCTGAACCTAACCAAGTTATCCTTGATCCCATTTTTGCCCTTCTCTTCATCAGTTTGACCCCTGAGAAGGAAACAAAAAAATAGAAACACATATGAGCCATGAACTCATAAATGCTCCTTGTGCCGCCGCCTCCCCTCCTCTCGCTGGCTCCTCCACGCCGGTGCCGCTATCCTCATGCCCGCTTCCCGTTCCTCACCGGCTCCACTTTTTCCTCCGTCGCTGGATTACATGGCTGAGGCGATGATATAGCGACGCATGAGGCGTCCAATGCTACATGGACCGTACAGGACCTGTAATTGGAGTACTAATGTGAATCTGAAATGGTAATCTTCTGCTATATGCATCGATTCTGATTCTGATAGTACCAACTAACAAATTGCAAATGATATTCTATTGCATTAGTTGTGACTTCCATGATATATATGCACTGAATTCAGCCCCGCGTGTTTCAAATCAGATTGCATATTGCTGCAATTATGACATGGAGCAATGGCTGTAGTGTGGATGTTGAACGGTTCTGTATGCACTGAATTTGCTTCATTTTTCCTTCCCAAATTTAGCAGCATATATATACACACACCCAATTTTGATGTGGAATCCAATACTGCCCTGTTACATGCAGTTGTTCTTGATTTATTTGCTATACAACTATACAAGTAGAAACTTTCTAATGGTCTAATTAAACCCAAAATGTATATGCAAAATTCGATTTGGAAGGGTGTATTTGTGACGATACTAACTAATTAAAAAGTTATGCCCTATGGTTTCTTATAGTTTACTTGATCTTTCCAGTTTGCCTTGTCTTGATTGATATATGTATGTAAGTGCCATTTAATTGTGCAGTGAAATTTACTTTAGGTTGTCCATTGAAATAGGTCCTACCTATTTCCTGCAATGCATTTTCATGTAGAAACATTTGTCATTTGAGATGATGTCCTCGGGTGCGTGCATGGGATGTCTGATCAGTAATGAGAGGTCGTTGCAACATTGTGTGGTGTGGTGGAGCAGATGAATAAACTTGTTTATGTGTGGACTATCTGGGCGAGGTGTTCACTCTCTCTGTTTTGCCTCACTCCTGCTGTATCAATTCCTAGGCTCCCATCGATTCCATTTTATGTTCCTACTGGAATGAAGTATTGCAGTTGCATTGTAAAATGTTATGGTATATTGAATTCGAGCAGGTCCGCTATGATTTCCACCCTATTAAGCCATAGGATCAATTTCTTTTGTGGGGCCAAGGAACCTGGTAAGGTATAACTTGTTTATATGAATTCATTTACAGGTCATGGAAGAAATTATTTGTACTTTTCACTGCTTTATGAATTTGTGCTGAGTTCTGTTACTTAAGATAAGCACGAGTCATTTGTTTAATTATGTATTGCTTTCTGAATTCAAATATTTGGTCGGTTGTTCTATTTTTCTAGAACTTTTTTAAGAAAAGAAAACTTACAATTGGGGGTTATGGATGAGCTTCTAGGCTTAGTTCAATTTTTTCTCGTTCACCTTTTTAGGTATAAGCCAGAGATTGACGATATCATTGTTGGTCGTGTGATTGAGGTATAAATATTTATGATTTGTGCCACTCTTTCGACTTCCTTACATTTTTGAAAACAATTACTCTGTAAGTATTATTGAATGCTGATAAAAATCACTGATATGAAAATATGTTTAGCCAAATCGTGATAATATATGCCTAGTTTGTAGTTTTGTCCCATGGCTAATAAGTAATAGTTAGTTGCTATTTTTTATGCCTAATGGCTAATGTTAATTAATTTTGGCTGTACATCCAGCTTAACAATCAGAATGTATAGGTAAATTTATAAATCTTTTTGTTAATATTACTGTTAGAATTATGTATTGTTTATTTTATGGTCTAGCCCTATCAGTTCAACATCCATGCAGACCATTCATTCCATTTCAGACCTATGTGAATTACCATTTTTTTCTTTCGAAGATTGCTCCTAAGCGCCGGAGGGTGGAGATAAATTTTAACCAAGATGTTGTTTTGATGCTTTCTTCTATGAATTTGCCTGATGGCATTCAGGTATACTTTTCCGTACCATTGCTTTGTGGGATTGACGAATTATGCTAAGCGCTATGGTGATAGGAATTTCAACATGCATTGAGACACCCTTTTTAACTTACCTAACAATAAGTAAAGCACACTGATGTAAAAATATACATTGCTAGTACCAAATACACTGGAACAATATTGTATAACTTAACATAGTTTAGAATATTTTACTGAGCCGGCTTACTGCAAATGTGTTAAATAGTCTTGGAGTAATTTCTTGTGGATTTGCTTGCCATTTTGTTGATGGCAGCTCGAGGCATTGTTCATTCAGAGGTTTCTGCAGAGCTTAAAGGGGCACCTGAGCAGCATATTATAACAACATCGATGCATGTGACTTCGTGTTTATCTGTCTTTGAGTTTTCAATAAAAATAATATTTGGGATTGATTTTGACACGTAATGAATCTTCAGATGTCTTTGGTGTTACCTTTTGCGAACACACCCTACATATACAGTTTCATTCTGTGTTTTTTATGTTGCATATTTTAATGATGTTAAATAGCTTGTACTAGATTATAGCATTATGTTTGGACCAAATATCTGATGGTAAAGCACTGAGAAGGTACATCTTACATATTGCTTACTGCCCATATAGACTTCCTTGTTCATTCTTCTTAATAGCTAACTACATCATGCCCTAATTATTGCAGCGGCACATTGGGATGACTAGGAATACATTCTTGGCCCTAAAAACAAGAAGTTCGAGGTAGTAGTTTCTTTGTGGCTACTATGTAACTTAGCAGTCTTATTCGTTTATTCTTTTTTGTGCTTTTACCCTGCAGTACATGTGTGTTTGCATAATAATATGATGAGAGGAAACCTTTCTTTCCTTAGTGTCTGAAGCTATTTTCTTGAGGCTATCGAGTTGATGAATGTAGTTGCTGAACTACATTTATGAAGACTATTTGGCCTTTGCTTTTCTTTCTCCGAACTTAACTTGAAAATATAGATGACTTTAAAAGATTCCATTGAATTCTCTTTACGCCATTATTGACATAATTTTGATAGTTCATTATTAAGATTATTTGTTGTAGCTTATATAAATTGTCCTTCCTGCAGGTTCAATTTCATAATTTTTTGGCACAAGGCAATGTTTTTGACAACTATGCTAATATTGTCGATCTTATTATTGTAGTCACTATATTCTAGCTAACAGGTTAGACTGAATTTTTTTTAAAAAAGTTATGTTGCATTACATCATCTCACTCTTGATCGTCTATGGAATTCTTAATGTGTAGTTGTGCTCATATTCCAAATTGACATTTGCAAGGTAGGACAAAAGTTCATACAAAATGGCTTTGGAGGACACCGAGTGTTACTTCCATGTTGAGACCGATAAAAGGATAGGTGATCTTGTAGGGCCTTGAGAAGAGGAAGAAAGAGCATATTTTGTTAAGCAAATCCATGATGAAAGATGGGATGCTCGGGCAGAAGAAAATAGGAATTAA
This sequence comes from Raddia distichophylla, assembly GCA_005191435.1. Lineage (NCBI taxonomy): Eukaryota > Viridiplantae > Streptophyta > Magnoliopsida > Poales > Poaceae > Raddia > Raddia distichophylla. The sequence goes on along the minus strand of SPJY01033140.1, from coordinate 953,753 downwards.
GTAGATGTATTTGTTGTATTTCATATTTTAAAGTCAATTACTTGTTTAGTTTCTACATGTATGGACAAAGGCTGAGTTGTTTTTTATTTCTATGTGAAGTGATGTACATTACATTATATTTAAATGAATAAAATACATTTTTTGATTATTGCACATATTTAGAGATGTTTAAGATCAAATTTAGTCAATTATGTGTGGCAACTATATTATTTATCAAAAAATAATATAATTATTTGTAAGATGTTACAATAGACCGTTAAAGTGATGCTATCAACTATCGTCAATTTAATACGTACATGTGATGCTAAATACATGTTGCTAGTTAGCAACACATATACAGACATATTGCACCATATAGTTTGTGATGCAGAATACAACTAGCAACACCACCTATAACAACACCTACGTTATGTGATGCTATTGATGCCTGCAACACATATGGATACATATAGCACCATATGAGCATGTTGCGATAGGCTAGTCCCCTTGTAGTGCGCCGTCGCCGCCGGCCTCGCGTTCGGCGCCGCCGACGCATATCGCGGGGCCAACCTGTAGTCGCCAACATGAGAATTTTATATATTTCTAATCAACTATATTCTCTGTATTGAAGTTGGTTCTTTTTGCTATTTTCTTTTACGCGTAGATACCTGTTGCGACCGTTGTGTGGGGTGCTGTCCGGGAGCTGACGTAGGCCCACAGAGCTCCGACTTCTACCAGGCAAGCTAGATGCATATTACTTCCTAGTTTGCTAAATCTTTTTGTTTTATTATTTATTATTTGCATGCATAATCTAATTAGTGTGTGAATATCTATCCTAATGTCGTATTAGTCATCAACTAATATGTACTAGCCTTATTTGTGGAAATCTTAGTGATTTACTAGCCTATTCTTTGTGTAGTTGCTTAGATGTGCTTGGGTAATTAATAGGGTCACCTTTAATAAAATTGCACATTGTGAAGCCAAGGTTTCATGATGATACTCAAGATGAATTTAATCAACTAAAAATTGTGTTGTGGGGTTACTTTTGTGAAGTGCTAGGATTTGTGCCGTATAACCGTTCCTGGTCATGTGTGGGTAGAGAGTACCCGTAGAGCCGCTTGACCATCCCTTGGTCAAGTGTGGGCAGAGAGTGCCTGTATCATTTAGCCGCTCGACCATCCCTTGGTCGAGTGTGGGCATAGAGTGCCTATATCGTTGTGCCACGTGTCCGTGTTCGATCATGTGTGCACAGAGAGTGTCTATTCTGTTGTGTCGCATGTCCGTCTCTTGGGCGTGTGTAGGCAGAGTGTCTGTTTCCTTGTGCCGCATGATCATCTCTTGGTCGTGTGTGGGCAGAGAGTGCCTGTTTCATTGTGCCGCATGATCATCTCTTGATCATGCTTGGGCAGCGAGTGCCCGTTTCGTTGTGCTGCATGATCACATATATGGGGTCATGTGTGGGCAGGGACTGCCTGTTTAGCCACTTGAACACCCCCTGGTCAAGTGTAGACAGAGAGTGCCTGTGGATCTTGAGTAGTAGAATGTTCACATGTGTTAACACAATAATTAATGCTTAAACAAACCTTTGAGTAGATAGGTGCGCTATTTTGGCAAAACAACCATCATTCTCTTGTTTTTCATTCATTGTTAATGATTGCTTACTGGGTTGCCGCGTACTCATTATACCCTTCGCGGATATATTTGTTATTCAAGTTACAAGCTGGATCGGGAGGATCCTAGTGAAGGTGCGTAGGGTTAGCTATGGTGTCCGGGTCAATCTTGGATGTCATCACTGATTCTCCATCGCCACTCTGGTCGTCTTTTATTTCGTTCTTAATATTTAGTGCTACTGAGCGGGGCCACCTGCATTATTGTAATAAGGCGAATATTGCCACCTTTAGAACCTTAAATTGTTATTTTATTCAGTTAATGTTTACATTTGCAATGTGTCTGCCTATTTATCCATCATGAGATACTAGTCTGGGATTAGTATCATCTTATGGTGTTGGATTCCCTATACAAGTACTGGGGTCACGACAGCTTCCTAGCGGTGGCTCCGAAGCTTCCCAGATTCAACTCCTTAGTGATGGGTGCACCTTTGCAATAGAGACGATGATATTATCCATACCTTGGTTATGTGCCCTTTCTCCCGGGGTGGTATGGGATGTTGTTAAAGCCCTCTTTTATCTAAGATTGTGCAGAGGGAATAAGAAATATGAAGCAATGGATCTTTGACTTCATTAGGTGCAGCTCTAACATCTAGAACACCATTCTAGCCGTGACCTGTTGGCATATCTGGGAAGCAAGGAATGAGGCTTCGATCAACAAATTGCCCCTGGTCCACAAGATTTGCGATTATGTTGACTTGATCCTTAAGATTTGCCCCAAAGCTGAGGCTGTCACGAGTTGTGAGGACCCTCCATTGGTTCCTAGATGGTCTCCACCTCCAGCGGGATCAGTTCTCATTAATACTGATGCTGCTTTTTTCAGCTCCATAAGCATGGGTATTGGTGTGATTTTCAGGGACCATTTTGGTGATTGCATTTTGGCCTGCAATGAGCTGCTCCCGGGGGTTGAAACGTCAAAAATTGCTAAAGCAGTGGCCATCAGGCGTGCGCTGCAACTATCGAAGAATGAAGGCTTTCAAAGAATCATCCTAGCTTTGGATTGCCTCTCTGCTATTAGGCATGTTCAATCATCAGTGCAGGACCGGTCTGGTGTTGGTTGTGTGATTAGTGATATCAAGTCCGACGCGACTCTTTTCTTGAGCTGTTCCTTTGTGCATGTGAGCTGCTTGGCGAACTTGGTGGCACACTCTTTAGCTCGTTTTTCGGAGCACTCTAATTTAATGTCTTTCGGTCTGTACTTTCGGAGTTCCTTGGGGATATCCTCTGTACTAATGTTCAGTAATCTATAAAGTGCTATCTTCCTCCACAAAAAGATTCGACTCCTCAGCCGCAACACCAACTCCCTAACGCGGTAGGCGCTAGGAAGGGAGAAAGAGAGACAGCCGATTGAGTCGTGGAGACTCCCCTGGGATTTAAAATGTGACAAATATCCTCATGGGACTTTGCAATGGGAAAACTTTTCATGTTTATCAAACAAGCTCCAAGGAGGACACGTCGTTGCTGCAGATCGAGGTGGTGAACACGTGGAGGACGTGGGGTGGTACAGCGGAAAACGCATCGCCTATATCTCTACAAGGCCAAGGCCAAGAGCAACGACACCACCATCCGCTGCATCTGGGCCGACCAAGGTCATTCACCTGCATGGCAATTCTGGCGTCATCCGCACCAAGTTCCGCTCCAACCACCCTCCCCGCTCCATGGGCATGAAGGTCCGCATCAATCTTCATGTACCCCAGAATCATGTCAATGCTAATTAAGGTTATCGTGCGCACATCAATGCCCCCTACTCCTTGGTTCGGTCATTGGAGTCCTCCCCACCCATCTGCAGGTCTAATGGACTAACTCTTCCTCTGTCCAGGTACTGGAGGCCAGGGTGTGCCACCATGCTACCGATGCCAATGTCAATGCCACTGTGACTACAACGCCAACCAGATCTGGATAGGTGACGCCACCTTGTGAGGTGTAGATGAGAGAGGTAGACAAAGAGAGAGGAGGATTAGGATGGTGACCAAGGGTGATGGGAGGGGACGGGAGGAGAGGCGGTCAGCGGTAGCTATTATAGAAAACAGATAGGGGAATGGAGAGAAGGGAGAGTGGGAGAAGAGAGAGAAGAGATATCGACATGTGGAACCCATATGTGAAATAGTTTTTATAAAATAAAATAACATGTGTAAAGTCTATGTGGTAACACCAGTACACCATCACTCTACGTGAGAAGCCTAATGGCAAAACCGCTAGCAGAACCGGCCGTGGTGGATTATGTTTAGGGCACCTGGTATAACAAATTAAGAGATTGTTTGCACAAGAATTAATGTATAGTTGAGGAAGGTTAAGTACAATTTTTCCACAGACAAATGAATCCCAAACACTTCATTTTTTTAGTACGAGTCACAAAACCTGAATGTTCTAACGTAAAGGCTGCAGTGCGGGTGTCCGGACGCGTGCGCTAGTGACGGACGCCCGCAGCGACGCTGCACAGTGTGGGAAGCCATGCAAGGTAGGTCGTACAAGCACTTTTTTCTTTTGATGGCTATAAATTTTGACTGGGTGTTCTAATCCACAAACCGTTTGCACTAACGTGTTCCTCGTATTTTACGAACAAAACAAGAAATATGTTGCCATATAAATCTTCAAACTTACCTGGTGAAACTTGGGTTTCGTCTACTGAAACTTGGATTTCATATTCGTTAAACTTGCCGAACTGTCAAGTTTCATCAGGTTTAATCCAAGTTTCATCAAGTTTTAATAGGTTTCATTCAAGTTTCATCAGATCAATCCAAGTTTCAATATGTTTCATCCAAGTTTCATCAGGTTAAATCCAAGTCTCATCAGGTTTCATCTGGCACTCGCCTTCATCAATACGTGAGCCAAGGTTCATCAGCACACGGCCAAGTTTCACTAGCATATTGTCAAGTTTCATAAGTGGGTTCTGCTAGGTTCACATAAAAAATTGAAAAAAATCAAAAAAAAATAAAAAGTAATTAAAATGGATTGCTCTTGATTTTAGAAGAATTATGAAATTTATTCCAAGCATTTTGAACACTTTTGAATTTTATATAAAAAACAGAATTTTGATTGAAAAATTGATCAACTGCACGGCTAACAATTCGGCCTTCCATCTTATGCACGCGGGAGCGCGGGCTGCGTCAGATGCGCGTGGTGTCGGCGATCCAACGGCCGAGGCACGTCCGATCGACGCGCGCTCGAACGGATGTCGGACACCTGGCACTCGCCATGTTCTAAACCTTCTGTAGGGCTTGGTGTATGTCATCCCTCAAATCCTCAAACTTCTCAATACCAAAGCTGAACCTAACCAAGTTATCCTTAATCCCATTTTTGGCCTTCTCTTCGTCACTTTGACCCCTGAGAAGGAAACAAAAAAACAGAAACACATATGAGCCATGAACTCATAATGATCACCATAATCTACAAGTGAAGATGTACTCTTCGGATTCGGAAGTATCGGAACAAGTAATGCTGTCTGTGAGTATATGATCTCAAGTACTTACCAGAAGGACATGACCGCTGGCTGCTGCACTAGGGTCTCGCATCCGCCGAGGGACGTTGCGATGAGCGGTATCTCCAGTGCATCGACGAACCTCATGACGCCGTGCAGGTCTGACGCCACCTCGAAGCTCAGAACGCCGCCGAAGCCGCTCATCTGGCTCTTGGCGATGTCGTGCCATGGGCTGCTCTCCAGCCCAGGGTAGTACACCCGCTCGATCTTTGGGTGCTTCTCGAGCAGGCGCGCCATGCGCATCGTCGTGTTGTTCTGCGTCTCCACCCGCAGCGCCATCGTCTTGAGCCCGCGGATGATCATGTACGCAGCATTCTGCAAAATTCAGCGACATGCTATTAATTTAGGCTGAGTTGAAGCGAAAGAAGCAAGCAATGTCAGATATGAAGGATTTTTTTTTGAAGAAGGGGGAGGAGAACTGCCAACCTAATTCATTGCAGAAGGAGAAAAACAAAGTGAAAACACCGTGCAAAGCACGGGGGGTACAACACAACCCACCTCGGCCAAGACCGAGCACCGACGGACACAGAAACGACCGCCCAAACACCGACAGCAAGAACAAGAGGATAGAAGGGAAGGGAGGGAGAAGGAAAGCCGGTCACCACCGACCACCGACGCACAACTAAAAGGAAGGCACAAAACACACTAACAACCCCTTATCAACGCCAAAGCGGACTACACGACGTCTCCAACGAGGAAAACGACGGGGAAGACCCGCCATCACCGAAGACCGCAACCAAGGCTTTCGCCAAATGGAGAGAGCACGTTAAAAGCGGAGCCTCCAACGAGGGAACGACGCGAGAGACGCGCCGCCACCGCCAACCCAAGCCAATTCCCGCCGCCGTCGCTGTCGCCCTCACTCTCGCCCTCGTCCTCGCTCTCGCTCTTGCCCTCGCCCTCGCCCTCACCCTCCTCATCACCACCGCCACCGCCATCGTCGCGACGTGGCACATCATTGGTCGCCACGTATTTTTTGTCTTTTGCGCTTTTTCTGTGGGTATTCCTCCCCCCACAACAAGCAATGGTGGAGGGGCAAAAACACTTTAGAAAACAGCACATTTTGGACCTAGTTGGAGGGAGCGTGGTTTCGATGTTAGTGGCGTTGTCACCGGTCCAACAAGACATCCTAAATCTGGACGGAAATTTAATGGTAAAAACACAGACAAAGGTCGGCATTTGTAGTTGCGCCGGTAGCGGTGGCGGCGGTGGCTGCGGCGGCGGCGGCGGTGGTGGCGGTGGGATCAGAAACGAGGATGCGATGCCGGTGGATAAATGTACCTCAGCGGCGTGGCCGGAGAGGCGCTGACGAATGGGCGGGCGCGCTGCGACGACGAGAGCGGCGAGGCCGGGGCGGTGGTGACGAACGCGGCCGGCGCGGCGACACGAGCTTTGCTCCGATGATGATCCGATCCCCTTTCACCGCTTCCCCAGCGCGGCGAAGAGAGGCTCCCCCCACTCCTCCTTGCTCTCGCCTCACCACCTCCTTCCTCCTCAGCTCCGGTAGTCTCCGCTCCTTCCTCACAAGCGCGTGCGAGCTCCCTCAGCGACGAGAAGACGACGCAGTGCTTTTTGTTACCGGAGGAGAAATGGCTCCAATTATCGGAGCCCAGTATTAGTCCCGGTTTGTAACACTAACCGGGACTAATAGCCAAATATCAGTCCCGGGTTGTAACACCAACCGGGCCTTTTGTGACAGGAGAAATGGCGCCAATTATCGGAGCCCAGTATTAGTCCCGGGTGGTTATATGAACCGGGACTAGTACTCCCCACCTGACACCTCACGCGCGAATCGACCTATTGGTCCCGGTTGGCGGAACCAACCGGGCCTGAAAACTGGCCTTCTGCCTCGTTACCATTGAACCGGGACTGAAGTTAACCTCAGTCCCGGTTTGATGGTAACCTGGACTGATGTGCCGGGATGGAAGGGCCGTTCCGTAGTAGTGAAAACTGTTTAGGATTTTTGACACATCGGGTTTGAATTCGGGATTAAAATGGTTCGGATCCGGTCGGATAGTACTAGGTCATACCGTATCCTATCCTTAAATTTTTTATCGGATACCGGTTCGGATACAGTTAGCATAAAAATCGGTTCGGATGCGGATGTGGAAACGGTTACTTTTGGACGGGTAGAAAATGGATACCGGTTATTTTGCGGACGGATTAAAAATGGATACCGGATACTAAATCGGTTAGCACATAATTTATATGCAATTAAAACATGCGATAAGAATAATCTAACTAACACATGTTTATAACATATAATTCATTACAATAGTGTATTTAATAACATATATATTACAAAATCAAAGGTTACCTAGTTTTTAATCAACACATTGCACTTCAATTATGATTGGTACAATGGTATATGCCATCAAGAGAGTGCATTTATGATTTCCCCTCATAATGAGGGACATGTTAACAAACATGGATACGTCAACAAAACTAAGCATCGCGCGCTAGTACAACAAGACTCGTGACACCAAAGCCTTTCCCAGTTAAACTCTGAAGCATTGAAGCTGGAGAAGTGATAACAAATTAACTATTAAGCGTGATCAATCTACTAGTATCAGTCCATATCATACAACAACCCGAGACGATAGAGATTTGTGCATTTGGTCAACCAAGAAAGAAAGAACATGCCATGGGCTAATGGCTCATATCGTATAATGACAAAAGGGGCTAGACTAATCCAAAGTAACAAAATTATGGGGATCTAAATATCTAATGCACAGGATGGTATCCAAAAAAAAAAGAGAGAAGAATTTGTCGGAAAATCCACAAACCTCCGCAGAGGTAGGCGAAGGACGCGGCTGTGCTGAAGGCGTCTCCTCCATGTTCGGTTGCAGCATAGAGGAAAATAAACGGCACCAGGTGCTCCGGAGGCTCGGTGCCGCATAAATCGACGATGTCTGCCTCGACGCCGAGGAGGATGGCTTCAAGGGACGCAGTGCTGGCCGCCGTTGGGTTCGAAGAACGGCGAGGGCGCAGCGAGCGGCGCTGCAGCGGAAGCGAAGTATTGACGACAGACGATGACCGCGTCATTAGCGGATGGAGCGAAATTGATCAAGAAAATCGGGAGCACGAGATGTTCCGAAGCGAGCTAGTATGGCTAGTTTATCGATGAACACTGGAGAGCTTCACCTCTGTCGCTGTGTTTGCTATCTCTGCATAGGATGGCGCATTATATATACTCTCTAGTGATGAAAACGGATCGGGTAGTACCGCCCGGTATCCGATCCAGTACAAGGGTGGTTCGAAAACTGTTTAGGATTTTTGACACATCGGGTTTGGATAGTATCAGAATATTTTATGCTAGGTACAACGAGTCAGATATAGAACACAAACTACCTAATAAATGTGTAAAATGTGGATCAGTTTTGGATACCCGATCCATAAAAATATTCATGTACGTGGTTGTTCAAATTTTTGGGTTCCCAATATTTGCCACTACTGCCACAACCAAACTTCCCCCATGGGCCACTCTCGGTCGATCGGCCTAGCCCAATTACCTAGCTACGTACCATGACTCCATGAGGTGCCACCTAGTCAACCCCAGTTGAGGCACAACACAGGCACACCACATACTCCTATATATTTCAACTCCCAACCCTAGTCGTCCACCGCGTTCTCCTGCACTGCTCCGTCTCGTCATCGCCTCCTGTGTCGTCCTGCTACTGCAATCCGCAGCGTGCCATCCACGCCGGCATACCATGCCTTCCGTGCCGACATTCCGCACCTTCCATGAAAGCATCCTATTAGGCCACGACGGTATCCCGTGTCGTGCACGCCGTCATCCAGTTCGGTGCCACGGCAACAGTATCACACCCTCTACCCCAGTCCGTCCCCCTTGCCTTTGCGGGTGCCTCGTGAGACCACTACTGCCCCTACCTCTTTGGTCCATCCTGCCAACGATATGAAGGTGCGCAGCTAGCGTGCGGACTATTTAGGGACTTTGGTCCACCCCTTCGTCGCCGCCAGTGCACCCCTCCGCTGTGCACCAGCCCTCTGCCGAGCGGCACCACTCCGCTGTCGCTCGTCGTTGCCCCTCCGCTGTTGAGTCCCCATGGCTCTCTACCGAGCTTCTCCTCCCTTTTTCACCACCGAGCTCTGCCTCTCCGCTAGCACAAGCCCGCAGCTGAGCTGAGCTCTGACCCTTCTTCATTGATTGGAGATTCTAGATCACTGTTGGTCTAGGGTTGGCGAGGATTAGCTATAAGTGATGCTTCATAGCATGTAACATACTTTTAGTGTTGCTTTGTAGCTAATTAATAATTAATTGATCTAGCTGTGCAATTAAATTATCTATATGACAGTTGATATGCTTCATTTTTAGTACAAGTATAAGATAGGAGGCGACGACAATGTTGTGACTATTTGTATCTTATGGGCTATGTGTATTTTGTGGACTATTTGTTCTATGTTGGGACTGTGTATTTTGTGCGCTATGTGCTATTTGGAGATTATATGTGTTGAATTATGTGTTAGTTAGGTTATCTTTATCGCATGCATGTTTTAATACTAGATAATTTATGTGCTACCCAACTTAGTATCTAGTAACCGCTTTCTACACATCCGTATGATATCCGTACCTGGCCTAATTTTACTCTAATCATACCTGGTCTAGTTTTCGACAAAATAAATTAGAGTATAATACCTAATGGGTTACAACTCAGCCCTACCCCTACTCGATTCCACCTCTAAGGGCATCTTCAATGGAACCATGTCAGTTAGCTATAAAGAGTCCACCTAATCTTTTTGCCTATGTGGGGAAGAGAAATAAAGACTACTTATTAACTAATATCTAGTCTATATATAGCGAATTACAAGGTGTATTGCATCTATTACATATGGACTCATATTAAATGTAATAGTCGCATTGCATCTAGTATTACATATGGGTCCATATTAAATGTTATCGCTAATAATATATAGCTAATACATTGGAGATGTTGTCTACAAGTTATCTATAGATGATATGGAGCTTTCCTATATCTAGTAGTTGTGTATATCATTGAACATGCCCTGATACTCTCACCGATCATGTGCGTGCATGCGTGCATGCATGTACGTACGCGCGCACCGTGACTGACTGTACGCGTCCATTATTTTATAGCTATTGACTGTACGTCCACGCCTCCACGGATGCACAAAAATGTTGATCCGCTTCAGCCTGGTCAGTTGCATTATTCCTCTCTCCATGAGCAGAGACGCTCGCAAGCGTGTAGCTAGCGACTCTACGCACGCATAACACGTAGCGAGTGATCATTTAACCAAATTATATATGCGTGCCGGGGTGTAATAAATTAATTAATGAACTGTAGGGCGCCAGCTAGTGTGATTATGCGGGGCCCGACTGGGCCTCGATGAGATATAACTAGTACTCCACTTTGTTTATGATGACCTGAGTTCAGCTGCTTCTTTGTTTAATTTGCTAATAGGTAATCAAGGCGCATTTAGCTAGTACCTTGGGAGCAGGTAAGCATGTGTGAAATCTAATGCGAAGCCGCCGGGAATCTAATTAACGTTTTGTTTGTTGGACGGACCTAGCTAGCAGACAAGTCAGGTCCGAGGTCACATGAGATCTATATATGCAATACCAGGGGCGCATCAAATGGAGAAAACGTACGCACTCATCAACAAGCAGATCTACCTTCATGATTAGCTTTGAAGGTCTATGGGGATTGGATCGATCGGTGAAGCTTCTGAACACTCGAGCGCCACCGACCAATGCTAAAAATGCATACGAGTCCTCCATATTTTTTTAGATATTAAAATGTGTCGTTCTAGTCTATAAACTTCGTAAGTTGTACATATATAAACATACCCAAAATTATAAAGTTTTTTTTAAAAAAGCAAACAGATTTACTGAACTAGACATTATAGCTAGGGGCCCAAAAAGTTTCAAAGAAAATATAAACAAGACAATTTTCGCCATGACCCCACCTCCAATTAATGATTAGCACGCTTCATCCAACTAATTGGTTCCTCAAAGTATAATTGCATTTATCAAATACAATATTAATCAAACAAAATAAATATAGACTAGAACAAAGCTGCAACAGCAATCAAGAGTTGATAAATCCTATTCTAGATAGCCAACCTCGATTTCATATATATGACATAAAATTGAGATGGCTTCAACCCTAGAGATATCGAGACTACCCACCAAAATCACTACTAGAGAAACAACCTTAATTTAATATCGGCCCATCATTATCGGTTGAACACAAAACAGTACTGATAATTGCATCAGCACCGGTTCGTGGCTCCAAGACATTAGTACCGGTTGCCCCCTCACATTAGTACATGTTCATGCTATGAACCAGTACCAATGAGCCCTTTAGTGGGCGGGTGCAAAAACCCATCAGTTTAGGTTCGTGTTATGAACCAGTACTATGTGAGGGCAATTCGAACTGGTACCGATGCCTCATTTCAAAAAAGTTCAAAAGAAATGCATATCCAAGTCATATCAATACTTGTGGGTGGGTGGGTTGGATACAAGAGTGAGTTGGAAGTCACAAGGTCTAAGAGGTTGCAGTTTCGAGTCACGGTTCTCCCATATACCAACGACATATCTTTAAATATCTATACCCGGTACAAAGGCCATGCTTGCTGGTAGTTAATGCTTCAGTAAAATGACAATCGATCGAAGAATAGATGGTGAATGTATGGTTTCGTTTTTGTTCCGAAAGAAACATATCAGATGTATGATTGTCCATGGCTAGGATATATTAAAGGCCACGCTAGCTGGTAGTTAATGCTTTAGTAAAATGACAATCGAAGAATAGATGGTTAATTATATGGTTTTGTTTTTGTTCTGAAAGAAACAAATTAGTCCCGGTTCGTAACACCGTGCTAACGTTTGTGTCTCGGTTGAGAAAACCAGGACTAAAGGCCTGTGACCTTCAGTCCCTAAAAGTTGTCCCGGTTTGGCAACCGGGACTAAACCCAGTTGCCAACCGGGACTAAAGGCCCTTTCCCTAGCAGTGATATCAAATGTATGATTGTCCATGGCTAGGATATATTAAGGTACCAGTTCTGGAACCTGGTACCGATGCTCTTGAGCAGCAGTCTCGGATTGCTTGTACCGATTCAAAAACCAATATTAAAGGCTCTTCCAACTGGTACAAAAGCCACGTTTGCTGGTAGTGAATTCTTTGGTAAAATGACAATCGAAGAATAGACGGTGGATGTATGGTTTTGTTTTTGTTCCGAAAGAAACATATCAGATGTATGATTGTCCATGTTTAAGATATATTAAGGAAGTATTTTAATCTTTAGAGAAAGCTTTAGTTTTCAAATTAGTTTGTTAGAATAAATAACACCCTAATTAATTAGTATTTATATGAAGATTAGTTATACCAAAAATTGGCCATTGTTATGCAGATTCGAACGAAAGCTATATTGTTCTGGGTATAGGCATGCGTAATTAGTCCTTGTGATGTGGCTGTCGAGCACATACGTGTCCTAGGGTGAATTCTCTCGTCGATTGTTTTCGTAACACTGATAGTTTTTGGCACCGACATCGCTCGTCGCAGGTTTTTGTTACACATGCAGTTTGTTGGCTCTTATTGTTAAGAAACCTCGCTACCGGGTGTAGTCCGAGGTATAAACGTGGTCAATCAATCACAGAAAAAGATTAAGAACACAGGAGACACAGAGATATATAGGGTGGAGCTTCTCTTTATTATTTCTCAGATCTGATCTACAACATGGTGCTCCACCTATTCTTTTATAGTGTTGCTTAGGATTTAACCTAGGTCCAATGTGGGACCCACCGTGGGGAAGCCGCCGGCCGGCCCTAGCCGGGCCGGGTTCCCCACACCCGGCGGTTTCCCAACACTCAGGGTTCACAGCTACAGCTCATGCGCTCCATAAGTGACAAGGATATCACAACACAAATGGTAGCTAGCGTTACTTGTGCACATCGTTCGAACTGCATCCATCCAAAAAGGAAGAATAGTAGCCAAGGAGAGAATTCCCAAGATTTCGAGGGTTTTTAATTGGATTTGGCATGCAATAGTTTCTTTCTAATCTTTAGGATTCGTATTTAATTTTGATGATTAGCCGTCCAGGTGTGTGGTCTATCACTGCACTAGAAAGGTTAATTTGTGGCGGTTCATAACGGGCACCGACTTTTAAATCAGTACAAACAATAAGACACACATGATCTTGGTCATCTATGCTAGTTCATGAACCGACACAAAAATATGCTCTCTGCCAGTTCGTGGATAGAACCGGCATAGATAGAGCGGATATTTATGTATGTTCTATCAATGAACCAACACATATAAGCCAGACTAACTGTGTCGGTAAATCTGTACATACCGGTTTCATGAACCATCACAAAAGATGTCATTCATGTCGGTTTTAGTTGAACTAACACAGATGTGCTATATATATATATTTGCAGGTTCTATCCATAATCCGGCACAGATACAGTGGCTACCTATGTCGGTTTTATCAATGAACCGTCATAGATATATAAGCCGGCCTCTGTGCTAGTTCATTGATAGAATCGACAAAGCTTTGAATACCGTGCCCTCTAACAAACCAATTCCTAAGTAATGCTGCCATCATGATATCTAACTGCGAACTTGTACCATTTTTTAAGACAAACAGAGAAATTGTGTGTTTGCTACTTCTACAGCACAAATCATTTACGCCAAACTTCACCATTTAGTAGTGAGGTACGTGGCAGTGCAGGAGGCGCACAGAGTAAGAACAGAGAGGGGGAGGAGGTTGGCGGCACAAGAGGGATGGGGAGTGGGGACGAATTGAATTGCGAAGGGAGAATGGTAGGAAAGTACTAACAGGGAGTGGGGGTAGTGCATGATCTGGGTTATTGGATTTCGATCCAATGGCCAAAAATATACTGCACAATTCATTTTTCTACAGGCGCATAGCCAGTCAATCCCAAAAAAACCTTAAAAAAGTATAATTTATGAGAAAACTAGAGATGGAAAGCGTTGAACCTCTCTCGAGGCCGCGTAGCTTTGTTACATGCTGCTAGAAACGCAGGTCTTGGTTTGTTACAGAATTGTTACAGAAGATAAGCACAAATCTGAAATTAGTTACAAGAGATATACACATAGACAACACACGCGATAACTAACTACAACCTTATCTTCTAACAGCCTCCCTCAAGCTAGCACAACACACTCATATTGAGATTGCGTCTAAAAGCTTTTAATCCTTACACTGAAATTGGTTTAGTGAAACCATTAGCAATCCTAGAGGGTGTCGTCATCTTACATGAGACTGTTCATGAATTGCATAGAAAGAAACAAAGTGGAGTTATTTTCAAAATTGATTTCGAGAAAGCCTACGATAAAGTTAGATGGCCATTCTTAATGCAGACATTGCGAATGAAAGGCTTTTCACCTAAGTGGATATCTTGGGTTCAATCCTTCATTTCAGGTGGAAGTGTTGCGGTTAACGTCAACGACGATGTAGGATCTTATTTCCAAACGAAGAAAGGCCTTAGACAAGGGGATCCATTGTCCCCATTACTTTTTAACATTGTTGTTGACATGTTAGCGATTCTAATAAAAAGAGCTAAGGAGGACGGTCAAATAAGTGGAGTAGTGCCGCATCTAGTTGATGGTGGTTTATCTATTCTACAATATGCTGACGACACAATACTCTTTATGGAACATAACCTGGAAAAAGCTCGTAACATGAAGCTACTGCTTTGTGCATTTGAGCAACTCTCGGGTCTTAAGATCAATTTCCATAAGAGTGAAATATTCTGTTTCGGCGAGGCATGTGATTCAATCGCTCAATACACAGAACTCTTCGGGTGTAACCAGGGTGAATTTCCTCTCAAGTATTTAGGTATTCCTATTCATTTTAGGAAGCTATCAAATGCTGACCGGAAACGAGTGGAGGAGCGGTTCGAAAAGCGTCTGACCAGCTGGAAAGGGAAACATCTATCAACGGGAGGACGCTTGACACTGATTAACTCAGTTCTTAGTAGCTTACCCATGTATATGATGTCCTTTTTCGCAATCCCACGGGGAGTACTAAAGAAACTAGATTATTTTCGATCTAGATTTTTTTGGCAAAGTGATGATCACAAAAGAAAGTACCGTCTCGCCAAATGGAGTATTTTGTGCAAACCTAAAAACCAAGGGGGGCTAGGAATTCAAGATCTAAATGTCAAGAACACCGCCTTGCTCAGCAAATGGCTCTTTAGACTGCTTACGACGGATGGGACATGGCAACAGATATTGCGCAATAAATACCTCAATTCTAAACCTCTATCACAGGTACAATGGAAAAATGGGGATTCCCATTTTTGGGCAAGTCTGATGAAGGCAAAACGTGATTTCTTTCGCTTTGGAACATTCGTAATTCAAGACGGGTCACAAATCAGATTCTGGGAAGACAGGTGGCTGGGTAATGCAACCCTGCGTGAGCAATATCCTTCTCTATATAACATAGCTCGCCACAAACAAGACACTGTGGCTGAGGTCTGTAGTTCCTCGCCCATTAATATTTCGTGGCGCAGAGATCTCATAGGCAACAAGTTAGCAGCATGGAACGAATTACGTCCACGTATCGCTAACATAGTGCTCAGCCAGGAACAAGATGAATTTCGTTGGAACTTACACCCTACTGGACAGTTCTCAGTGAAATCTCACTACCTAGCCATGATAAATAATGTCGTCCCAAACTTGAACAAACTTCTTTGGAAACTAAAAGCCCCACTAAAAGTTAAGATTTTTCTTTGGTATCTACGGAGAGGTGTGGTGTTGACAAAAGATAACCTAGCTAAGCGCAATTGGCGAGGTTACAAGAAATGTTGCTTTTGTTCTAAAGATGAGACGATTCAACATTTGTTTTTTGATTGTCATTTCGCCCGAGCAATATGGTCCATCACACATGCGGCTTCAGGTCTTCCGCAGCCCCGTAGCGTGTCTCATATGTTTGGGAATTGGATATGGGGTATAAGCAAAGAAATGAAACCGTTAGTCCTACTAGGAGCGGCGGCTACTTGTTGGTCGATATGGCTTTGTAGGAATGACTATGTCTTTCAAAGAAAACTTAACCCTTCTCCTTTGCAGGTTATCTTCTCGGTTATACATTGGCTCCGTTCATGGATTATTCTGCAAAAACAAGGTTTACAGGATTTGGTTACAGTGGCATCACAACGCTTGGCTCAAGTGGCCAAGGAATTTTTTACCCAGGCACATGGGTGGCGGTCTAGTCTTCGGATTGACAGTCATTAGTGTCTTCGGTCTTCGTTTCCTTTTCTTTTCTTTTTTGTTACCTTTGGCTGTGTGCATTTAAGATAATGCAGAGGCCGGGAATGTGGTTCAAGGATTTTGTATCAGTTTGATGTAAAGACCTTGAATTGAATAAAATTTCCCTTATCGAAAAAAATTAGCAACCTGATCTCCCGTAGGCACAAATCGTATCTCTCCAATAATTTTTTTGACAACCGATATCTGACAAAGTAACAATCCACTTCAATATGCTTCGTTCTAGCATGAAATACTAGATTAGCTGACATATATGTCGCACCAATATTATCACACCAAAGATGAGCAGCCGGTGGAGAAAGCACCTTCAATTCTTTTAATAAGGTTTCCACACCCACATCACTTCAGCAATTGCATTAGCCAACGCCTTGTATTCTGCTTCTGTGCTAGACCGAGACACTGTGGCCTGTTTCCTGGCACTCCAAGACACAAGATTAGAACCCCAAAACACAGCAAAGCCACCAGTAGACCGTCTATCATCCACAGCATGTCCAGTCCGCACCAGAAAAAGCACTAACATGCATTGATACTGATTTGGATATTAACTGCAGCCCAATGAAGTGTAGTAGGAGAATGCAAAAATTGACACAGAGAAAGATATATCTGGATGCATCTTTTAACTCTAAAGCTTCTCCTACCTGGGCCGATAATTTTTCTGAGACAGATAAAGGAGTACTCACTAGTTTACAACTCATCATACCGACCCGTTTATGTACATCAGATGTATACTTACTTTGTGACAAAAATTACCATCTTGTACGTTGTTAACTTCAATCCCAAGGAAATAATGTAGATTACCTAAACCCTTGAGAGCAAACTCAGCTTTAAGGTCTTGAAGAAGAGCATTGACAACATCTTGTGAAAGAACCGGTCACTACTATATTGTGACGTCCTAATAAATATTAGAATGTCCTAAGCTTTATTTAAAAAGAAAAACAAATTTAAAATTTATTTAATATAATTCTTCGATGAAAAACCCTAAATTTTAAACGATTACATTTCTTATAAAAATTATTATTATTTATGTTACATTTTTCATGCTTTTACAATTATAATTTGAACTATCTTCCTCTCTCTCACCTATCCTGCTCAAATTTTGGAAACACCTAAACCATAATTTTTTTATCCTATTCAAATTCCGATTTAATGCCCATTTATGCAGATTAATACTCATTTGAATTTTCCTTAATTTTTCCTCCTCTCCATTCTTTTCCGTTTTCCTCCTTTCTCTCTTGCTCGGCTAATCGCATCCATAAACCAGCCGCCGCTGCCTCGCCTTTGCCGAGCAACGTCAAAGCCATGGGATCTGCGCCTAGCTGCTGCGCTGTCGTAGCCTGAGCTGCAGTCACCAGCGCTGCCACTGTCGTGTCGTCCCAGTGCCGCCCTCTACCGGAGCGCGCCCCGCTGCCGTGCCACGATGCAACCGCGCCGATGACAGGTAATGTGACCATGTCCATCATAGGTATGACCAACACTACGTCAATGTGGAGGTCATTAAGATTTTCGTCGACTACTTCGCTAGCATGGACGTCAACGAGTCTTACGTCGACTACTTCATCTTCAAACTCTTCATCTACGACAAGCTGTCAACAATTTACGGCATCTTCTATATCATCGACATCGACTATGGTATCATCATCAACTATATGGCATCATCGACCTGCGCCATGGCTAGCTCATCATGCTGATATTGCGTTGTCGCCGCCAGCAGTTCGGCCTCTACCGTGGTCACCTCCCCAAGCTGAAGACGTATTCAAGAAAGGCGCATCTCCACCACTTCGACACCCTCTAGTCCCATAAGCCACATCGTTGCAAGGCCGGCCCAAGAGAGAGCCCAATTTGTCCACGAGTCAGGTTCGGTCATCTCCGCATAACCAACATAAAACGGATGCCCCGGATGTATATAGACTCTGTTCGGGACGTTCTTGGTATGCACGGCCAAGATCTCGACGAGATATTTCCAACGGACTGGTCCCACCTTCAAATTCCTTACAAATCAACGGGAATCGTCTAAACAAGATGGCGAACAGAATCTACCGGGTGCTGTGACGCTCCACTTTGGGCCCATGGCCCATGTACCTCCTAGGGCTGCGCCCCAAACCCTATCTGTCGCTATAAATTTAGTAGGCGTCGCTATTTAAGACTTGAGTTTTGCTTAGATTGTTCTGCCGTTGCAGCTTCACCGTTTACTGGTTTGCGGAACCCCAACTCGTGTGCTTAATCGGTAATCTGTAATACTGAGATTGCATCTACCGTGTTCTTGCTTGTGTTCTTGATTCGCTTGTAGGAATTAATCTTTATGGTGAGGTCAACCGCGTCTTGGCATGGTTGATAATGAATGAAGACAGTGGTGTAGCGATTGCAGGCTTAGATCTGTTCTGATTGGAAGCCGGATCGTCAACGTCGAGTTCTCCACCAATCGAGTTTATCCTACCTGTCGGAAGATCGGAACCCCGATCCCCATCACCAGGGCTGCCGTCGAAGCCGCGTCGCCAAGATCGAGCCGGAGCACCTCCTCCCGCCCACCATGACACCGCCCTAGTCGCTGCGCGCCTGCGCTGTGTCACCTCCACGCAGCCTCGCCGAAGCCGTGCGTTGCCGCATCACCCGCGCCAGCTTGCCACCACATCCTCCACTGTGCCACCTCGCCCTGCATCGCCGCCGCTCGAAGCCGCCGGGCCGCCTTACGGGAAAGCCGTTGCCGCCGCCTTGTGCCGCTGTGTGTGGAGGGAGCCGCCGCCGCCTTCTGCCAGAGCACCGCCCCTCGCCACAACCATGCTGTCATCGGAGCGCGTCGCCGCCTCCTCCCCTTGCCACCAGCCGCCGCCACCCCGTGCTCTCCCTCTCCCTTCCACCCTTGCTCCCTCCCTCAGCTTGGAGGAGGAGCACATAAGGAACGACCGCCGATCCCCTTTTTGCATGTCGATCTAGAGGTTGAAGACGAGCAGAACCGATCCCCATTTAGTTCAATCTGATGTGCACTATTTGGATGAACAGTGCATATTCGCAATTTTATTTCTCCTAGATCTAAGGTCCGATTCACTCCAAACCAATTTCCTAGCCTTCTACTATTTTATTCTACCTACAGGAATTATTTTGTATTTTTCTGAATATTTTTTTGTAGTCGCCTTTTCTCGGGCGCCTCATTTTGCGTGTCGTCGTCGCCGACTTCACAAGGCGGACACCAAGCGATGTTGTTGAAGGGAAAATTATTTCGATCGGGATTCATGAAAATCCAAAGCGCGTTTTGAATTCCAAGGCATCGTCGCCAGTAACTTGTTTAGTATGTTTTTATTTTGCCATTATTTATTTTTTTGCATCTCATTTTGTGTGTAGAACGTACCGGTATTTTTGTCGGAGTCGTGAGTGCCGAAAAATTTTTGGAAGATGGTCAAGACCAGGGATTAGGTCAGCACACAACTGTCGGAGACCTTGGTGCCGTAAGCATCGACAGATTCGCGGACAATCATTAAGACTCAGACTTCGGACCGAGACGTCGCCACGAACAATGTTGATCATTAACATCAACGATTCCTTGCGAGGCCGATCGCTACCGGGCAAACACTAGTTGTTTGTATTTTCTTGTCCTATGTTTTACTATCTCCGTCCGTCCAAAAGTATGCGCTCTCTTGGCTATGATTTAGAGCAAAAGTTTTTGGACGGAAGGGGCATAATCATTTTTACTTTTCGTATTTCACCTTTGCATGCATATTACAATAGTGTGTGTGCATTATTCATGTTAGTCATTTACTAGCATGACCAGACCTAATTTGATGAACCCTTTACTGTTACTTAGCCTATCCTTTAACTAGATGTTAGGATTGCATTGGGATTCACTATAAAATGTGCCTTGTGAGATGTATGTTTCGTGATGGTGTTTTTGGTTTAAACCTAAACAACTAATGATAGATTCTATCATTCTCCTCTACTATCTAATCCCTTTGTCAAATAATTAGCCAATTGTCCTCGAGATGTTACAAATCTAAGACATGTGGGACCTATATGTCAAATAGTTTTTTATAAAATAAAATGGCATGTGTTACGTCTATGTGACAAGTGGCAACACCAACACTCTATGTGAGAAGCCCAATGGAAAAATCATCACTCGCGGAATCATCCGTTGTGGGTTATGTTCATCACTTCTCATACTTGCGTTTGAAAGAGGGGGCACACCTGATCTAACAGGGTAATGTATTTTTTGCGCTAGAATGTATAGTCGAGGAAGGTAAATACGCATTTTCCACAAACAAATGAATCCCTAAATTTCTTTAGTATTTTCCTTGTACAACAAATGAATCCCTACATTCCTGGAAAACTTTTACTGTTTGCCCTAAAAAAATACGCAAACAAAAAAATGCCCATGGTTTATAACCAATTTCAAAAATGCCCCAGGCGCCCCGCATGAGGGCGGCATAACAGGCCAGGGCGCCATAGCCAAGAGCGGCAAGGGTCAGGCGCCCTAGCTGATAGCGCCAAGGGTTAGGCGCCCGCGCCTGGCCGAGGGCGCAAAGGTGCCAGGGCGCCTTGGCCGAGGGCGCCAAGGGGCCAGGCCTTCCTGCCCTTTCTCCTGATTGTTTTTTTGCTTTGGATTAAAAGAGAAAAATGCGGGTGCTGGTGCACCATCACTTCCAGCCTGCCACTGCGCTGTCACTTCTCCTGCCTGTTTTTTTGTTTCGGATTGCTGACCGGTGCTCGTTCCGAGACGAATTAAAGAGAAAGATGGTGCTGCTGCGCCATCACTTCCTGCCTGGCACACACGCATCGAGACCGTTGTCGTAATGTCGGTACCGCTTGTTTTGGTAATAAATCATTAATTATGAATTAATTAATTAATTAATTAGATGATTATTATAATGTAATGGACACACGCTCAGCTATAAAAAGGTGAGTGGTCCTCGATTCGCAGGCAAGGTGTTCAGACAAGCAAGAGTGTTGTAACCACTTCACATCACAAACAACCTCTGGCCACAAAGAGAGTGACATGGAGTTCCCATCGCCACCGAGGGAGTCTCTATTTGAATCTGTCCTAAGAGATGTTCAGCCGCCCATGTGGCTATGCAGAAGTCTTTGCATTTTAAGGAAGTCTCAAAACATGTCATACACTTAAGGGAGAAGGTATTGGATGTGCGCAAACTATGCGTACGACCGAACACCCGAGATGGAGAGGAAGGCAAAGTACCCTGTAAGTCACTTCTTACTTTTTTCTTTTATAACGAACATATACACGCAAATGCTAACATCAATCTTATTAGCCTCCATTGTGCGAGTTTGTTCAATATTTGCACACGGAGCAGACTCCCGAACAGGAGCGGCAGATGCACTAGAAGGCAGCGGGGCGTAGGGTCAGGGCCGAGGAACGGTGGCAAGATGCCCTGATGGAAGAAAGAAACAAGCGTTCGAGAGAAGAATTTTAGACAAAACGCGAGGCTGACCAGCAGCGACAGTTCAATGAGCGTGAGGCAGACCGTGCCAGGAAGCACGAAAGGGCTGCTAGAGCCAGGGAAGAAGGACCTAGCGCGTTTGCGAAGGTGAAATACCCCCGCTGCACCAGTAGAATAATTATCATGTAGCATAACAATGTTTCGAAATCTCCTAAAACATGTACGTTTAGTTATGATACGCTACTATGATAGATTGTTGTATGCATCATACGTTCCATTGATTGTATCATGTAATCATAATGTTTTATTATTTAATCACCGGTTCTCTAAAACCATAGACTTCGCCGTTGACATCCGGACATGATAGCACAAGGTAAAATGACCATCCGTTTTTTTGTGACTGCGATCGGAATACAAGTACGCGTACATTTTAAGGCATTTGATTTGAAAAATGACATAGACAAATGCACCATTGAGTACTACATGAATTGTTTTGTTCGAAGTCTGGGTCTTTGAGGTGCCCGTAATCCCTCCGAAATTTCCTTCGTCTGTAGTACACTAGTTCGTTTGCACTGTCGGGATAGTGACATCCACAAAGGCATGTAAAATTCATGCATGGGGGTTCACCTTATATTGTGGATCAAGAACTAATTGTCTTCGCTGCCACTCTGTCTCTTTTGCACTCAGTAGATTATTTACTCGGTGCTCTAACTGTTGTATTCTTCCGTGCAGATAGTGTATGTACGTCGATGCAGCCATGGGGTATGGATCATCCATCCATTTTATAAATCCACAATCCTATACCAGCGAAAAGTAGAGTATATTCTCAATAACCTTTTTGTAACGTGATAAGATTAACTCTGATGATATATGCACCTCATACATGGGACATCGGTAAAACCTATGGCCCGTAAAACCATCTGCAACACGATCAAAAATCTGTACGACTGTATCCACCCCGTGGAGACACTTCGGCCATCCTCTATAGAACTCGGGATCTCGAAGCATCATAGGATTTGTATTGTAGTGAGCTCTCGATACGAACGACAAATCTTCAGAGGGTGTGTGTGCTTGAACTCCTGAGCCATATGAAAGCCAGCATCTAGGTGCACTAAAGGAAAGCGACTTAATTTCGTCGGCCCACAACCGACAAAAATATGGGCCAAACCGACAAAATTGACGTAATTTCGTCGGTTTGCCAACGAAATTGACCGATGAAATGTGCTAGACGAAAATAACTGGCGTTTCGTCGATTACCGACGAAATTACATTAATTTCATCGGTTTTACAGCCCTATGAAAATATTATCCCGATGGTTTGTAACCGCGGTTGAGGGCTGATGTGGCTGTTATTTTCGTCGGCCTTGGCCGACGAAAATAACGGCCACATCAGCCTTAGTAGAGTCGGGTAGGTGGCATGTTCTGATGACATGGCAGATAATTTCGTCGGTTTAAACTGACAAAAATAATTGCCACGTCAGCCTAATCGGCGGGATCTGGAGTGCGTGATATGGTGACGTGGCACGTAATTTCATCGGCCAAGACCGACGAAATTATTTTTTTAGGAAAAAACCAGGGTCTGTATTATTGAATGAAAATTCACATAAAATTTCAATAATTCACAGACAATTCAAAGATATTCATATCATCATAACCTTATATTGACAATCACATGTCCATCAACGAAAGATGCATAAGAGCACAAATATAGAATTAATACATAATTTAAGTGTCCATTAAACATCAAATGTCCGCAACACACAAGTTCGACATCAAGTCAATCAACACAAGTTTTACATAAACATCACATAGTTCATCGTTAAGCCATACAACAACTTATACAAGGGAACTTTCTAACTTCTAGGTGAGTGAGAGCCATAACCGCTACCTGCCGCATCGCCGCCTCCCAAGTTGACGATTCGATTGACCGAAGGAGTATCCAAAGCAGAAGCGTCGTTGTTGCCTCCAGGACCATATTGAGGTGGAGGTGGTGTCGCAAATCCCTAATAAAATGAAGAGAGTATTTGTGAAACATTGCACATTGAAGGAAGTCAGTAAATTGTATTAGGAAGGCATAAGTCTATTACCTGTTGTGTCTCTTGGAATAAAAAGACAAGCGGAGGAGACGGAGGCCGAAACGCAGGCAATTGAATATTTGAACTGAGAGTAGAACATAGCCTACAGTGAAAAGAACATGGAAGATGTATTAAGTTTGAGCTAATTCACATAATTTTGAATTATTTGTACTTGTATTATAGAATTATTGAGCTAGGGAGAATAATAATGCAACTTTATTGGTATGCAATGCAAGACTGACATTTAATAGAGACAAATAAGGTAATTCACACAAATTTGAGCATAAGCACTTGTCTTCTCCAATTATCGAGCTATCTAGCTTAACAATGCAACTTTGGCTCTAAATTGATATCCAATGCAACAGGGGCATTTAATAGCGACAAATGAGCTATTTCACACAAATTTAAGCCATATGTACTTGTGTTCTACGATTATCACACAAATTTGCCCTAAATTGTCATCCAATTGTAAGAGAGGCATTTCATAGAGAGAAATTATACTTACTTCGAAGTGCTCTCCCTGGTATGTCTGATATTGCATCACATACTTGAGATACTCTTGTTGCTGGCTCAACTGTTGCTCCAGCTGTACCTCCCAAGAGCTACGAGCACTGCTCCAGCGGCCTTGTGAGGAATGAGATGACCTTGCCTCGGCTAAAGCTTGGCTTGAATCCACCACCCCGTTGAACATGGGAAACCTCCCATACTTTCTGCCACCACCGCTTGAGTACAACGTCGCTGGGTCCACTGGTTGTTGCCTCCAATTGTAGTCTTCTCCATGACGGCCCACCATTTCTTCTCCATACCGAGTCTGGACAAAATAACAAACATTAGTGAATACTTTAGAAAATTGATTATTTGAAGACGTGTAGTTCTATATTACCAAGTTTTGTGTCGCAGTCTGACTGCATAGTACATCCGACTGTTCTGCGTTGTCACCAAAGTGGCCTCGGATATATAGATTAACGAGCATATAAAGAACTTATCCTGCTTATTATGTTCCACGCGTGTCACCTCCTTCCCCCAAGTCAGAACATCACACCTGACTAGGGAGGTTTTTTATACCTTTTTATTTCCTAAAAGCTAGTCAGTTTTGAAAACATGTCACTTGCGAAGTTCATCTATAGCATGACCTGAATTAATATAGCCTATTAGTTAATGCCTCAGCATCCCCAATTATCTTCCCCTTAGAATGAGTCAGAAGAACAACCTTTGTGGAATATGGACATTTAATCCATACTCCCTCCGTATCAAAATGTTTGTCACTTTTGACTTTTAAACAAACGTTTGACCATTCGTCTTATTTAAAAAATAGCACAAATATGTAAAAAAAAAAGTCATACTTAAAATATATTTAGTGATAAAACAAGTCACAATAAAATAAATGACATTTACATAATTTTTTTGAATAAGACGAATGGTCAAACGTTTATTTAAAAGTCAAAAGTGACAAACATTTTGATACGGAGGGAGTACAAGCATTACAGCGTATTGCCATTTCAGCTGAAGCAGATACCAAGCAAGAGAGCATCAGATAGTTTATGGTGGGCTTACCTAATAGAGCATCAGAAGCCGTCGACGAGGCGCTTGGGGAGGGCGGAGCAGAGGAGGGGCACTGTGAGGGGGCGGCGCTGTGGGCGAGTGGGCGGCGTCGTGGCCGAGCAGCCGCCCAGGCGAGCGGGCGCGCAAGCGGCGGCGTAGGCGTGTGGGCGACGAGGTGGCCGAACGACGGCACGAACGGCGGCGTGTGCGAACGGGCGCGCGGGCGGCGGCGCGGAGGAGAGGCGCGGCGAGCGGCTGCGCCGGCGGCTCCGTGGGCGAGCGGGCGGCGCTGTGGGTGAGCGGCGGCGTGGGCGAGCCGGCGGCGGCGTGGGCGAGCGGTGGCGCGAGCGAGCCGGCACGCGGGAGCGCGGGCGACGGCATAGGGAGCGGGCGGCGGCGCCGGTAGGGTTAGGTCAAAGAAGGAAAGAAGGAAGGAAAACGGGCCAGCCGAAGCTAGGTAAAGTGGGCCTTAATTTCGTCGGCCCAAACCGATGAAAACACTTCCACATCATCCAAAACAATACTCTACGCATCGCACCGTAACTTCGTCGGCCCGACCGACGAAAATAATGCCACGTCATCTTCAGCTATACGTCTGCACCGCAATTTCGTCGGCCTGTACCGACGAAAATATTGACACGTGACCAGCTTGGATCTGTGATGCAGCAACAGCTTAATGTCGTCGGCCGGAACCGACGAAATTACGTGTTATTTCGTCGGCTTGGTGTGAACCGACGAAATTGTTGGCGTATTTTCGTCAGTTTGGAAAAACCGACAAAATTGCTATGTTATTTTCGTTGGTTTATTGAGACCGACGAAATTAAATTCGACCGACGAAAATACTCTGTTTTCCTATAGTGGTGGCACAAATGAACGAGTAGTAGTATGCACGTTGTCCATGTACTATACATAAAGAGGATGATAAAACACATAACACATATTTAAGCAGTGCGAACATAATAAAATTAGAAAATATAGTCACATACGTAAAATTCTAATTGAGTTAAACCGAATCTCCTCATTAAACGGATTAAAAGAAGTGGTTATCTAACAAGCTCTTGAAAATACAGTGCCAGTGACAGGGACAGGTGTTTAAAAACAAGATATCTGCTCCGGGTGTTGGTGCGGTGTGAGAGGGGTGGGCACAAGGTGCCTGGTTTAAAGCAAAATGTACTCGGATGCCTGGCAGCGTGTGGGTGAACAGCTGCCTTTTGCCTCCTCATGTTCTCACATCGGTTTCAGAAACACTGTGCGAGCAGATTTTGCCACTTCGTGTTGTCACATCGCTTTCTGAAACAGTGGTTTCCAGCTTGTGTGTAGTCGTGCTGTCACGTCGTTCTCGCTAAACTGGTGGCTTGCTGGGCCTATATAAATCCTCTCGAATCCAAGCTATTTCCCCAGTAAAGCTGCGAGAGAATACGAACAAGTGACTGTTTTTTGAACAAAGTGTTGAAGGGTATGGCGTTCCCCAGGCACCGTCCATATCTCTTCCAACAGATATCCCCTTCGGCGTAGATGTGGTAATATGTTTGTGTGGAGATCCCTATCGTTTGAGGAAGTCATACGAACTGTCGTACACCTTCGGAAGTAGGTACTGGTCATGCGCAAACCTTGCGTTCGATGCGTCTAAAGAGATGCGACTTAAAAGGGAAACTCGCGGTGAGTAAAATTTTTTTCTCCATCGTTCTCGGCTTACACATTTCTGAACACATTGATATGATGTTTTCAAAATTGTTAGCGTCCATTATGCGAGTTTGTGTAGCACATCGACATGGAGTAGACGCCCGAGATGGAGGACCTCGTGCTACGTACATGAGTATTGATGAAGCTGGGCGCGAGTATGACCAGAGGCGTGCCGCAGAGGAAGAGAGGCGCGAGGAGGAGATCGAACTAGAGAAACAACGTCGGCGTGCAGGCCGAGAGGCTCAGGCGGAACATGAGCGCCAAGCTTGTGCTCGTGAGGCTGAACGTGAGGCTAAGCGACATAGTGCGGTCAGAGCTCGTGAAGCAGGTGCTTCAGCTGAAGCACTAAGGAAGGGAAAATATCCTCAAAGCACGCAATAGATTGTTCACTTGTTTAAGTGAAATGTATCATTTACAATGCCATAAAGCATGTTTGGTCGATAACCTTGCATGCATCATGAAATTTAAATTTCTCGAATGCATTAAGTACTAGTGCTGACACACGAGTACGAGTGATCTATATTGCGGACCCCACTAATACCTTCCTCCCAATGTGCACATCGAACATTGGTAGCTTCTCATTATATGATAGGTTCAATTACCATGTTGGGAAGAAAGGGATTAGTGCGATCGACAATACAGATACTTCAGCGAGGTCTATCCGCACATCACATTCAGAATCTGCGAGTAGAGATGCAGGGTTTTTCGTAAAAAAAGGACAAATAAATGCATTATAACGGTTAAGGAAAGAAAAAAACCTGTGCTTGGTAGTAGAATTGCGGTCTCGGCACAAAAGTTTGAAACTGCAGGACAAGGAGACTTGGTTGGCAAACGTTACGAGGGGTAGTATTTATAGACCCCCTTCAAGTCACGTCACTTTATGCGGCAGTGCCCACCGACGGAGAGAGAAAGGGGTGGAGTTGAAACCCGCTCCAGGCGAGGGTGCCATTGGCACTACTTTTCATGCTGCATTATGGTTTGATTTATTATGTTAGAGACATGGCAATAATGTAATGTGCGTGCAGGGTCACATCACTTTTAGCTGCAGTGCCCTCCGATGGAGAGAGAGTGGGGGTGGGGTAGAAAGCCGCTCTAGACGAGGGCGCCATTGGAACTACTTTTCATGCTGCATTACGGTCTGATTTATTATGTCAGAGACATGGCAATAATGTAATGTGTGCGCAGGGTCATGTCACTTTCAGCTGCAGTGCCCACCGACGGAGAGAGAACGGGGGTGGGGTTGAAAGCCGCTCTAGGTGAGGGCGCCATTGGCACTACTTTTCATGCTGGGTCACGTCACTTTCAGCTGTAGTGCCCACCGACGGAGAGAGTGGGACGCGCGGCTTCCGGGGACTGTTTGCACCGACGGAGAGAGAAAGGGGTTCGGTTTGAAATCCGCTCTAGCCGATGGCGTCGTTGGCAGTACTTTTCCTGTCGTAGGCCGAGGATTGAAATATTTTGGTTAAATAACAAGCCTCCCTGTATTGCCGTCCCACTGCCTTGTCCAGCTTCGCCATCATTTTGTGCTATAGGGATAGTCAGCCTCAGGGTAGCTTGCACCAACACAACAGCCCAACAATTTCTCCTCTGACACCCCTGTATAAATCTCAGCAGGCCATTCTCCGTGTTCAGGGCAGTTAGCTTATAAAATGAGGCTTCTACAGACTTTGTCCATAAAGCTTGTATCCAAACTATATGATTCTCCGGTGACCACCCAAATAATTGACAAATCCTCTTGTGCAGTCTGTCGGTATAGTAAATACCGGGGTATGAAGAGTCATAAAGAAGACCAGGCGAGGCCCCACGCGTCAGGCAGGCGATCAGGCCCTAGCGTGTGGGCGAGCTCCTCAGCGCACCAGGCGAGGGCCCCACGCATCAGACGGGCGATCAGGCCCTAGCGTGTGGGCGAGCTCCTCAGCGCGTCGGGCGAGGGCCCCACGCGTCAGGTGGGCGATCAGGCCCCAGCGCGCGGGACGAGAGCGGGAGGCCCCCACACTGGCAGGTGGGGCCCACGCGGCAGGAAGCGTCCCGAGGGGAGTCTTCTGGGCGAAGGCTCTCCCCCGCTGCGAAGGACAGGCGCATTAAATGCGACATCATGCGCGGATGGATCGAGGAAGAGATGATTACCGCCACAGTGACCTCTGCGGGCCTGCTCAACTGTCATTGTGGCGCTGCGGAATTGACCGGCAGAGAGAGAGGTTAGCTGTCCGTGTCAGACCGCGCAAGCTGGGCCCCGCCTGTTATTTCACCGGCATGTTCACACAGGTCAGAGGCCACTTGCGAAGCACGCGTGGGCGGCGCCGCTCGGCAGCGGTAGCACGTTTTCGTCTCTCTTGTCTTGTCTCTCCAATCTTATCAGTGTACTCTGTGTACTGTGTAACCTACCCCCTTGGCTCTCTCCGCCAGCCCACGGCTTGTATAAAAGGGGAGGAGAGAGAGAGGAGGGGCATTCGGTAACCATTCCCAGATAACCACAACACGAAAAGAGTTAAGGCTCGGCAGGAGTAGGACTGTTACCCGCAGGGGGTCCGAACCTGGGTAATCTCTGTGTGTCGCTCCTCGCCGCGCTTGATGCTCAAATCGGATCGAGCTCGGCTGATCGACTAGCAGGATAGAAATCTGATAGGGGTGTGATCTGCAGTGGTTAAGCGGAGAACACGCTGTCAGTGGCGCGCCAGGTAGGGGTGTGATCCGCAGTGGTTAAGCGGAGAACACGCTGTCAGTGGAGCGCCAGGTAGGGGGCGCTGGCGTTAGTTTGAGCTCTTCGACCTCTCTTCAGGCGGCAATGGCGGATCAGCAGTCCGCGGTGGATAAAGAAGCAGCCGCCAGAGTCGCGGCCGTGGAGTCGGCTGCGGGCTCGGCAGGAGTAGGACTGTTACCCGCAGGGGGGTTTGAAACTGGGTAATCTCTGTGTGTCACTCCTCGCCGCGCTTGACGCTCGAATCGGATCGAGTTCGGCTGATCGACTAGCAGGATAGAAATCTGATAGGGGTGTGATCCGCAGTGGTTAAGAGGAGAACACGCTGTCAGTGGCGCGCCAGATAGGGGTGTGATCCGCAGTGGTTAAGCGGAGAACACGCTGTCACAGTCCATGAAGCGTTATGTTGTTCGTATCTGGATAAATTGTCTGCACGTAAGCAAATTAACTAAGGTGTACCCCATTCGTACCTTCCATGATATTATCAGGACCGTAATGAATGACAAATGATAACGTATTTGGTAGCCGGGGTGGGAATGGGAATGAAACTCTCGCCTGTGGGCTAGGGTTTTATAGGTGCCCTGCCCCCAGGTGCTCTCGCCCGGTGGGAATGGGAATGAAGCTCTCCGCTGTGGGCTGGGGTTTTATAGGTGCCCTGCCCCCCCTAGGCGCCCTCGCTCGGGCCGCCCTGCCCCACACGCACCCTCGCCCAGAGCGCCTTGCTGTTGGCGCCCTGGCGGAGGGCACCTAGCGCTAGACGCTCTAGCCGGTGGCGCCAAGTCTTAAGATACCGCCCTGACCGAGAGTTCCAATTGCGTGCAATACGTGGGCATTTCTTTGTTTGCGTATTTTTTTAGGGTAAACAGTAAAAATTTTCACATTCCTGAGTATTAATTAGCCTTCCTTTACAAGCATAAGAATCTCTATTCTTTCTAACTACCTACACATCAAAATTTTGATCGCAAGCCACAAAACAGAAATGTTCTAAACCTTCTCTAGGGCTTGGAGTATGTCATCCCTTAGATCCCCAAACTTCTCAACACCAAAACTGAACCTAACCAAGTTATCCTTGATCCCATTTTTGGTCTTCTCTTCGTCACTCTGACCCCTGAAAAGGAAACAAAAAAGCATAAACACATATGATCCATGAACCCATAAACGATCCATTACTCTATAAGTGCAGCTGTACTCTTAATTTGGAACAGATGAAGCTGTGGCTATGTGATTTCAAGTACTTACCAGAAGGACATGACCGCTGGCTGCTGCACTAGGGTCTCGCATCCACCGAGGGACGTTGCGATGAGCGGTATCTCCAGTGCATCGATGAACCTCATGACGCCGTGCAGGTCTGACGCCACCTCGAAGCTCAGAACGCCGCCGAAGCCGCTCATCTGGCTCTTGGCGATGTGGTGCCATGGGCTGCAAATATACTTGTCGAATATTCAAATGGCCACATTCCTGGCAATGCCAACAGATACCTAGAAAATGAACTTCAAGCCAGTGCCATAACATCTAATTTTGAGTTGAGTGTGGATTTCACGCACTCAAATAACACTTCAGTGGTACATCAGATCCTATGTAACGGATACACAGCTTGCAGTAATTTCATCAGCTCAAATGGTAGAAACTTTGTTCATAGTGAGAATCTATCACTTGGAGTCAATTTTGCTGTATACCCAGAAAATGGTCCCTTGCATGATTTGATACCACAGATTGCAATGAAATGTCAAAACACATGAAATTATTCCCCTCCCCCCATATGAATATCAGTATGGACAGATGTCTGTGAATGATAAGGTTTTGATCGAGCTGCAGAGTATTGGCATTTGCCCAGAGACAGAGACAGTGGTGTGATCCCTTAAACTCTGAATTTTTGAACACTTAATGTTGTTCTTTTCAACTTATTTGCTAATCCATTTGGAAAACACAAACACTTTAGTTTTTGAGCCGTTTTTTCTTTAATCTGAAAGGTGTGTCTAAAGACTCTAAAAACAAGTAAAATGAAGTGGGTCGTTTGCTAAAAAAAACAGTGTAGGTCTTTTAAAAAGGAAAGCACACGAGCAAATAAGTCGAAAAGAACAATCTGCATTTGAAAACTTCATTAGTGTTTTATGTAGGTTTTTATAATTTTGTATGCATTGAAATCAGGTTATGATCTTTATATTTTCCCTCGCAAATGGCTGTAGAAGTTACGTAATATTCTGACTTCCTCAGAATTTATAACGGGAAATCTTTTTTTTAACATTCTAGACTTCTTGTTATGTTTTTTGCCTTATGTTTGCAATACGACCCTTCCAGCCAAAGCTAGATGAAGGAGAGCACGAGGACATCAATAAAATGATCTCAGAGTTGAGGAAAAGGCTGCATGATCAGGTTACATGAACAGTAACTCCTAAAAACATATGTTCAAATTTCTGCTTAAGAAAACAAGCCTTTGATTTTGATGGAACCTGAATGCATACTTCATTACTCTATGTACTATTTTCAATGTATTGATATGATTGCATCAAATCCTTGTATACTTATTACAATCTCTATCATGCTTCTGAAAACTTGGGTTTTGGTCTACCACACAGGGCACAGACTTGCGTCTACCAAGACTCAAGAGAATGCTGGTAAGTAACTACATCACGAAGTCCTGAGTCCTGACATGAATTAAGAACAGCTCAGAGGCAATATTTCCTTGGCATTTCAGAAAATCAAGGGAAGGCCAGCTTGGTATATTAAAGGTGGTGAGCTACCTCACTTGGAAAACTTAATTTCACCTTACACATGCTTCGGTGATAAGTGGGGAAATATGTGTGTGTTTTGTAGGCGTACTGCACAATCGATGGCATCCTGGTGGATGTTCTCATTACAGGGGCTGCACAAAACCGAGTGGTAAGTTTAGGTTAGGTCTTCATGCATGCTATTTTAACTGATTGGTTGTATCAGAAAATGTAATGTGCTACCTCTGTAATTAGTAGAGAAGAAGTCCATATATGGAATACAATTACTATACTCTTCTGTTGGTCTTTTATTTATGCTTGAATTCAATTTGTTATTTTTTTCCTTTAATAACAATACTGGTAGAAGCAGGCCTTCGGCTCTTAAAATTAGAGACAGTCTCATCCAAAGCTGCTTTTGTGGATAGTTGTAGGTGTCATGGCATCCGAGTTGGAAAATGAGCTTGTAGCGTTTCGTTTGATGATTGATCCAAATAATGTAGGGCCTATATTATTTGTGTAATTTTTGTAATTTGTGCAAGTCATCTGAGCGTACTGTGCAGAACTGTAGATGTGTTTTGTCTTCAAAGTTTGTTTTGTGCTTTTTTGTGATCCGCCAATGAACTCCTGATATTTGGTTCGAGCTCTGTTCCATGCTGGAATACTATACTAATTCCATCTATCGAGTTTAACTAATTTTTATGGCCTTTTCATCATTGTAGGCTTCAGGTGATCACTATATCTCATCAGGATGTTGAAAAAGTACTCCTCACAACATTCCTACAGGTAGTTTGTCAATCCGAGGGGGCATATTAAAGTGTTTTTTATTTCTCCCGTTGCAACGCACGGGTATTTTTGCTAGTAATAATAATAGATGGACAAATCACTTTATTATCCGCATTTAACGCTTCCCAGCTAGAACGAAAACATATATACGTGCATCAGTGCATGAGCTTGAAGGCCTAAATATTTGAAGTCGATCATAATTAAGACTCCAATTTGTTTCTTGGAAACAGAGTTCACGTCATTGATTAAACTAAAGCAAGCCTCTTCACATATTGATCGGCACTGTCAACGATATATATACGAGATCAGAAATAACTTGCGATATACTAATCTTTTACGTACTTAAAGGTGGTACAAACGAACGTCAATTATACTTTCTTTAAGGTTTATTTTGGGATTGACTGGTTATGCGCCTGCAGAGAAAGGTGAATTGTGCAGTATATTTTTGGCCGTTGGATCGAAATCTAATAACCTAGATCACGTACTACCACCACTCCCTATTACTTTCCTACCATTCCTTTCGCAATTCAATTCGTTCCCACTCCCCATCTCCCTGTGCCGCCAACCTCCTCTCCCTCTCTGTTCTTACTCTGTGCGCCTCCTCCACTGCCACGTGCCTCACTACTAAACGATGAAGTGTTGATGTAAATGATTTATGCTGTAGAAGCACCAAGCACATAGGTTCTATGTTTATCTTGAAAAATGGTACAAGTCTGTTGTTTGATACCACGATGGTAGCATTGCTTAGAAATTGGTTCGCTAGAGGGTGCAGGTATGCAAAGTTGTGTCGGTTCTATCAATGAACTAACATAGAGGCTTACATGGATGTGACCACGGTTAATTGATAGAACTAACATAGGTGGCCACTATATTTATACCTGTTTATGGATAGAACCGATAAGCTCCATGGAGCCTTATGTATTATTTCTAGTAATGGTTCATGTAACCGGTACAAATTAACTAACACAATTAGTCTGGCATATATGTGTCAGTTCATTTATAGAACAAACATAGATATCCACTCTATCTATGCTGGTTCTATCCACGAACCAGTAGAGAGGACATCTTTTGTGTCGGTTCATGAACCAACACATATATGACTAAGATCATTTGTGTCTGATTATTTGAATCGATCCAAAGGTTGGGGCCAGTTATGAACCACCACATATTAACCTTTCTAGTGCATTGATAGGCCACATACCTAGTCGGAAATTAATTGTCGACTCCGGGACCTGACTTCCCCAAAGGTCGTACTATGGAGATTTGTAGAGGGGTAAACGGACCGCCCGGTCCCTTTAGGGTTATAAACCCTATGCGACGATGGGAGGAGGAGTGCGTGGCAAGAATGGCAAGGGAAATGAGTCCGAAGACACCTAATTAAAGTTTTGATTGGTTCGGACCCTTCCAAGGCTCCTTACTTGGATGAAGTGTGTACAAGAAAGAAAGTTGGCGAAGACTCCAACGGCCTTTGCTATATATGGAGTGACTTGTGTATGGTGCTTCGATGCTTCCTATGTGTGTTGTGTTCTACTGGAAGCGTGCAGAGCTTTTTGCCTATCTTGATGCCGAATCTGACCCCCGTTTCTCGAGGGCCCAAGGGAGGCTCTTATACTCCTCATGTGGATGCATCTGAGTACGCCGTTTTGCTGGTGTATGCGGGACGTGATCATTAATGTATTAGCGGTTTCAACAGGTATTAACCAAGATATGTATCACTGTGCAGGGTTGTCATCCGTCTTGTCCACCAACCCGGCCCCATTACGGCTGCTGTAGCATTGTGCCAGCCACTGTTCAGTCACTACCCTGTCATGGTTGCAAACGAATTGCAGCTCCCGATGACGACAGATCATTCCGATTGTCAGAGGGGTCTTGTCAAGCTCATGGCTTCACCGGGAAGCCACGCCCAGGGTGTCTCTGCCCTGACATGTGTTCGCCTTGCTGACATGACTCGAGCAAGGCTCCGCTGAGCAAGGTTACGAGCGAACTCTGCTTGGGACCCATTCAGGCACTCCATGCTCGGCCAACTCCATCGAGCACCTCCACTTGGGACCCTTCTCCGAGCAGCCCACGCTCGGGCAGCCCTTTCAAGCATACTTGCTCGGACAACTCTTCCAAGCGGTCCTGAGCAGCATGTCTTGATCTAGAAGCTTTGACTTGGTTAACACAGGTGACAACGCCGCACACAAGGCTATTGTGAGCCTATCTCCAGCTAATTAACGCCCTCCTACGTCACCTTATCCTCGTCACTAATCATCAAATTAAATACAAATCCAAAAGATTACAGAAAGAAATTAACTATTGCATGCCTATCCAATTAATAACCCTCGATATCATGGGAACTCTTCCCTTGTATTTTTCTTCCTTTTTAGATGGATGCAGTTTGAATGATGTGCACAACTAACGGTACCATATGTGTTGGTATCCTTGTCACTTAGAATGGAGCGCATGAACGGTAGCTGTGAACCCTGACAGGAAAGATAAAGAGCCAACAAACTGTATGTCAGTATGTGTAACAAAAACCTGCGACCAGCGATTTGAAGCCAAAAACTATCAGTGTAACAAAAACAAGCGGCGAGAGAATTCACCCTAGGACACGTGATCAGCCTCATATGCTCGACAGCCACATCACAAGGACTAATTATACATGCCTATACCCAGAAAAATATAGCTTTCGTTCGAAGCTGCATAACAATGGCCAATTTTTGGTATAACTAATCTACATATAAAAACTAAATAATTAGGATGTTATTTATTCTAACAAACTAATTCGAAAACTAGCTTTCTCTAGAGATTAAAATATTTCTTTGAATAACCTAACCACACGGACAATCGTACCAAAAAGTGTTGTAAGGAAATCTGAAATGTTTCTTCTTAAACAAAAACGAAACCATACATTCACCGTCTATTTTTCGATTGTCATTTTACTAGAGCATTTTGGTGGGTAGTATAGATAGCTCTAGGTTTGAATCTATCTGAAAGTTTGTGTCATATATATGAAATCGAGGTTGGCTATCAAGAATAGGATTTATCAAAGATATATAAAATCATGATTGCTGTTGCAGCTTTGTTCTAGCTAGTCTATATTTGTTTTTTAAAACAATATTGTATTTAATAAATGCAATTTTATTTCAGAGGGACCAATTGGTTGGATGACAGTAGGAGATAAACAAATATATATACACATGAAGCGTGTTAATCATTAATTTGAGGTGGAGTAATAGTGTCATTTGCCAAATTTGGTCGGAGAATAAAACGAAATTGTCTTGTTTATATTTTCAATATCTAAAAAAAATAGAGGAGTCGTATGCATTTTTAGAATGGATCGGTGGCGCTTGAGGAGCGTTCGGAAGCTTCACCAATCCGATACCCATAGACCTTCCTAATCTTGAAGGTGTAAGGGTATAGATCTGCACGCAGACGGGTGCGTACGTCTTCTCCATTTGATGCGCCCCTGGTATTGCATAGATCTCATGTGACCTCGGGTTTGACTTGGCTACGCAGCTAGCTAGGTCGATCCGTCGACTAATTAAACTAACGGAGTACATCAAATTAAACATTAATTAGATTTCCGGCGGTGTAGCATTAGATTTCACACATGCTTACCTGCTCCCAAGGTACTAGCTAAATACGCCTTGGTTACCTATAAGCAATTAAACAAAGATGCGGCGACCGAACTCAGGTCATGATAAACAAAGTGGAGTACTTGAGGCTTGTTTGGTCATGATGAACATGCTTGCTTTGCTTCTTTGTCATAATAAACATTTTCTAGCAATGTCACAACTATATAAGATGTCAAAGTTGCCTAACTTTAGTTCATTAAAATTTAGCCACATTTTTAAAAGTTTTGTCAAGTTTGTCATCTTTTTTGTGTCTATGCTAGCTATATGGGGTCCATGCGGCTGAAAAAGAATCTTGTTTAATTAACTTGAGTTATCAACTAAACAAGGTAACTCAGTCAAACATGACTAATATCAGGTTGTGGTAAAATGTGAAAATCTTACTCAAACCAAACAGACCTTATGTCTCTAGTGGCCAGCCAGCCGCGTGATCACACTAGCTACCGCACTACATTTCATTAATTAATTACACCCCGTCACGCATAATTTGGTATTAATTGATCACTCGCTACATGTTATGGGTAGAGTCGCTACACGCTTGCGAGTATCTCAGCTCATGGAGAAATGAATAATGCCACTGCCCAGGATGAAGCGGATCAATATTTCTGTGCACCAGTGGATGCGTACAATCAATAGCTATAAAATTATGGGCGCGTACAGTCAGTCACGGAGCGCGCGTACATATATAATGACGCAGGGAGAGTATACCAGGTCAGTGAGAGTACTACGAGTGAAATTGGGTCGGATATGGTTGGGTAGTATCCATTTTGTATTCTACTCTAATTGATTTTGTCGAGTACAAACTAGGCTATAGGTATGGTTAGAGTAAAATCAGATCATGTATGGATATCATACGAACGGGTAGAAAGCGGTTACTAGATACTGAGTCGAGTAGCACATAAATTATGTAGTATTAAAACTTACGATAAAAATAATATAATTAACACATAATTCAACGCATATAATCTCAACATAGCACCAATATAGCACATAGCACACAAAATACACATAGTCCTAACCTAACACAAATAGTCCATAAAATATACATAGTCCACAACAGTATGCTACATGCTACGAAGCATCACTTATAGCTGATCCTCCCCAACCCTAGACTAACAGTGATCCAGAAGCTAACTTCACTGAGCTGATCAACGAAGAAGGGTTGGAGCTCGGCTCAGCGATGGGGTGGCTCCCGCGGGAGGCGGGGCTCGGCGATATATAGGAAAGGGCAGAGAAGCTCAGTGGAGAGCCGTGGACTCATTGGCGTCGGGGCGGCGCTCGACCGAGGAGCCGCGCCGAGCGGTGTTGGAGTTGTGGTGCTCGGCAGAGGGGTGGTGGTGTCGGGCGACGGTGGAGGGGCGGACCATAGTCCCTAAATTGTCTGCACCTAGATAGCTGCGCACAACGATCCACATTGTTGCTGTTAGGGCGGACCAAAGAGACAAGGCAGGAGTGGCCTCGCGAGGCACCGCCAAAGGCAAGGGAGACCGAGGCAGAGGGTGGCAAGACTACCGCCTTGATGCCGGCGCGCATGGCATGGGATTCTATGATGGTCTCATGGGTCGACGCCGCCATGGAACATCCGGAATGCCGACGTGGAAGGTGTGGGATGCCGGCGTGGATGGCACGCTGTGGATTGTGGAAATAGGATAGGCGATGTAGGAGGATGCGGCCGACGGCTATGATCGGGAGTTGGGACAGAGGAGACTATGCATCGTGTCTGTGTTGTACCTCAGACTAGGGTTGACTGGGTGCATGACACCGCATGGTAGCTAGGTAATTGGGTTAAGCCGACCAGCCGAGAGTGGCACATGGGGAAGTTTGGCCATGGCTGTAGTGGCAAATATCAAGTACCCGAAACCAACCCATATTTATGAGATAGTTTTCATCTTCTATCCAACTCGTATCCAACAGAAAAAATTAAATTTGTATACTACCCGAACCCGACGGGTCAAAAATCCT
Source organism: Raddia distichophylla (assembly GCA_005191435.1). NCBI lineage: Eukaryota > Viridiplantae > Streptophyta > Magnoliopsida > Poales > Poaceae > Raddia > Raddia distichophylla. The sequence goes on along the minus strand of SPJY01033140.1, from coordinate 914,914 downwards.
AAACCGTTTGCTAATCATCCTTATACTGGATCAGGTACCCGGCGGGGCTACCCGATCGGCCGTTTTCACCCTCTGTTCAAAGAGTATATATATGTACCATCCTACGCAGAGGTAAGGAACACAGCGACAAAGGTGAAGCTCTCTAGTATTCATCGATCAGCTAGCCACGTTAGCTCGCTTCGGAGCGTCTCGTGCTCCCGATTTTCTTGATAAATTTTACTCCCTCCGCTAATGACGCGGTCATCGTCTGTCGTCAATACTTCGCTCCCGCGCCAGCGCCGCTTGCTGCGCCCTCGCCGTTCTTCTAACCCAACGGCGGCCAGCACTGCGTCCCTTGACGCCGTCCTCCTCGGCGTCGAGGGAGACGTCGTCGACTTCTACGGCACCGAGCCTCCGAAGCACTTGGTGCCAGTGCCGCACGCCGGCGGCGAGGCTTCCCTCCGACGAGATCCTGGCTGTTGGATTTATCCCAAGATCAATCCTTAAAAAAAGGGCTCTTTTACGGTACCTACTACTAAAAATACTACCACAGTAGTATATTTTAGATCTAACCGTCCATTTCGTAAGGGTGTTGTAAAAAAAATACTACACTTGTAGTATAATATACTAGTCTTGCAGTATAAAAAATCTAGAACTAATCTCAGCTATTGGATTGAGAGGAATGGACGGTCCTCATTACTCAGTAGGTACCGTAAAAGACCCCTAAAAAAAACCTCGAACTAAGCTGGTCGTCGTCTAGACCGACGAACATCAAGAGCATGCCACAAAGCCCGTGTTCAGAAGGAATCACGCCTCCCAAACATAGCTCATTGATAAAACACAGGACAAGCTTGTTGGAATAGTCCCACATTGGAAGTGGGGAGGGCCTCAGCATGGTTTATAAGGGTGAGGGTGCACCCCCCTCATTGAGCTAGCTATTTGGGGGGGGGGGAGATGTGGCCCAAGAGACCTAAAGCCCGCTGATGTACGTTGGGCCTGCATATGTGGCAGGCCAACGGCCTGGGGGTGCTCGGCGGGCGCGCCATGTGGGCGGCCCGGCCAACAAAGCTCACATATTTTCTGGTTCTAAAACTTGCACCTTACCTTAGCCCTTAGCCATCTATTTATATTAGAGAAAATACAAGGCTTCTACTCAAATTAGAACTACTAATTCTAAACAAACTCCATCTTTAGTGCTTTTACTTTTAGATAAACCTAATCCTACTCAAACAAGACAAAAACTATCAATATTAGATGCAACAATCACCCCTAATCTTGATCATAATCTCCTGACGCGTCTACTTGAACTTGACGCAATCTAATAACTTGATAAATATGCTTCCTTGAAGAGTCCTCATGCCCATCTGACGTGTTCATAATCTTGACGGGTTGCAGCCCAAACTTATCCTCACCTCTGCATACTCGGTTCTTCTTCTTCTTTTCCTTCTTCATCGTCTTCGTTTTCTTCTTCTTCTTCTTCTTCTTCTTCTTCTTCTTCTTCTTCTTCTTCATAATCTTCTTTTTCTTTTTCTTCACTATCGTTGGTGCTTTATCTCCTTCTCCTTCTCTGTATCAATTGCCTCCTCTATGGCATAGAAAGGATCTGACTCCAACACATCTGTTAAGTCGGTTGAAGTTGCACTTGATGTTCCCTACTTAAACATTTCATGGTACAACCTTTTCATGCATTTCTTGTTTACTATGCTTATTAGTATATATGTTCAATTGAATCATATATAACCTATCTTTGAATCTTTTTACCTCTACCCGCTTTGCTAATAGACCCATAAATCTTCTTGGTGCATGATCACTTTGCATCTGTCTTTGCCAAACTGTCTCAAACTGATGATGTTTTTCGAGAAACTTAGTATAAAATATACCTCAGGGAGCACACGTTGTTCTCCGTTCTTGCACTGGAGAAGAATTACCCCTTCCCCTTTATCTCCACAATTGATCCAACACCATATTGGATTTGTCCATGGAAACTCTCATCCAACTTCTCAAAAAGATCTTTGCCCAGTCATATGGTTGCTTGCACCATTGTCTAAATATTACTTCGTAGATGTAGGTTATGTTTCACCCTCGACACACGACCTCAACACCACCTTCTCTTTACTTAAAAGCATCACATCATGTACCTTCTGCACATGCGTGAAGAGAAGTAGGCATGATTCATTATCGACGTCCTTATGGATGAGATTCGTCTTCTTTTTGTGCCAATCTCTATTACGACGTGGTTTTTAGCACTCAGATGCAAAATGCCCACATACATTGCATTTGAAGCACTTGATCTTGCTCCTATCCTTTGCACCCCGAAGTTCTGTTTGCCATTGCTTGACTTGTCATCATCTGTATCACTTGATTAACCGCTGCTGTCAGTATCGCTTGACGAGTCATCATCGTCATGACCACCCTTGTCACGCCAATGTCTACCACAATGGCTGCAAACGTTTTGTGACTTGGATCCTTTGATAGAACCCTTGTCACCGGCTTTCTTTCCACCACCTTCAGAAAACCTCTCTCCCTTCTTCGACAGTGTCTACAACTGCGATCGGGTGAGCAACAATTTCCCTTGGACCTCTGGATCACCAATAGAGGATTTGATCCGTTCGTCGTATGCTTGGTAGCAACCAATCAGATCAGCCAATGTTAATGTCTTCAAGTCAATACATTCCTCTATCGAGATGACGAGTTACATGTATTTCTCCGTGCCGCACGCAAGAAACGGCGCACCACTTCAACTTCCGATAGGTGCTTGTCCTCATTTTTCTCCAGACTTCAGATACCATTGACAATTGTCGATACCCTGGTGGCGAAGGCCTCTACGGTCTCTCCGTCCAGCATCTTGAGATTCTCAAAATCTCGTTAAAGACACTGTAGCTTTACAGGTGTCTGTCTCAGCAGCGCCAGCGGCTGTGATAAATGCTCCGTAGGAAGGTGATTCTAGTACCACAAGATCAATCGAGGAGCAATTCGTCGAGAAAATGTTTGCGGTCCATTGCCAGGTTCGCATTCGTAAATGTGGTTAGACGATGAACTTGTGGGTTGTGTGCATGTATTGTAAACTTGTGGGTGAGACGATGCACTCTGTAATGCATGTAATGTGAATTTATGGACAATGTGTTTATTGATGTCGCACTTTTGTTTATATGTTTTCGTATTCATGTGTGATTGATTGAGAAATGTATTGGTGGATGCAAATGTGGTCGCTTGTGAAAATATATATATTGTGATTGTTATGGGGAAATGGGTATGTGAAACTGTGGGGAATACAGTTTTTTGCAGGTTGAAATTGAGTTTTTTTTAATAAATTTTTTGTAATTTTTATTGTTGGCACACTGTCATTGTCGGCGGTCTATATAAAGGCCGACCACAAAAGTCCTGCAAGGGAGCATGCCAAAAGTACCGTAGGTTTTTCGTTTTCTCTGCGGCCAAACAATTGCCGTCCACAAAGACCACAGTATTGTCGGCGGCATATGCGTAGCCCGTCCATAAATAGGGAGCAGTGTCGGCGGCCCAACAGAAGGACGACCAAAAAAATGTTGCAATGTGGGCGGCATAACTGTAGCATGTCCACACAGATGAAGAAATGTGGACGGCTTATTGGTAGGCCGTCCACAAAAGTTTGCAACGTGGCACCCTCAAATGGTCCGTGGGACACACACGGCAGAGCGTCCTCACCACGCGCCGTGCTATCAGGATGTAGTTTTGTAGGCGGCTGGAACTTGGGCCGTCGACACAGATGTTCCGTAGGCGCTCTACCTAGGAGGTGGCTATATCGTCGGTTTTGTGTATGGCCGTCGACAAAAATGGCTTGTATCGTCGATCATTGACGACGAACTTTTGTCGTCAGCTGGCCAATGACATAACATTTTGTCGTCGGTATTTGCTGTTATGTCATCGGCTTAGGCCACCCACACAGTTCTCATTTCCTATAGTGTTTATATACTAATGCGCATGATGTCTCTTTTCGGTGGATGATGTAAATGATGCGCAAAATGTCTCTTTTCGGAGCTACTATCACTATCAGTTTTTGAACAACCAGTGATTAAGTAATAGTGATAATCGAGAATAACCATTGGCGGTACTAGAACTGCCAGTGATGACTATTATTACTAGTGATCCTCTCATGCAACCGCTAGTATCATAGGTATATCACTGCTGGTTCTTTACCCGAACCGCTAGTGATTAAACATATCACTAGCGGTTCTCTGACCCAACCACTAGTGATGACATGTATATCAAGCAGTTCTTTACCCAAACCGTAGTTCTTTACCTGAACCTCTAGTAATATGTTAATTATCACTAGTGGTTGACAATTATTATTACTAGCAATTCTCTATCTGATCCGCCAATGATAAGTTTCTTTAGGCAAAAAAGTACCCATAAAAATTGACTGGCCTCAGGTTTTGCTAGCCATGCCCTTTGTAAGCACAATCAGCAACACATTCTACTCATCCATACTCACATACACCACAAGATCATAGATACAAAGCTCTTATATACATTGATCACATAAGCATCTCCAAGTGTCAACATCAATAGAGGTACAATTAGATCCAGATAAGTATCCACATTAATCACTTTACATCCATGTGAGCAAATAATTTTCATCATTGCATTAAAGTTCATTTCACCACTACAACATAGGGACAAGTTCACAACATACAAAAGTTCACAAGTTTACATCCATATGAACACATAAGTCTCAAAAGTAGAAAACGGTCAGGCCTGCAAATAAGTTTGCAAGCATACCCTGTCATTTGCAAGCAAACAACAATGTATAGCTCGTCACAGACGAAGCAAGTAAGTTCACAAGTTGCAAATAAGTAACAAATGCATAAGTGCTATTAAATAAATAAAAGAGCATTTAGATTAATACGAGAGTGTTCAATTCATAAACCATACCAATCATCACCTAGAGTATCTGAAAGGACCTTACAGTTCCTCTAGTCATTCCCACGCGTAGCAACATGTTTCTCCTCACCGCTTCTAGGGATTTAGCTAGGAATAAGAAGGAACACTTTAACTCCTTACGTAGTTGGCAAGGTGTAGGAAACCTAGGCCGAAAGGAGGGTGAATCGGACGCCTAATTCAAGTTTTAACCTTTGTTTGTGTGATTGATTATGTCAGTTTTTTACCCAAGCTACCGATGAATCCCTATGAGCTAGATGCAGAAGTGTTGGCATAATTAATCAACAGAGAATAGGTGGCTCGATGGCTCACACAAGGTTTTGTACACGCCCTCCAACGGATGAAGGCAACACACTTCCGACACACAGAAGTGACCCTCGACACACAGAGGGTTTCGGTCGATGTAGTCGTTCGGTTGATGAAGCTCGTGGCGTGGCGACGATCTCCCCGGCGGTGAAGTCCCAAGAGCACAAGACCAGAGACCGTCCCTCACCACTACCCCTTCTCTCCCACCATGTAGCTAGGCCAAGACCTTCATGGGAGAAGGGGCCAGACTTTTGGACGGATGAGAGGAGGTAAGGGGCACCTTCTTCTTCCTCTTCCTCTCTCCTTCTCCCTCTCTCCTTCCCTCAATCTCTCAAGCACATGGAACCTTAGATGGAGGTGGGAACCATGGGAGGAGCTCTCAAGGGTGGCTATGGCAAGGGGTGGCTGCTAAATGAGGCTCTCTCCCTTTCCCCATGCTAGTGGCTCCTATTTATAGGCACAAGGTGAAAACCCTAATAATGGACGACCCAGATTGAATTTCCTGTGATGCAGTTTAATCCATCGGACACCTAGTCCGACGGTCGTCGGACCCAGTCCGATGAAGTGTTTCATTTTGGGAGTAGCCTGGTCGAACCTAGTCTGACGGTGGTCGGACCCAGTCTGACAGAAGGGTTGCATTTAGGGACTTAGTCCCTAGGAGCCGATGGCCTTGTCGGACCCAGTTTGACAGAAGGGTTGCATGTCGAGGGACTTAGGCGCTCACACATTCATCCATCGAACCCAGTCCGACGGGGCTAGTTTTTGCAGCCCACTTCATTTTGGCTATCCCTTTCATCCTTGATGTCTCGCCTAGAGTTTTGTGCCATGTTTGTCGACTTGTGAACTCGGTGGGAACATTTGGACACTTAGGCAGGAAGTTTCGCGCCCATAGGAAATATCTGTCTTTAAGACTTAGCGGCTACGAAACTTCGGATAACTGGCTATCCCCTGGAGTCCCCTGGACCTATCCCGAACTCTCTCGAAGGCGAATGAGGATAAGAGACCGGAGATGTGCTCTGTGGGACCCTGCAGCCAGAGATACGACGATCTATAGGCAAGTTGGCCCTAGGCTACACACACGTAAGAAATCAAAAGAAAACTAGGAAATCTTGACGTGATCTAGCTCTACAGCCCAGTTGCCATAAATTACCAAAATCATTCAACCCATAGGAGGCTTGATCTTACACAAGGTACTCAATACCTAGCAATGACATCGCACATTGTTTCATATTGTGCCACAACCTTCGGAGAAAAGAGTCGGTGAACCATCTGCCTGGACCTCCGTTATGGTGTGGACAACATCGGTCTTTATCTTTTACAGGCCCCTGCCTACCCCAGTCCTTGTTGCAGGCTTAGTGGCCACTTGAGTGGCCTCGGGTGGAGCCACCGATTTTGAGGGACAAGCAACCGACGCTAGTTCAACGGGCTCGTGGTCTATCATTGGTAGCTACAAAGGGAACTAGAGATTAGCTCCTTATTTTAATTACAATGGAAAAACATTATTGGTCGGCTCAAGCACAATGAAACAGGCAGAACGACAAATCTGAACTCAGGGGTGATTTCTTTGTTGAAAGCTTAATTAACGTCATCAATACACATGGTTATCATGTATTGGAGATATATTATATTAGATTTGAACATAACCACTATGATATTATAATTTAGTATAGTGGGTACAAACACAAATACATATTCAGTCCTACCCACAACTATAGTAGATTTGGATCACTAAATCAAAACCCTAGGATGCTTATGCAATGTTGTAAATTAAAATTTTGTAGAGATTAGAAGACCAAAGCAAAGATGACTCATCATGGCCACGATAAGCAATCGACTGGAGTGTTCCTCTGTATCGAAAGCTTTAATAGTAAATCCCTACATGTTAGTACAAATCAAAACTATTAAGAGATTACAATCCTAAAAAAAATATGACAGCAAGTAGTCGTCGTGAGCGCATGAAACATGTGCATGTGCTGTTGTTTTTCATCCGATCAAGGAAAAATAGTATAAAAAGGATGCAAAGTTTGAAAGTGGGGAAATTTAGCTGTATGACACTCAATTCGCGGGACTTGGTAAAAATGACACCCAATTCACTGCGCTTTCGTCCAGTGACACCCGAGCAACGAATTGATGCGGCAGATGACACCCTTACATTTTTTATTGTCTTTTTCTTTATTCCTCCCATTTAAACATAGTGAAGTACCTATTTTGCCCTCGGGCCATTTTTCTTCAGACAGGAGGTTTTGCCGGAGGTTTTGCCGAAGCCTTTCTTGAGAAATTATCCTCATCTTTTAATCGGCTCTGCAATTGGCTGAGGAGAGCACAACTACATACCAGGTGGGACCCACCTGAGTACTGGACCAATGCTGAAGGCTGAAGCGCCTGCATCTGCTGATCTGCATGGCATAATCCGATACAGAAACTAGAGCATAGGCATAGCACAAACCAGGATGATGCTACTTGACAAAAGCAGCTACAAGGTTCTAGAAAAAAAAACTGTATAAGATTAATGCATCTGTCATCCATGAATCATCTAATGTTGCATACATTAAATTTTGAAGCAACACAAAATATAAGGTTCACTGAGCTTGTAAATACAAGGCAATATACTGACCTTCACTGATGTCCAAAATACAAGCAATATACATATAAGGTTCACTGAGCTTCACTGATGTCCAAAATACAAGCAACACATCAGAAGACAGAATATGTTGTCCAAAATACAAGGTTTGCAGATAGCTAATTAGAAGCTTTGCACAAAAAGTTTGCATATAGCACAAAAGGCAAAATACAATGCCCACACAGCATATTAGAAGATCATCACATATGAGTTATTTTCTTCTTAGGAGGTATCTTCTTCTTCTTCTTCTTCTTCTTCTTCTTCTTCTTCTTAGGAGTTATTTTCTTGGCAACCATCTCTTTGCCCTTGTTGCAAGCAACGGTCATGGGTGGTGTTGATTGGGCTTGGCCTGTGCATGACAGGATTTGACTTATGCTTTCTCTAGATGGTGAGCTCATTGCCAATCTCCTGAGCAATTGATACAAGAATTGCATTGCATTAGTTAGTATAAGTGGAATAGTACAATTTTTTTTAAAAAATTTACCTTCTTGTCATAGGGCCAGGGCTGCTACTACTGGCCATTGCATTGTTCTGACCCTTGGGAGTGCTGGTGCATGCACTCTGTGGCCTCCCTTGCTTGGCAGTTCTCTTCCTGTGATAGCACAAACCCTAGTAAACTACACATCATAAGAAATTCAAAACTGACATATTTTTAGTTCTGGTTATAGGTATACCTTTTCTTGGTACCATTGAGAGAGCACCTAGCCGAGGTCTGCCTATGGCCTAACTCCCCACACCTCTTACATTATACCTTCCACTTGCCTTTGCCCTTCTCTAGATATCCCTGGATCCTATTCTTCCTTTGTCGCCCAACAGATCTTTAGCCCATTGGTGGAAGAACCTTGAAGCCAAGTTCCACCCTGGGCCACTGGGATTTGTTTGTCAATGGCTGAGTGACACCTGCATAAGCTAGCTTAAAGCACCTCATAGAGAAGTATGGGTGCAGAAACTCATCCATCTTATCGTTTCTCATGGTAGTTATGAACACCAATGCATGAGGGCAAGGTTTTCCTGAAACTTGCCATTTCCTGCAAGTGCACTCATGCCTTCCTAAGTGCACCACATGCCTCATTACCTCTAAATCCTCACTAATCTCACCCACCTCTGCTGTATCTTTACCGCCACGTGTAACCTTCAAGTGTGACAATGCCCTAGTCTGTGCATTGAGTTGTTGTATCACAATAGGGAGCATGTCACCTTGCAGTTTATCAACTATTACCCTCCTTCTATCATACAATTGCATGGTCACTGACCTGATAGTGTCAGCAAGCTCTGCAACTGGTAGGTCTTTTATGTCTTTGATCCAGCTATTCCATGCCTCTGCAAGATTGTTTGTAATGTAATCACATTTGATGTCTTCACTGAACTTACATCTCATCCAAAGCAAAGAGTGATACTTAGCCAGCCATGGCTTCACTGTAGGGGATGCATCATATACCTTATTCATGTAGTGAGTCCCTGTATTCTCTGAATGATCTAGCAGCAGGGTACATTTTCCTAAAAACTGGACCATGGAACTTCTTCGCAAAGTTATCCATCAAGTGTCTAAAACACTCTCTGTGCTCTGCCCATGGGTACACTGCCTTCACTGCAGTTTCAAGTCCCTTGCATGCGTCTGAGCTAATTGCCAAGTGTGGGGGCTCTCCTATTGTCTTCTTAAGCTGCTGCATGAACCAGTCAGCCTAGAAGAAACCAAATGCTATAGGAAACATCCAGCTGTGGCCATCCAAACCAGTGGCAGAAGCAAGGTGTCCATTCCACCTACCATTTAGAGCTGTGCTGTCTATGCTCAAGTATGGTCGACACCCATTCAAAAACCCATCTATGCTTGGTTTGAAACAATAAAAAAATCGGTGAAATTACATCTAATCTCCATCTCCTTGCAAATCAATCTCTACAACACTTCCAGGTAGGGCTTCTCAGCTCTACCTCAGCCTTGAATCTATACAACATTTCAAAACTTTCCTCCCATGTGCCAAAAATATGATCAATTGCCTTTTGTCTACCAGACCACGCTGTTGAATACACTAAAGTTACATTGTACTTCTCCTCTAATTTCTGTTGCAGTTCTTTTGCACCCATATTAGGTTATTGCTTAAGAAATGGTGTTGCCTTGTCTACAACCCAAAGATATGAGGCCATGCTTGTCTTAACTCTGCCAGTTGAAGCACACAAGTGCTCGAACTTATTCACAGTAACCTACATGACAACATGACGTTGGTTAGTAAATAAAATAGAATATTGGAACACACACAAAGGGCAAAAAATAAATTAGTGAACACACACCCTGACTGATTTTCCATCACGCGACAACTTTGCCACTATGGCCCATGGACAACCCTTAGCTCTGCAATACCCTCTGAACCTATTTGACGAAGCCTTCGCTGTGGCCGCCTCGAATTGACCCACAATGGCATGTTGCCTCAGTGCTATTCTGAACTCAAACATAGTTGGATATGAACTTCCCACTGCTGAGGGTCTTCCTTATCGTACTGCACATGTGCTTCACCGGGAAGCACATCATTTACTTGGAAGGTTGCCCCTTCCGTGTTGAAGTCATCAGCATCCCCACAGAGCTCGTCCTCCTGATTTACCTCATGTCCATGCCCATCAAATGTGCGATCCTCATCAAATGCAGCACCAGTTTCAGTCCTTAACCTCTCCGCCTCGTCTCTATCTCTAAGTCCAATAAGCTCGTAGATTTCGTCTTCATTGGTCAGCGGACCTACATGTCCAAACTCATCTTCCTCAGGTAGCAGATGTTGTGACGGGAGTCGTCACAAGGAGTGGAGGTGGGACAAGATGGAATATGGTACCGAGGTTACCGGTGGGGACAGCTGAAGCTGAAGTAGTACCCGAGGAGGCGCCTACCATCCTCGGGCCAGCACAACCCGAAGTTCCAAAGTCCAGCAGAATGGGAGAAAGGAGAAACCACGAAGAGCCAGTAGCCGCCTATGACCCCGCCCATCCATCACAAGATCCCCTTACCCTTCCACAAAATCCACAAACTCACCCACAACATCCCCCTATAAATCCCGAAGTAAGACCACCCAGAGCACAAGGGATGACCTACACAAACACTCATTTTGATGAAGAGTATCTGCAACACCGAAGATCAATGGAACAGCAGCTCGGGCGCCACCCCAGCAAAACCCTCGAAGATCAAGCGAACCCGAAGGATCCCAGGCGGAATCGCCAGCTACATACCTCACCCAGAGTACCTACCGTAGAGAGCATGGAGGAGGGGGACCACTCGATGGCTTCCTCCGAGCAAAAAGGTGGCCAGAGAACTTCAAGATTCCAAGCATTAACAAATTCGCCGGAGATACAGACCCGATGGAATTCCTCGAAGTCTATGAAACGGCAGTAGAGGCCTCGGGAGGCGACTATGATATCAAAAACAAGAGCCTACTCCTAGCGCTCAAAGGCACTACCCTATCGTGGTTCACATCTTTAAACTCGGGGTCAATCCATTCTTGGGAGCAGCTAAGGGAGGCTTTCGCCAACAATTTTCAAGGCAATTATGTCGCGAGGATGCAAGAGAGCAGTTTGTTCGCGATGAGGCAATCGAAGGGGCAGAGTGTTCGGGATTTCTATAAGAAATTCGCGAACATGCGATGCCAGATTAAAACTATCAGTGATACCACCATCATCAATGCATTCATTATGGGCTTGCAGCCGGGGACCTTGTGCCACGATCTAACCAGCACTGCGCCAAACACAGCATTGGAGTTACACGATCGGGTAGAGAGGTACGCCCGGGGAGAGGAGAAAAACTTGAGAAGGGAAGCATTGGCTAAGAAGGAGAATCATGAGAAGAGGCAAGAAAAGAGGAAAAGTGATGATAAACACCAAGGCCGCCATCACCAAAGCAAGAAGGTTCACAATATCGAAGATAAACCAAAGGAAGCGAAGGGTACTGAAACACCGAGAGGACAAAGGAAGGCGAATTACTGCGCCTTACAAGGGGGAAACCAGACCCATAACACCGAAGTTTGCCGAAATATTATAAGCCAGAGAAACAGCTATCTCAAGACGCCGAAGCATGAAGGGCAGTGGGAAAATAACCGAAGGTGGCAAAACAACTCGGGGAGGCGATATGAAGGGGATCGGAGAGAAGACCATAGAAGGCAAGATTACAGAAGAGAGGATAGGTATTGGAGAGAAAATCGACATGGAAGGGGAGAGGGAATAGAGAGAAGGGAGAAGCCAAGGGATGATGAGGGAAGAAGATCACCCGAGGAAGTCCACCATGTCGAACAACCCAAGAGCCGTGAAGAGTCATACATGTCATATCCGAAGGATCCTCGGTTAATTTTCCATCTAATAGACAAAGGAAACAATACCTTAGGGAGGTATCCAACGTCTCATCCTCGCGCCCACAAGCTGTGGCCATAACGTTCGACAGCTCGGATGGAAAAGGAGTTAGATTTCCCCACCAAGACCCTCTCATTATCACAGCTGAGATTGCGGGATACCATGTGGAGAGGACGCTGGTAGATGGAGGCAGCTCCGCGGATATCATTTTTCAATCAGCATTCAAACAGCTAAACATTCCCAAGGATAGGATAAAACCTTCGCACCTTCCTCTTGTTGGCTTCGGGGGAGAAACGGTGGTGGCCGTTGGTCAAGTTACTTCACGAGTTTCATTTCAACAAGGGCGGAGGAGGGTGACGAAGTCCATATGTTTTGATATAATTGACATGGAATATAGGTACAATGCGATCCTCGGAAGAGGTGTTATAAATGCGTTCGATGCTATCATACACCACAAATATCTCTGCATGAAAATGCCAGCTGAGGGAGAAGTCATCACGGTACGAGGAGACCAGCAAGCAGCAAGGAGAACGAAGCTCCAGGCCACCCCAAAGTTTAAACCTGTCCAGAATATGCAAAGAGGGGACCCTTCGCTCGGGGCTAAGGGGTGGAAACCTAAACCAAAACCGGATGGTAATACGAAGACTTGCTGAACTTGCTAAGGCGAAACGAATACATCTTCACGTGGGCTCCAGAGGAAGCAAAGGGTGTACCACGCAGCACCATCGAGCGTGCGCTCGCTGTCAAACCCGACGCGAGGCCTCAAAAATAGAAACTTCGGAAAATGTCCAGATAGAGGATCGAAGCTGCAAAAAGCGAAGTCGAGAAGCTTCTTCGAGCAGGGGTGATCCGAGAGATTGCCTACCCAGAGTGGCTGGCAAATATCGTCATGGTCCAGAAGTCTAATGGTACCTGGCGCATGTGTGTAGATTTCACAAACTTAAACAAGGCATGCCCGAAGGATGATTTTCCATCGCCAAGGATTGACCAGCTTGTGGATTCCACGGTTGGGTGTGCACTGATGAGTTTCTTAGATGCTTATTCAGGATATCACTAGGTGTACATGCACGAGGAAGATGAAGAAAAAACGGCTTTCGTCACGCCGTTCGGAACATATTGCTATCGAAGAATGCCTTTCGGCCTGAAGAACGCGGGAGCAACCTTCGCGAGGCTCATCGCGAAGGTGTTGGCCAAGCAGATGGGATGAAACGTCGAAGCATATGTGGACGACTTCGTCGTCAGAAGCAAAGGGCGCCATGACCACGCTGCAGACCTCGAGGAGACCTTCGCTAGTCTCTGTGCAGAAGGTATAAAGCTGCATCCATCGAAGTGTGTATTTGGTGTTGAAACAGGAAAATTGCTGGGTTTCTTAGTATCCCAGAGAGGTATCGAAGCCAACAAGGAGAAGATCGACGCCATATGCCAGATGAATCCTCCAAGAATCAAGAGGGAAATTCAAAGCCTACTAGGGTGATTGGCTGCTTTAGGAAGATTTTTACCGAAGGCTGCAGAGAAACACAAGCACTTCTTTGCCACATTAAGAGGAACTGACTCCTTTAAATGCGGTCCGAAGTGTGTCGAAGACTTCGAGAAACTGAAGGTACATTTGCAACAATTACCAAAGCTTGCCAGTCCAATGGGAGCCGAGAAACTGTGTTATACCTCTCCGCGAGCCACTACGCAGTGAGTGCAGTGCTGGTAAGAGAGAACGAAGATGGGAAGATGCCGGTATACTATGTATCGGAAGCGCTCCAATGAGCGAAGAGAAATTATGTGGAGTTGGAGAAGATGGCATATGCTTTGTTAATGGCTTCAAGAAAGCTAAGGCACTACTTCCAAGAGTTCAAGATCAAGGTACCAACGGTTTCCCCTTAAAATCCACCTTCGAGAACAAAGAAGCCACGTCAAGAATATCGAAGTGGGCTGCGGAGATGGCACCCTTCGAGATAACATTCATATCAAGGACGGCAATCAAAGCGCAAGCAATGGCGGATTTTCTAACAGAATGGACCTCGGAACCTTCGGAGGACCCGAAGATGCCGCCACTTCGGACGATAAAGTCAGATGGATCACGGACCGCTCAAGGAGCAGGGGCTGCGGCAGTACTGATGGATCCCGAAGGAGGTACAACCGAATATGCCATAAGGTTAAACTTCCCGATGACCAATAATGCTGCAGAATACGAGGGATTAATGCAGGGACTTCGCAAAGCAAGAGCAATGGGAGCGAAACGGGTGCTGATATGCACCGATTCGAAGCTGGTTCAAGGTCATGTATCAAAGGAGTCCCAAGCGAAGGACGCGGAGATGTCCAAGTACTTAGAAGCGGTGCGAGCAGTGGAGAAGCACTTCATGGGGATAACGGTTAAGGCGATACCCAGAGGAGAGAATTGAAGGGCAGATGAGCTAGCGAACATGGCGGCCTATAAGGAGAAGATAGCAGAAGGAGTATTCTATGAGGAAACAAATAGGCCGTCTATGTGCCCCGAAGTGCAGCTTATCGAGAAGTCAGCCGAAGACGACTGGAGGACACAGATAGTGCAATATCTTCGAGATGAGATGTTGCCCGAAGATCAGAAGGAGGCAATGGCGGTCCAACAAAGATCTCGGACATATATTTTGCTCGATGGATTATTGTATAAGTCTGGGGTCTGTGCACCTTGGCTGAAGTGCATGCCCCATGAAGAGGGGAAAAGATTGCTCACCGAGGTCCACGTGGGACTTTGTGGAGCCCACCAAGCGCCAAGGGGCTTGGCGGCGAAGGTGTTAAGAATGGGGATCTATTGGCCAACAGCGAACATTGATGCAGAGGAGCTAGTCAAGAGATGCCAAGGGTGTCAGTGGATGACCAATCCTCCAAAGCTCCAGCCAGTGCTTTACAGCCATCAACACCAATATGGCCTTTCCCTCGATGGGGCATAGATATAGTAGGAGACTTATCCACTTCTCCAGGAGGATACCAATAGGTCATCGTTGCAATCGATTACTTCTCCAAGTGGGTAGAAGCGGAGCCACTAACAGCAATCACCTCGGCGAAGGCTCACCATTTCTTGTGGAAGAATGTTGTGTGCAAATTCGGCATACCTCGAGAAATTGTTGCCGATAACGGATCTCAATTCTTATCATCTAAGTTTCACTCTTTTTGCGCACACTTAGGCATTAAAATATGCTATGCATCCGTGGGCTATCCCCAGACGAATGGAGCGGTGGAAAGGACCAATCAAAATATCATGCAGGCTCTGAAGCGAAGACTGGTGTAGGAAGCAAAAGAAAGATGGCCAGACGAGATGCAGAAGGTGCTATGGGCCATCAGGACTTCTCCAACTAGGCCAACAGGCTTCTCGCCATTCAAGTTAGTATATGGAGAAGAAGCTGTAACTCTAGCCGAAGTTCAAGCAAGGACACTTCGCATTATCACTGGAGGAGAGAACCTCAAAGATATGCCTTCAGCGGACTTCGTCGAAGGAGATAGACTCGCCACCAAGCAACAGCTTAACAAATACAATGAGATAATGGCCAAGTCCTACAACAAAAGAGTTTGGGCTACGGAACTCGAAGAAGGAGACCTTGTGTTGAAGAAGATGCCGCAAAGAACATCCAAGCTAGACACCATATGGGAGGGTCCATTCATCATCGCGAAGAAGACGAGGGATGCACCATACCATCTCGTCACAGAGAAAGGAAGAGAATTTCCTCACACATGGAACAGGAAGTCCCTCAAGAAGTACTACCCGTAACTACCAGCTGCGACTAGTTAAATGGCTCAAAGTTGGGCATGTGTCCATACATTATCTAAATTGCCAGCTGCGACTGGTTGAATGGCCCGAAGTGGCATGTATTCTAGTGGAATGATTGCAAACTAACTTTTAAGGAGTTTGATCAGCGAAGAATAAAGTAAACTTTGCGTCAACTGTTCTTCGAAACAATCTTATGCTTTCAATAAGCAAACTAGGTAGATTGCGTTATAGCGCCCTAGAAAAGTTTCTAAGAGGATGACGATCCTCGGGATGGGCATGGGACCTGTTGCAAATCATGTCCAATCCCATGCGAATCTTTTTCGCACAAAAATCCAGGTTGATTGCGTTATAGCGCCCTGGTAAGGAACTGACGAAAATCAATCGTATCTTCGTATAAAAACCAAGGTTGACAGCGTTATAGCGCCCTGGTACTAGGTTCGAGGTCTAATGTAGACCTCGGATAAAAACCCAGGTTGACAGCGTTATAGCGCCCTGGTACTAGGTTCGAAGTCTAATGTAGACCTCGGATAAAACCCAGGTTGCGTTATAGCGCCCTGGTAAAAAAAGAGAGAGAAAGTTCGAAGATCAATATGGCCTTACACAAATCCTACGAAGACAAATAGAATCCTCGCAAATGTACTTCGGGAGATTTGAGCTCAACACATGCTTAAGATACTCACATATTCCTCGTGAAGGTTGCAATCCACGGACTAGGGGCTGTCGCGTAAATTCAAAATCTCCGTAATGTGCTGTATTCATCGTATTATTTGTCTACTTTGCGTTTCAAAAAAAATGGCCATCTTAAAAAAAATATTTTTGTTCAAGATGACAAAAGGAAGGGAATGGAAGGACTCGCAAGGTAAACGAATAGAAAATCATATGATGCAAGGTAGGCAAAAGGTAGATAATATCTTCATTCCAAAAGGGTTCTTTACAATACCCAGTTACAAATGTGTTAAGCCCAAAACACATTACAAGCAACACAACGCGCAGAGGAACTATGCCTGGCCCTTACCCTTCGGGTAATCCTTGGGGCCCGGAGCATCGCCTGCCGCCGAAGATTCTTGGCCTCCGGAACCCTTGCGCTTTAGGGCCATCTCCTTCTTAGCACTATCCATGAAGGAATCTGAGAAGGCCCGGCCTTGGGGAACCCAAAACCTCTTCAAAAAGACCTTTATGGTCAAGTGGTGCTCTTGAGGCAGCATTCCCGAAGGATAACCCTCGGGGTATCTGGAGGGGCCCTTTTCTCCCTGAAGGGTGCTCCTCCAGTGCTGGCACCCTAAAGACTCTAGCATCATGGAGTAGGCCAATACACCACCTGTGGCGCACTTTGTCCCGAAGGCTTGAAGCCCCTTGGGTAGGACGCCCAGACCATCTTGGATAGAAGCGAGAGCCTTCTCCGGGACCGAAGGGGGGACATTTGGAACTTTCACCGTCCCAAGCCTCGCCAATTCATGGTGAGCCCGGCGTGCGACTTCTAAGGCCTCGGCTTGGGAGCCTTTGAAAGCTTTCTGGAGACCAAGGTGTGAGGCGCGAAGTCTTTCAAAGTGAGTAGAGACTTTCGCATTAACCTCACGAAGCCTGGCGTTGTCGGCAGAGGTCTTCTCGCTAGCTCCGTGAAGTTGAGCCACCTCGGCTTGAGACAGGGAGAGCTGTTGTTCAAGATCAAGGACCCGAGATTCCAGCTCGATGATTCGTCCCCGAGAGGTACCAAGCTCGGAACGAGCGGTGTCTCGCTCCAAAAGGACCTGGGAGTGAGCCCTTGCCTCCTCCGCCCGAAGGGCCTCTAGGTCCTGGAGGCGCATGCGCTGCTCGGTCAAGACCTCTCTCGAGTGATGGCCGAGCATCTTCGACCAGACCAGTCCCTGCATAAGGCGAAGATAGGGAAATGTTTATTAAAAAAAGAAAAATAAAAAAGAGAGGGTGTTCTCGGGATACCTGAAGAAGGCTATCTTGAAGGCCATGGAGTAGCCTCGAGCGCCACCCCCTCACTCAGATTCCCAACCTCGGGGATGGCAGAAAGAATGTTCTCGGCCGAGTTATCAGAAAATAAGGCCATGGCCAAAGCTGGTGTATCTTGTGTTCCCCCACCCAAAGGTGTAGGGACAGAGGGGCCAGCAACCTCGGGGGCGATCATTGGTCTTCCTCCATAAGTCGAAGCTGGAATGACCACATCCTCGGCACCAGGGGCTGGAGGGGATGTTTCGGGGACAATGACAACCATTCCCAGAGATGGAACAGGAGAATCTGGAAAAATATATACATAGAAGCAAAGTCAACCGAGAAGTAGATATGTAAAAAAAAGGAAAAAAAAAGGCACGAGGTACCTTCGTCATCAAAGAATTCCTCCAAGGCGTATACGCTACTGATGTGGCTTTCAGCGGCGGTGTTTCCTCCCACGGAGACACAGGTGTCCTAGGGGGAAATTGGGTTGGCCCCCGCGCCGCCAGTACCTTCGGGATCATTCGATCCGTGATGCTGGCCCTCGCCAGGGGCTGGAGCGGGAGGATTGGAAGCCGATGGAGTGTCCTCTCCACTGGGGAGAGTGCCACTCGCTGAGCTGGCAGGGCCTAAAGGCCTGTGATCACCCTTGGAATCTTCGTACCCTACGCTACTCGCGTCTGGGTGAGGGGGAAGGGACCTGATGGGGTGTTGGCGATTCTTACGCTGAAAGAAATAAATCCGCAAGCGGACGGATATCGCTTGTAGTTTTCACCAGGAGTATTCCTAGAGTTATCGAATCCACAGGGAACGAGGGTTTAAAGAGATAACCTCTATATCTTAATTGTTTAAAATACCAGCCAGTATAGGTAACGGGGGTTAGGATAAATAAAAAGACCGGGACACACACACACGATAAATATTCACACAAAGAGAAATCTACTCTAGCTAGATAGACAGTTGGGAGGACAACAAGACAAGTTTTAATAAGTTCACAAATTAGTGTGATTCAGTTTAATTGAGCGAGCTTACGATAGTTAACTAGTGGTCCACTTGATATTCGTCATCGGAGCTCGGACACTCACTACCACCCGCTATCCTGAATTGGAATCCCGAATGATTATGATCGTTCCGATTTGGCTCTACTGGTCCAAAGCCGGACGCTGTGGGTTACGAACGAGATACTAAGTATCTACGGATGGATAGGGCTGTCACCACCTACCACCTACCACATATACGTGGGCCCGGGTGTAAACCGAGTTAGTCCTAGTCTCAGACACCACGTCTGCGACTATTCCTAATCAATCTTCCTCAGTACTAAAAGAAGTCGATCTAGGTTCAATACCTGGCTCTATCAGTATATGAGTGAGAACCTAAACTGGTTCCAGACGAATATAAGCTACCGGTAAAGCTAATCCACACAACTCATTTATGCAGATATACTCAGCTCAAATAAAGTTCAACACTATAGCAATGAATGAAGTAGTCTTACTAATTGAAACAATTAGGAAAGGATACAAGAGCAGTTACCCGAATTCCCGAAGACTCTTCCGGAACTCCGAGCGAAGCTCGACTTGACTCTAACTCCCAACTTCTACTAACTAAGAGCTACTCTACAAAGTGGAATAAAGAGGTGAAAGTGTTGTGTGTTGTGTTACAAGTGAGGAGAGGGGGTCTATTTATAGTGTTGCGCAGCCAACCGGGATGCTCCACGTGTAGGGACACGTGTCATCCAGCCCTCCTCCGAAGGGGAACCCGAGGCGGCTCAATCACTAGGTCGGCCGACCCATTCCATCACATATAGGTCAGAAATAAGCTCCTTGAGCCATTCTGCCTCCACAAGTGCTAAAATTAGACGAACTAATTTAGCCTTCCATGGTGGAGCGTGGGAAATATTCCCGACAATGCCCCACCATTTGTCACCATCAAACTACTTTAGGACTTTTGTCTCTTATCCCTCTTCAGCTCAACAAGAGTAGGCATAGCCATCTTAAGAGAAATAGAGAAAATATAGTACAAAGTATTGGTGACATTCTTATTTACTCATATTAGATTAACATCCTTAGAGGAGCACATTTAAATGCTTTCAAAACAAGAGCAGCATTATCTATGAGAACTGTTTCTCCCCACCATTGAACTAATACATATGAATTTTGCATTATGGGATAAGCCATAGCTCACAAAATCCGATCAGCAATTAGTTACTCCATTTATATAGGGAAAGAAAGTAAAAATTCTTTCCTTCACAGATATGCACTAACCAATTAGAATGAAACTCCTTCATAATACAACCTCAAGCACTTAGTCTCATCCAAGATGATTCCAAACGAGCATTATACCAATACTGCCAATTTAAGGAGTAAAGGCCATTTAGGAATCAAATCTAGAATTAATTTCAATTTGCCTAATTGCACATAGTTTCAGCACAAAGAATAGACAAACATGCCCATATTCAGCACCTTATTACACACCTCATCACAGGTTTTAGGAAATAAAGAACAAAGTGGCAAACCATCATGTCTAATGACACAGAGGGTCAACATGACCTTTATTTGAATAAAGTTCTAAACTAGTACCCTGCCTGCAAAATGCAGAGTCACTAAATAACTTCCTTCTCATGGCACAGCAGCAATACACTTGAAAAACTGACTTCTTGCAGCAGCAACAACTTCCATCACATAGAAGAAGTGGCCAGATGCACACCAATTCTCAAGCTAGTGCTACTTCTCTATTTGTCATCACTCTGGATCCACTATGCTGATCCTGAAAAGAAGCAAATGAGTTATCAACAGATATATGACGCTTACTACCAATGTCGATTCATCAAACAAGAGATGAACTTGTCAATAAGGCTCTAGGTACATACCCATTAGTGGAGCCAAATGGCGCCACTACCATGTGCGCCTCTCCATCCTGCTGATTTGGAGATGGTCCCTTGCCTTTGCGATCACGGCATTTGCGAGCTGTATGCCCAGGCTTGCCGCAAACAGAGCAAACGATCTCCTGCTTCTTCTTTTTCATATTCTTTCCTTTGGGACCGGTCTGAGATTGAGTAGTCTTGTCCTTTTTCTTGCCATCAGCATTAGAGTCCTTAGTCTCAACTTGGTGAGCCTGAATCATAGAAGATGAGGGCTTGGAGCCTGCACGGGCCCTCTCCTCGACATTAATAGCAGCCTGTAACTCAGGATGAGTCGTATAACTTCGTATAATGTATGCTATATCGTATAACTTCGTATAATGTATGCTATACGAAGTTATTACGTATATGAAGATGAACTTTACAACTACCAATGTAAATTTTCATCTTCCGAGTCTAGCCATACCAAAGTGAAAAAGTCACCTTTTGGGTGGATGACGTCGGCGAGGATGAACTCAATGAGTTGTTCTGCAATATCCAAGATTTGATGGTCGAGTAGTGTCCTTATGGGTGGATTTAATCACTATCATAAGAAGAATGGCTATATTGAGTTGTTGAACAATTCAAAATATACAAAAACCTATAACCTATAGACCAAACTAGACCTCCACATCATTATGTAAGGTTTTATCACTAAAGGTGAAATCTCATGAATTGACATACGTACTAGCCGCAGAGATTGTTGTCCATTTCCTCCCTACGACACTAAGGAATGAAATGTTAAAGCATTTATGCATTGGACGCTGCATGGTAAATGGGAAGCCTGAGTGTTTAGTATATACCTTCAAGCCTATTTTGACCAGCAAAGAGGACTAGAAAGGCATGCAGTTTATACTCTTCTTTGTGTATCTTCTGAAAGCCTTCTAGACTACTATGGGACACCACATCACAGGCAGAATGAAACCGGCTTCACTACAAATTTTGGCTCTAACAGAAAATAACCGGCAGTGATGAGGGTCAATATTATTGACAACTAAAAACCGGTAGTGGTAAAGACTGGCCACTGCCAGTTCATGGATTGAGTCGGCAGTGATTTCAAAATATCATTGCCGGCTTTCTAGCATGAACCGGTAGTGATACTTCACTATCACTATCGGTTAGTAGCAGGCATCGGTAGTGATTACGAAATATCATAGCCAACTTGTAGAATGAGCCGATAGTGATAATTCACTGTCATTGACGGTGGGTAGTAGGTGTCGACAGTGAGTATGAAATATCACGGCCAGCTTTCTGCATGAGCTGGCAATGAAAACGTTAGTGTCACAGCCTGCATTAGGCAAAAGCCGGCAGTGATATCCCCCTCTACCATCATATATTTGCTAACGGGCAACTGCAATTACTAGCATTTAATCCATTAATCTGGACAGTCCTCATAACCAAGAAAATCACTCACATGTATTAAAAAAAGATAGTGTACATATATATAGAGAAGTACCACACTACCTTCATGGGGTTTTTTTTTAATTTGTATTTTGCTTAACCATGATTCCCACGTGGCTACGCTTGTATCGTGAAGTTCCACACAGCGACCACGCTTCTTGATGTGCATACTCACTACGTCAAAACCACACATTAATGACGTGTTACAGCACACAATAGTGACGGATAAAGCAACCGCCACCCCGAACGAGCCATTAACATGTCAATATTATGACATGTGTCCAGCCGTCACTAATTATCTAAATACGTGATGGATTATTATACAATCTGTCACTTATCGTCGCCTCCCAGAGGCACCCATAGGTTCCTCATGTCACCTACAAGTGACGGGTAATAAATAAGTCGTCATCCATGGTAACTAGATATGTGACGGGCACTACAGGAATCGGCAGCAGAGTCGACTGCCAGTTACCGTCTCGACGGCCAGTACCCAGCCATCGATACACATCAATTAGACTCGACGGCCAACACCCAACCGTCGAAACTTATGGGACACTCTCGACGGCCACCCAACCAGCCGAATAGCCGCATGGAAGCGTTAGAGGATGATGGCGTTGACGTTGTGTCAACGGCCAGCCGTTAAGCCGTCGATACAGTGTGCACCAGAAAGGCAGTTTCGACGGCTAGGACATGGCCGTCGACACAACTATTCTTGGAAACACTTTAATTCCTATTTGATGTAAATTTATTTTGTAATTTAAATTCATTTCAAATTCTTTGAGGTTTTTGTAATATCTTGTTAATTGATGCGAATGTCGTGTAGATGAAATGTATGTTGTTATATTTTTTGTTATGTTACAATGCAATAATATAAGTCGACCTAGCTTTTAAATAATGTTTAAAATGTAATATTTAATTTTGAAAAGCTAAATTTTTAATTTTTTATCGGATGATGTTATCGATTAGTGTAATAAGCCGTATATAAATTTAACCTTATTAATAAAAATAAGTTAAATTCAAACGCTTGTTTAGTGATCATGGAGATGCATGAAATAGTAAACATTTGACACAAATTCTTCGGAAAGCTTCCATTTACAAAGGAGTCACCGCACAGTAAGCTTTAAAAATTTTGATTTTTTTCTATACCTGTAATTTTATGTAGGAAACAACATGGAGTGGACTGATCATTTAAAATGTTTTTTAAAATTTTTAAAATTAAAATAGAGTCGTTTGACTCATTAAGCCCTTGAGGGGTGATGCCCTCGAGACTAAAAGCTCTCTCGATGGCTTACAACAAAGCCATCGATACAGAGCAGCTACATCGACGGTCGTCAACCGTTGATACAGAGCAGATAGTATCAACGACTTTATAAATGGCCGTGGATACAAGTTCCCCCGGCGACAGTATCGACGGTTAGATCTAAAACCGTCGACACTGTTGGATAGGGGCAGTGTCGACGGCTGACAAGTAGCCGTCGATACTGTTAAAATAGTGTCGACGGCTTGAGTGTGCCGTCGAGACTGAGATCGCACAAGGGCTATCTCGACGGCCTAGACAGGGCCGTCGACATACATGCATTGGATTCGCCCGTTACGGGCACAGGATCGACGGCTAGGTGACGGCCGTCGATACTGTCACGCATTAGATACCGCGTAAGGGCTCGGGACATAGCATTTTTGCCAAGCCCCAAGCCCACTCGCCTCCCCGTCGCACCGCCGCCCCGTCGCACCGCCGCCCCGCCGCTGCGCCGACGCGCCACCCCGCCGTCCCGATGCGCCGCCGCACCGCCGCCGCCCTTCCCCGACGCCGCCGCCCAGACGCGGCGCCCCCCGCTCGCCGCCCCGACGAGCCGTCGCCGCTCCGCCGCGCCGTGGACGTCACCGCCCAACGCGCCGCTGACCCCACCGTCCCGAAGCGTCGCTACCACCCTGCCTCGACGCCGCCGCCCCCGTGCCGCACGGCCGCGCCGCCCTGTCGCCTCCCGGCCGGCCAATGCCTCCCAGTCACCCTCATCGCGCCTCCCTGACGCACAGCCGCACCAACGCTGCGCCCCTGTCCCGTGGCCTCCGTCACCTACATCGAGGTATTTTCCCGCCTTTTTTTAAAGTTGGTAGTGTAGTGTCGACGGCCACTAATATTCCGTCGAGACTAATTGCTTCTTAATCATGATTAACATGAACTAAATAATATAAAAAAAATAGGATATCTAGCTTAAAATTTAGGATTGTTGTTATCAGTTATTAATTTATTTATTATGACTGTTGATGGTGATTTGCATTATTTATCGCGCGATTAGGTAGTGTACGTGAATTAGTTTAGTGGATGTTACCTAGCCGTACGTCACCCTTTCGAAAACGGCACAACTCGTATGAAACACGGACGGTGATTCGTTGTGTTGTAATACGAGATGTGACACGCATTTCCAAATTGTCCAGTGGAGCCCCTTATGGGCGTTCCAGTGGACAGCCTACGAATTACCGTTCGATCACACGTCGAGTTGTGGTACCTGATGATTCGAGATGGGATTTTCGACGGTGTAACCCTAATAGAGGTTCTTCTGTGCATAAAATAAGTGCTTCGGAGCTTTTGTTGGCTGCCAAGCCATCATTGCACTAAGAGTACCCGTAGGGTTATGCTGCCAAAATCTTGTCTCGAACCTCTGGTACCGCAACGCGACGTGTGATCGAACGGTAATTGGTAGGTGGGTTTAGAAGCCTTCCAAAGCCTCATATAAAACCCTCACGTGCAACGATGGCTGGCAAATCAGAGATGGAAGAAGACAGGAGTTGGATGTACGACGGATGGCAACAGAATGGCCACCACTCAGACGAATGGTACGACAGGACTGAGATATTTCTAAATCATGTTTTCCGGGATGCGCGAAATGAAAACACCCTGGTAACTTGTCCATGTGTTGATTGCGGGAACTGTAAGAAAAGAACCCGTGCTCAGATGGAGATAGACCTATATACGCATGACTACAAAGCCGAGTACCGTCGATGGGTTTATCATGGAGAGAGTCGGTGGGTTGATCCACCGCCAACATCACTCCCAACCGGTGAAGGTTTCAATGAAATTGATCGGGTGAATGATATGATGGATGACTTTGGTCATAATTCGCCGATACAGAGCCACCCACAGCTTTGTCTGAGTTCATGGAACTTCTCGAGTCTGCAAAACAACCTCTGCACGATAGCACAGCGGTGGTTCTCTTATCTGTTGTGGCCCGTATGTTAGCAATTAAGTGCAAATATAATTTCTCTATCAACTGTTTTGACGAGCTCATATCCTTGTGGTCCGATGTCCTTCCTCAAGGTCACAAGTTGCCTCCTAATTGGTACGAGTGTAAGAAACTGATAGGTGATCTCAGAATGCCATTGAGAAGATACACTATTGTCTAAATCATTGTATGTTGTACTATAAAAATGATGCTGCCAAGCTGTCCTGTGATAAATGTGGGGACTCCAGATATGTTAAGATAGAGTACGGTCAAGGAAATAGGAGACAGACTAGTGTGGCGAGAAAAGTGCTTCGTTATTTTCCGCTAACTAAACGTTTAGAACGGTGTTTCATAACCTAAAAGACGGCGCAGCAGATGAGGTGGCATAAGGAGGGTAAAAGGACGAAGGGCGACATGATGGTACATCCGTCAGATGGAGACGCGTGGAAGCACTTCGATCAGAAACATCCGGATTTTGTAGCTGATCCGAGAAATGTGCGTCTAGCAATTGCCACCGATGGGTTCACCCATTTCAATATGATTGCTACATCCTATTCATGTTGGCCTGTGTTCACTATGTCCATGAACCTTCCGCCATCACTTTTAATGAAAGAGGAGTTCATATTTCTATCACTCATTGTGCCTGGTCCAAAGAATCCGGGAAAGAATCTAGATTTTTTCATGAGACCTTTGGTCGAAGAGTTGAAGAGGTTATGGGAGAATGGAGCAATAACATATGATAGGAAGACCAATACCAACTTTTCCATGAGGGATGCTTTTTTGTGGTCTATTCATGATTTCCCGGCTTACGGAATGTTTTCTGGATGGAGCATGCATGGCAAGCTAACATGTCATGTTTGTATGGATGACACAAGCGCGTTCCAGTTAACACACAGGGAAGACATGTTGGTTTGACTGTCACCATGCTTTTCTGAATCCAGATCATCCTTTTAGGAAACAGAGAAATGCTTTTCGAAAAAATACCATTGTCAAAGGACAAAAACGTGGGCGGATGACCATGACTGCCATCAAAGCTTTGCAATCCGAGTTGGTGGAAGGGAGAAATGGTGTTTACGAGGGTTACGGAGTGTCACACCGTTGGACACAAAAGTGTAGTTTGTACTCACTTCCTTATTCAAACGATTTGCTATTACCCCACAATTTTGATGTTATGCATCAAGAGATGAATGTAGGACAAGCAATCTTTGGGAGCAATTTTGACATTCTTGACAAGACCAAGGATAATGTCAAGGCATGTCTCGATTGCGCCGAAATATGTAATCGACCATCAATGAATATGATAGAAGGAAGGTTAAAAAAGCCCAAGGCTCCGTATTGCCTAACAGTCGCACAGAGGAAAGAAGTTCTCGAGTGGTTCGAGGGACAGCTAAAGTTCCCCGACGGGTATGTAGCTAGTATTGGTCGTGGTGTCAACATTGCTCAAAGGAAGATACACGGAATGAAAAGTCACGACTATCACATTTTCATACGTGATCTCATGCCTGTCGTGTTTCGTGGGTATGTACCCAAAGACGTATGGAGAGCCCTTTTGGAATTGTGTTTTTTCTATAGAAAACTGTGTGCCAAAGAGATAAAGCGGCCTGAGATGGTTAATCTCGAAGAGGATATTGTCGTGCTTGTGTGTAAACTTGAGAAGATATATGTTGGGTTTTTTAACCCAATGGAGCATTTATTGGTTCATTTGCCTGCCGAAGCTAGATTGGGAGGTCCTGTTCAGTACAGATGGATGTATCCGGTGGAGCGTCGTCTTAAAAGGGGTTAGGGCAAACGTTAAAAACAAGGCTTGTGTTGAAGGTTCCATAGTAGAATCGTATTAAATGCAACAAATAACCAATTTTTGAAACAAATATTTGGCGAGAGAGCACAATGTCAATATTCAATTATCAAGATACAACACAGTTTGTAACGAACCCAATCTGACCTAAAACTGTTTCATGGGAAAGGCAATCATGTGGGAAGAAGTACAAGACGAGAGTTATCACAAGAAGAAAGATTGGTTGCACTCTTATATGTGTTCAACAATATGGAAGAAGCGGGGGACATGCAGAATCAGTTTATACAAAGAGAATGGGCATGGTTGAATGACCCCAATTCGGAGGAAAGAACTCAATTGATGAAGGAGGATGCTAGACCTGGACGTCCTAACTTTATAATTTGGTTTTGGAAATATGTAAGTTTGATTATTTTAATAACTTTATAACCTTTGTAACACATCAGTGTTTAACATTTATTCTTTTGTATAAAACAGTGCACGACTCATTCGAGTGTACACAACAATCTTCGTATTTTATCGCGTGGACCCAGATCAAGCGTAAAGGTGCACGAAACTTATGATGTCAATGGGTTTTGTTTTAGATCGGCATCTCACGAAAGAACAAAACCTAATTTAAAATCAATCAACAGTTGTGTACTGTGTTACAGGGAAGATGGTATGGAGTACTACAGTATTATAGAGGAAATAATTAAACTAGTATTCGAAGGATGTAAGGAACTATCGGTTGTTCTCTTTCGTTGCATTTCGTTCGATCCTTTCAAACGGGTTAGACGTCGACCTGAGTTAGTTTTGGTGGAGGTTAATCACACGTCAAGATTACAAGGGTATGATCCATTCATACTACCCAACCAGGCGGAGCAAGTGTACTATCTGTCTTAGCCATGTCGCAAAGCTATGAAAGGTAGTACTAAACGCCACGAGGAATATCTTCGGTCATGGTGGGTTGTGTACAAAGTTCGAAGACCTGGAAGGTTGGCTACATCGACTTCCGATGATTACCATCAACCAACACAAGAGCAACGTTTGCATGGGAATGTCGTGATTGATGTTGGGAATGGACTAGATAACCTAGTAGCCACAATAGATGACGATGTGAATGAAGAAATAAATCCACCTAATCAGCAAGCACAACAAGCACCGCAAGCACAACAAGAAGGCCTTATCGATGATCCTCTCGATGTAGATGATATATACTTCTAATTCAATGGTATTCATAATGGTTATTATTTTCCTTTTAATTTTTTTAATAATATGTGGACTAACATTTACTTTTAAATGCAGTATGCCACGACGACAGTTCAGGAGGAGTGCCTCGCAGGACGAGGACGACGACCGTGATCTCAAGGGGGCCAGGAGGGCACTCCAGAGTCTGGGTTGGAGGGTACGCCAGATCAGGATGATCTGGCACTGACACAGGAGTTTGGGGCCGGAGAGGGCTCAAGCCAGGTTGGGAGCTCTCAGGGCGGTAGAAGGGGCACAACAAGTTGCCCAAGGCGGCGAGACATGCTCATCAGCGTATTGTTATTGAGCTGGATGGCGATAGGTAATTTCAAAGATTTTATTGTAATTCTTTAATTCACTGTCAATTAAATTAACTAACTAACTATCTTTTGTTCATTATAGCAACTTTTCCAACGTCCACCACAATAAATACGATACCCAGCCAGGTAACGCACTAGGCACCCTCGTCCGCCAGTACAACTCTGGTATGGTCGGTGAGGAGGGGGCACAGCATCCCGCTTATTCTTAGGATGACTACAAGGTGGCGCTGAACGGTGATAGCACCGCCACCGAGCAGATAAGACGGGGGTTCTGGGTTGTGATAACTTTTCTGTTTTCTGTTTGTGCCAGCACCGCCGCCGCTTACTCTTGTTTTATTTGTTTTTATCTTAGGTACCGCCCTCGTCCGGGCTTGGAGGAGGCTGACATCGATTTTGTCATGGACAGGAACGCAAAGCAAAAGGTGCAGGATCTGATGTCCAGTGCACGGATCACCGCTGTGCAAGATTTTCATACGTATTCACTAATTCCATCTGAAGTTTTCGATGCAAATTTTTACTAACATTTGATTTATTTTTGTTTTGTCTGATCAGGATTGTTAAGGGCGAGAAGATTACTCTGTCTGATGCGCGCACGCTGTACCTGCATGCTCAAGAGTACGTGCAGGATCGACCGGACTAGGTGTCGAACACCCCGGATGCCTAGGAGACCCTGTCGCAGCACTGGGCCAGCGAAGCGTTCATGGAAAAGTCGATGAAGGCCAAGAAGAACTGGGCAGCTATGACGAGCAAGACTACGACAGGGAAGTCGTCGTTCGCACAGCTGAGGAAAATGATGGAAATGTACCTTTTACTATTTTGAACTTCACTTTTTGTGATCACAAATATGTCAACACTCCTTGTATGATGCAGGGCGCCACGACCGGCCAGTTTCCATCTTCGCTGTCAGTGTTCCGGAGGGGCCACTCCTCCCAGAACAAAGATGGCTCATTCGAGCCCGTGGACCAGGTAGTTGCGCAGCTAGAGGTACGTACTTGTTCATCAACTTCAGGTTCTTACACATTAATACAATCTAATTCATCTTCACTTCAATGCAGGCACGCTTCAAAGAGGCTTACGCTGAGAAGCATGGGCAAGATAAGGACCCAGAGGAGGAGCCACTTGACCCAATAGTCATACACCAGGCTATGGGTGTGAAGGCCCATGGGAGGATAGCGCTCGGACAGGACCACTTGAGGTAGCATATTGTCTTATTTGTGTACGAGTTAGCTCAGGTGATATTTTTTAACTAGTGACACCACTTTTTGCAGGTCGGAGGATTACATGCTAGAGTTGCGAGCTTCGCACTCGCAAACGGAGAGCCGACGTGCCTTCGAGGCCCGGATGGAGAGGGAGAGGCAGCGGGAGATGGAGGAGAGGGACGGGAGAGGGAGGAGAATAGGCAGCTGATGCAGGCGATGATGGAGAGCCTGAGGAGCCACGAGGAAGCAAGGCAGAGGCAGGAGGCGGATATGGCTTGGCAGCGAGCGGAGTTTGAGCAGA
This sequence comes from Raddia distichophylla, assembly GCA_005191435.1. Classification (NCBI taxonomy): domain Eukaryota; kingdom Viridiplantae; phylum Streptophyta; class Magnoliopsida; order Poales; family Poaceae; genus Raddia; species Raddia distichophylla. The sequence continues at coordinate 884,747 of SPJY01033140.1, read as the reverse complement.
GGTTCGCCTATCTGGAGTCTCTCTCTCGACTGGGCGGGGTAATGTCCTTAAACCTATACTATCCATTCACATGTCGTTTATTGCAATTAAATGCATAAATAAGTCGTTAATAAAATTTTAGGCTGGCCCGTGTGGTACCGCTGTCGGTCCGGTCTTCTATGGGGTCCGCCACCGTATCGAGGTGGATACCGGACACCGGCTCCCTATATGACCTACGGCGTGCACACTGCTCCACCAGGTGACTACGTGGGCCTACCTCGCCCACAGGTTGACTTGTTGTATGTGACATCGACGATAAGTTATTAACTCACATTAATTCATGTTGCAAACCGTTTATAAATCTTGTAAACCGTTTATATGTGCTATATATGCAGGGTTCCGGTTCAGCGGCTATCGGTGAACTCCACGACACGGAGGGAGGAGACACATCAGCGAGCCCAACGGGTCCCACCTAGGTTACCTACCTCTTCGCGAGCGCCCCGCCGATGTTTGCCCAGCCGTCCAATCCACCCCCGTCAAGCGAACCCCGGCCGAGCGATCCGGATCAATAGATTGCAAGGTTTATTGCAATTAGTTTGAAACTGGAACTTCGATGTGTTATGTGATGAATTTGGATGTGTTATATATGTGCTGATGAATTTGGATGTGTTATATGTGTGTGCTGATGAATTTGGATGTGCTATATATGTGCTTTTGATGAATTTTGATGAATTGTGGTCGCTTTTATGCTACAAGGGGTATATGTGAATGTCGGGGTGTTTGGTAGGTGCGGCTGCGGCTGCTGCTGGGAGCAGGCACAGCTGCGAAAATTTATGATTTTTTGGTTTTAAAAATTATTTTTTTCTGTTCTGGAATTGTCTCGACGGCCAGTGAGTGGCTGTCGAGACTATCACACCGATGACAGTTTCGACGGCCAGTGAGTGGCCGTCGAGACTTGCCCGCCGATGACAGTGTCGACGGCCTCGCTGTGGCCGTCGACATTGTGTGCCCATGCCACGTAACCAGGTGACTCCCCTGTGGTGGGACACACTTTCTCTGTATCAACGGCTGGTTGTGGCCGTCGATACTAGGGCGCCCTGAGGGCAAATGGCGTCTTGGCTATCTGTATCGACTGCTGTAGCGTTAGCCGTCGACACTAATAGTATCGACGGTCAGGCCGTCGAGACTATTACTCTCTCTCAACGACGTTGCCTCGACGGCTCTGTCTCGACGGCTGGCCATCGACAATAACTTATCTCGACGGTTTTGCTAATTTTCTCGACGGCTTAAACCGTCGAGAGTGTTGCAGTCTCCTGTAGTGGGGGTGTATACACTCGTGATTGTTATACAAGTGACAACCTACATTACAACCCGTCACCCGAGTTAATAAGATAAGTGACGGTTTTTAGTATGGTATGTCACTTATCATTGCCTTCCGGAGGACCTCGTAGGTTCCTTATGGTGCATATAAGTGACGGATAAAATGTTTACCGTCACTTTTTTCTGATGATAGTGATGGGCTTTAGTTTGACTCGTCACTAGTTTTATGAGCCCTAGGGCATGCAGTATAGGCTGCATCCTGGTGTAGATCCACAAACACGTACACGAAAGAATACATTCATAATTTAAAATTAATTTATTTGCATCCACAAAACACACAGTACACATTCACAAGTTATAAACACATAGTATATATTAACAAGTTGTAAACTAATGTACAAATATATTCCGTAATACAATGCCAAGCAAGTTCTTACATCATCCTGACTAACTAGGTTGAGTCGACGAAGTGGAACTTGTCTTTTGGGTTAAGGACATCGGACACATCCGCCAGTGCATCACCGAGAAGACATCATTGTTGACCCGAAGACTAGCACAATCCTGAATGAACTATATCCAACCATTTTCACATTAAATTCGAAGAAATATGTCATTAACTTGTGCTAAAAATATAACTATATGCATTCTACTTAATTCGGGAACAGTTATCTACTTAATTCGGGAACAGTTATGTGAACAAAAAAAAAATCCGCAAGCATTGCCTGGTGATTGTTGTGTGCACTATGGAATAAAAAATATTATAACATCATAAGATAAAAAATGCAATCCGTCAATGTAATTTTTTGGTAGCGTTAATTTACCTCGAATGATATCTTGTCTATCAATTTTCCGGATGACGGTCAGGACAATTTGTCGACTTCTTCAACGTATTGAGCATGTGACCTAAAGGAAGAATGATCAATTAGCTAGGCAACATTTATTGTTTGAAAAGTTAAATATGCAAACAAAGTTAGGCAACATACGCGCCAAGGACTTCTTTTACATAGTCGTAATCACGTTCTCCAGGTTTGCCCCTGGTCCGGCTAGTCTTAATGAGTCTAGGTACCACACCGTGTTTCACTTGATAGAAATGACTAGAAGGATCCAATGGCAATCGAGATTGTGGGTGACAATAAAGAAGTCTGTTTCCAAATTCTCAATTAGAAATGTTGTGACATACTCCTTAGCGTATTGTGGATCTGCCTTCATTGCCGTGCTTGAAATGAGTTTGAGATCAAAAAATGCAACAGACCACTTCCTAACTTGTGCTTTATTCATCAATTGTCTACAAATAGGGAACTAGATAAACTAAGGATATAACGGTCTTGCTTTTAACGAGTATTCAGTTTGAAGTGACTTACAATGTGAGGCACCATAGCAATGAGATGTCCAGCCCGTAAAGGTTGAAGAGGTCAAATAGTCGTCACCTCTAGAAAAGTGACAGTCTCTGTACTGAGCGCAAAAGCTGATCTCGGTACTATGAGTCTTCAAGTAGTATTCATGAAGGTCGACGCATGCCTATCCTGCTCTTACTAGCTCATCAGCAGGCATCATGTGCTGGCCACGCTTGTATTTTGTATCGGAGCTTGTCCAGTATGCACCAACGGACAAAGGACTCATTCTTCTTGGACTGCTTTGCTAGCTGCTTACAAGAGCCTTTCTTCTTCCCTGCTCCTTTGATATTGTTCATTTGGCTCGATGGAGCAGGTGGAATAGGAACTGCAAGAGTGGCAATAATTGATAATATATATTATCTTCTCCAAATGTAACATACATTTCATGGTAAGAAGGAGTCATATTACCTTAAAGAAGAGATTGTGCTTCCTTAATATTGTTCTTTTGGCTCCGTGGAGTGAGTGGAATTGGATCTGCAAGAGTCAGTAATTGATATTAGATATTATCTTCTGCAAATGTAACATACAATTGATGGTACTATTAGAACGAGTCATATTACCTTCAGGAAGAGATGGTCCCTGTTTCTTCCCCTCTCCCTTTTCATTGTTCTTTGGGCTTGATGAAGCGAAAGTCAGTGACATTGTCTTCTCTACAAATGGAGAAGGCAATGCGGGTCGAGGCGGCGGTGCCCTTGGTGTTGTAGAAAGCTGAGATGCATCGGGCACCACAATGTGGATCCTCTTCCACTAGATCCTTTGGTTTGACTGCATCCCCCAGAGTTGTGATCTCATCGTTGGGAGCGGGTCCAAAAGTGTTACACGACATTGTGATGTACGAGGTCCACCATAATTACGACATAGCCACGAAGAATTTGCACACAGTACAAGACTACGCACCAGGCATGATTAGAATCCTGCAGGGTGTGGATCCTGCTAGTTGGCCGATTCTATCTGGCTCATCAGTAATCTGGAGGACCAACGACTGCTCAACTTCCATGGAGGCGCAACTACTTTTCAGTGCAGGTGCCACATGGTCAGTCTCTAGTGGGTTGAAAATTTGTATTCCCTGCACAACAAGCATTTTCATAATGTTTACAAAAACATTCTTGGTGATGTCTATTGTCAAGGCATCGATGTCAACTGCGCCCGACCTCTTCCTCTTCTAGTACATTCCAATCTCTTCGGGAAAGCCATATTTCCAGCCATGGGAACTACATACACCTCGCACCCGGCCTGTGTGCTCAGGGTTTCCCAACAATGAGGAGAGAAGGTCGTTTTCCCTTACCCCGGAGAAAGAACCTTGGCTAGCTTCTAAGACTTTCTCAGCAGCATATTGTATCTCTTTGCTATTGAAAGTGATTTCACTGCTCTCAGACACAACGCCTCGGTGTTAACGGTCCTTATTTGCAACATTTTACATACTTTTGACCGTCAACATATCCACAAAATAAAGTAATTCAAGCTACATTTAGCCTAACATTAATGAGTTCCACGAGTTTTGGTGTAGTCTCATGTTTTGCAGGCATGCGCCCAAAATACACAAGAAACGATGGTTTATCGGGCATACGCAAATGGAGCATAAGATGGTGTTTAAATTAAACATATTTGGAAAAGTCTTCAAATGCCAAATTAGACTGCACCATGGTGAAGAGATCGTCGAGACAATCGAAAATCATATATTATTTGCTATATTTTGAGCTCGGATGAGAGAGAAATGAGTTCTGAAATATTGCGAGCCAGGATGGGACCTGGCCGGCCGACCCAGATCTAGGCCACCCGACCCAGACCAGGCCACCCGACCCAAGACTGGTCGGCTGGCCACACTTTTGGTCCAATTTGCCTCGGTCTTTGTCCCATATGCCAAGAAACACATCAAGAGGGCATCCTAACCATCCATGCATGTCGGTTTTGATCCGAAAGACGAGATTGCATTGAGGATCCATGGACCCACCTAGATGGTGGTTTTACCGGTTCCAACTACCAAAACCGACGTGGGGAGGCAATCTAGAGCGTCAATGGAGCATCCCTTCCGAAGCAGAAGGTCTAGATCGACCGAATTAAGTCAGGCCGGCCGTCCTACCTAGTGTTGCTAGGTATTAGTGCCAGGTTTAGTAGCGGTGCGTTCTATTGACGACTTGGTACGTAGTGCTGCTAGGTATATGCGTGGTGCCTAGACTAGTTATTACCCGGCATACACTTGATTCAACGCTTGTGTGGTAGGTAGTAGGTGGTGACAGCCCTTCTATCTGGCTTAGACTTTATGAAATCCGTCCCGTTAGTCTCAGCCTAGTCGAGCCCAATCGGGGGTGATCATAACCATCTGGTGTTAGCGGGTGGTAGTGAATTGGCCGAGCTCCAATGCAGAGTAGCTTTTGTGTTGGGTCATTTTGTATCCTTGGCTAGTGAAACCTGTAGAACCTCTTCACCCGAATTATCTTATCCCAATCCAGTCATGACCACCATATCCATCCTTTCAAGTTAGATTCTATACTATAACACTTCTCGTTCCTCGTGGAAATCGATACCTTGGAATACTCCCGAGTTAAAGCTACCGCGATATCCGTGCGCTTGCGGATTAAATCTGTTAGGCATAAGAATCGCCAACACTTATGCACGCAAATATGTTTGTGCTCATCCGGGGTATTGCAACCAAGGATTCTAGCGGCCTTCGTAAGCAAATTTTCATCCTTTTTCTCCCATTTCAGTCTTTTACCAACATAGCCCACTGGTCCAAGCCTGTGGTCGTGCTTGTTCCTAGCACAAAGCTCCTTATCGCTCTCACTCTCCATTTTGAACTGTTCGGAGCTCATCATTTCCACAAACGCTTCCCAATCTTCCATTTTCAAGTGCTTGTACATGTCAAAGGGCTCGAGGTCTTTAACTAGGAACCCATTAACAAGCTTGCCCTTGATGTGACAGTGCAACTGTTGACGGTCCTTATTTGTAATATTTTATACGCTTTTGACCGTCAACATATCTACAAAATAAAGGAATTCAAACTACATTGAGCCTAACATTAATGAGTTCCACGAGTTTTGGTGTAGTCTCATGTTTTGCAGGCATACACCAGAAAAGATCAGTTATCGGCCGTATGCAAATCGGACGAAAGATGGAGTTTAAATTAAACATATTTTTAAAAGTCATCAAATGACAAAATGGACTACACCATGATGAAGAGCCCGTCAAGACGATCGAAACGCATATATAATTTGCTATATTTGGACTTCGGATGAGGGAGAAATGAGCTCCGGAAGACGACGGACCAGACCGGGCCCAAACCCTGGGCCGGCCGACCCAAGCCAGGTCGGCCGGTCCCTTCTTTTGGCCAATTTGCGTCGGTTTCTTCCCCACACGCCAAGCAACACACCTAGAGGCCATCCCAACCGTCCATGCAAGTCGGTTTGATCCAGAAACATGGATTCCTTCACAAGAATGCATAGGATTCTAAAAGAACCCAATGCTACCGGTCTCCAACTGCCAAACCGACTTGGGAAGATGATCTACACCGTTGATGAAGCATCCCATGCAAAATTGGCGGCTAGATGATGAAAAAGGCGGGCCGGCCGACCCACCTAGGCGCTTGCGGATTAATTTCTTTGAGCGTAACTATCGCCAACAAGCTTTTCTAGCGCCGTTGCCGGGGAACGGTAGCCTACTAGTCAAGAATTCTCTCTTATCTATTTATCATGGATGCAAAACCTCTTTTCCAACATTCGGCTCCCAAGGGCGAGTACCTAGAGCCACCATCATCTTCGCATCCTATCAAAACCCCTAACTATGAGCTTAGACCTGAGCTTATAGTTTTGGTGCGGGAACATCCTTTTACTGGAATTAGGGACGATAATCCTTACGACCACCTACGTGACTTCTAACAACTATGTTCGACTGTCATTATCGAAGGGATGGCCCAAGAAACTTTGAAATGGAAGTTGTTTCCGTTTTCTTTAACGGGAACAGCCAAGAAGTGGTACATCCAGACCGTAGGTAGAGTCAACGGCAGTTGGGAAGCATTGAAGGACAAATTCTGCTTCACTTTCTTTCCTATCTCTAAGATTGTCGATCTTCGTAAGAAGG